>CM040623.1:89055443-89420617 GCA_022817965.1 Solanum lycopersicoides
AATCTTTTGGAAAAGTTACAACTCTTGATAATAAATCACAACTCTTTCGATAAGTCACAATCTTTTAAATAATTACAATTTTCATAAACATCACAACTTTTATTTTCTATTCACACATTTTAAAACTAAAATATTTATAGAGAACTACGCATTATAGTGCATTCGTATTTTGCTGGTGTATACCTAGATCCTATTTCTAGATATAATATTGTTAGCTTAAATATTCATAAATAGATATAATTGTTAGTTTAGACATCTTAACCGAATTAAATTGACAAACTTGAGGGACCACCAATATATATAGCCTAATCAATAAGTAGGGGCTTGACCATGCGATGTCATATTACGATATAGTATTGTGAGATGGAATCAGCGTTTGAAAATGCGATTTTACGCTGATTCTATCTCATTATTCCATATTCTCCAAAAATCATGATATGGAATCATATGAAATATCATATCATTATTCGAGATATTTTAATAAAAAAATTGATCCACAAGTTTATATTTTGTTAAGACAACCCCGCATTTATATCTACTACCATTTATTTCACATGTAAATAAAATATATAATCACATCATTACTTTTTAAAATTTATTATTATCACCGACATAAATTTATTATTCTCACCAACATATAGTCACATTAACTTACATTTCAAGATTGTTGAGTAATAAAATTATCTTGAAGAGCCCGTGAAAGGTGTTTCATTTTTACTTAAATATATTGATGAGAAGTGAAAGTTAGATTGAAACAATTACTTAAGTGGAGAACAAATATCTTTGTAATAATTTATTATACGATTTTATAATTTTTTGTTTATTTGATAAGATTGAATAAACAATTGGAGCTACATTAATAGTTTTAGAACTTATAGGATTTTTATGTTTATGAGAAAATATACAACATTAGAATTTCATATGCATGTCCAAACAAAACTTTAATTTCTTATCATGATTCCATATCATGATACTATATCGCATGGCCAAAGGGGCCCTAAATATCATATCTGATTATACTTAATTTCTTTCCCTTCTCATTTTCGATTTATAAACTTTCAAGAAATAACACATAGTATGTTATAGTTATTTCATATTTTATTTCTCAAAACTCATATATATTTAGGGATGTAATTAAAATTAGATTATGTTATTGAGATGTAAGTGTAGGATTAAGTATTTGATATTAGAATATATTCGAAATTAAGGATTATCTATCGGATAGAAATAACATATATCTGATGAAATTAATTTAGCGATTCGAACGGCAAGAAATGGATAAAAGTCGCAGAAGACCGGATTGCCGATTTGTTGTTGTAGTCTTCGTCCGTACGTATAAAATAAAAAGAAACCGAATTTGTGCGGCGTTGGTCAATTTTTACCGCTTCTGTTTTGTTGGCGGCGCCAAATGAGAAAATTTTCATTTTCGCCTGTAATTAATTTTGGTACACGTTCTTAATCAAAAAAATAAAAATAAAAGTACACATTCTTATTCACATTTCGTTCAAAAATTGAATAGAGGTTATTTAATTCATCTATTAATATCTACTATTTATCTTTGTATTTTTTCAATCTGTATATTATTATGAGTTTATCTGATAAAATAACAAAACATATTTAGTGCTATAGTATAATGGAATTCAAAAAGTATAGCGTGCTTAGAACTTACCCTTCAAGTAGATATTTCTTGCTGCTGATAAGAACTTTTCATCTTTTTGTTTCGTGAAAATAATGGTCAAAAAATGAGTTCAATTGCCAACTTTCATTATTGGAACTACGAATAGAATTGACTATCGATTTCGTTTTGTTGTCCTAATCATCGATTAGAAGATAAGATAGACATGTGGAATTGGCTAAGCATTTTATTCAAACAGATATAGAACTAGAATGGATGACTATTACAAGTTTTTCCTCTTGAGTTGATACTAATAATTCAAACAGATGGGGTAAACTAATGAGCTCAGATTGGCGGTTCTTTCCCCAATAGTAACTAAGAGATCTTGATCAGAGGGCTAAAAGTTTTAGTTTTGTTGATGATTTTGATATTGCAACTTGGCAAGATCGAATTCTGTGTTTCAACAAGGTGTCTGTGTTATATTACGCGTTATAGTAATACTTAGCTTGATTCTGTAGTTTCTCGTTTTTTGTGTTGGTAGAGCAAGTTTAGCTGTATATTATATATATCTTACATTGATATCTGACTTTATTATGCATTTCCATGTCAAGTGCCTCAATAGAAGAAGTTGTTTCCTCTATATTGAAAATCGCGGCCACTAGAAATTAAATGGCTGAGATGCAGTTAATCTTGTTTCATGTGTCGATTCGATGCTATCTTCTACTCTGGCTGCTTATAGAGATGATATACATTTGGTCATAGATTTTGATTGTGGCAGGAGGTTCACAAGTTTTTTTGAATGTCTACAACTTAAGCCAAGGTGTAGCCTGTTAGCTCTCTGGTGCATTTTTTTGGGAAAAGGTATTGAACTGTTTTGTTCTCAGTTGTCCTTTATTTGTTCATGAATTTCTGTAGACACACTGGAGTTGGGGTTTATGGTTACAAATAAGTCTTACACCCCAGCTGATACCGCCCCTACGTCTCACTCAACATTATCTGCCAAGTCATCTAGTACACATGGTCATGACCAATCTAGCAAGACAGTGAGTAAATTAACCTCAGAAGTTGAACCTGCCAATCACGGATAGCAGAATATGAAGAATGATAGGCCATCTACCAATGCTGCTGTCATATAGGGGATGCTCCGAAAAAGGGGAAATCACCCGTGAATTTGCTGCAATTGTGGCAATGGGAACACTAGATGTGAATAAGGCAGAAACTAAGAGAGTCGTGCTAAGATATGTGGATACATAAGCAGTGGCATAGCTACAATCATGTTTGTGTGTTCAAATCTTACTGGTAGCAGCTCCTTTTTCACTTTTTAAGCACCTCAGCACCCTTCTTGAAATTTCCGACTCTGACACTGCACATAAGTGCTGAGAATCTTAGAGCCATCAAAATGGGTTTGACCCGCGAGACAGGCCCAACCCAACCCTTGAATTAAGTGGGTTGGGCCTAATTTTTTTGGCTCATTTAGGCACGAGACTTTTAAGCCCAACCCCACTTGGCCCGCTAGCCTCGTAGGCCCAACCCTCAAGCCTCAGAGGCCAGCCCGTGGGCTATGAATATTTAAAATTATTATATATAATATATATATATATATATATATATTTAGTAGTTTTTGTAAATGTTTTATCAATAAATATGTTAAAAACATAAAAAAAATAAGTCTTTTAAACTAGCTTGTTTTTTGTGGGAGGAATGGTTGAATGATCAATATTTTTTCGCTAAATCTTACGTTGACTATTATGTATTTTGGTAAGTATTCACTGAAGTGTGAGATTCATAAATGTATTCCTGTAAGTATTTCGCTGAAGTATGTGATTCATAAATGTAAATTTGTATGTATTGATGTCCTGTTCATAGACGTTAACATTCGATTCTGTTAGATACTTCTTCTAAGAGAGTAATATTATTCATTTTTTTGTTGAATGGCCAACCCGTCCCAACCCGTGGCCTGCTTAGGACTGGGTTGGACCGCTATTTTATTGGCCCTTTAACTAAATGGGTCAACCAGCCCCAACCCATTTAACTCTCTAGCCCGTTAGAATTGGGTTGGGTCAGCCCATTTTGACAGCTTCCGCCCTGAGATCAAGAAGTTTGATCCTACTGTAGAAATCTTTTATCGTTTCATTTCTTGGTGAGATTGATGTAACAGATCGTAGATCCATAAGCTCAATACATTCCTGTTGTTGACGCTTGAATCAGAGAGTTATCCTTCTTTCAGTGTTACTGGTCTTTTATTCTCGTAAAATAATGTTTCTGGATCATGATTTTGAATAATGAAAAGCAATATGGATGTAACAATAAGTGATAAAATTGGACATTAAAATATATAATTTGTGTTCTGAAGTTTACAATATCGCTTGTCTAACACATTACAACACTAAAGATGAGCAAATGCTAACATGTTCATCAAGACTTTTATTCAAACAACAAGAAGTATAACTTAATAGCCAGGCTGTTGGAAGCCATAGACGGTGAATCCTCCGTCAACTGCAATAATCTGGCCAGTGACATAGGAAGCACCAGGAAGACAGAGATACGCGATGAGCGATGAAACTTCTTCCACTTCTCCTGATCGCCCAAGAGGAACTCTTGATATTAAGGCATCCGAAAATTCTTTATCCTTGAGCAACTGTCAATACAGAACCACCAAATTCATCGATCACAGTTTTTAAAGACAAATTTGTCAAGACAAGTACATGCACATACAACATTTAAGTTAGTGGAGTATTTTTGAACCAAACTATTAACAATTGACATTTTTTTTGCCTACTTTAAGGGAATTTTGCACTGATCCATAAAGACTCGTATATAATTAGAGACAGAATCAACAAGAGAAGAATAGTACATGTTTCACAAGGGGCGTATTTGTGTAACATGGTGCAACAGCATTAACACGAATACCATCTCTTCCCCATTCACAAGCCAGATTTCGTGTAAGCTGAATCATTCCCGCTGCCATCAGATAATATAATGATTGGTATGAGTGGTAGGTAAAAACTTAGTCGCACCTGATGTTTAAACTAAAAGCACGAGTAGCGTACCTTTTGTTGCTCCGTAAATAGAAGTACCAGAGACATGGACAAGACCAGCAACAGAGGCAGTGAAAACAATACTTCCAGCTCCAGATGATTTAAGAAGAGGATGAGCAAGTTGACTGAAATGGAATGAAGATTCTAAATTTGTAGCCATCATGTGTGCATAATCTTCAGCATTATAATCAATAGAGTGCTTCCAAATGTTTGTTCCAACATTGTTTATCTACATCAACAACATAAGGCAATAGTCAATTTGGGGAAAAAATTCAAAAAAAAAACTATACTGAATGAATATTACTTGGATCTATCAATTTCACATTGGAGCAGCTATTTCAACATTTATATTTGAAAACCTACTAAAATCTCACCAAATACTGTTCTTGCCGGTGAAGAGCAACTTTAATTTAATTGATCCTTTTTATTGATCAGCTATACGAATCCTCACTAATAGTAATGACAGGTCAAAGGGGCGGATCTAGTGCTTCGGCTCGACTAATAATAATAAGATGGAATTATGGTACTCACAAGGATGTTAAGTTTTCCATCAAATTCAGAGGAAACTTTTTTCATGAGCTCAACTCTTTGGTCTCTACAAGTAACATCACATGCTGAGCCTTTCACTTGTATGCCTCTTTCTGCCCAATCTTGCATTGGCTCATTAAGCTCTGATTCTGTCTTGGAACATGTGTACACTTTTGCACCAAGTCCAGCTAGCTCCTCTACAACTGCATGACTAAAAAAATATATATACTCGTATTAAAGATTTAAATTATATACATCAATAACATTATTGTAACGATCGTCAATATTTAAATTTAAAATGTATAGTACCCAATTCCACTAGTGCCACCCGTGACAAGAGCAGCCAAACCATTAAGTGACCATCTAGAACTTTTGGCAAACGCTGCAACTTTAGCCATTTGAGTTCTATTTTTTTTTTCTTGTTGTGTGCGATTGCTTCTAAGACATTGTGTGTGTATATATATATAAGGAAAATATGTATATCGATGCTTAATTAATTAATTGCTCTAAAAAAAATATTATTTAAAGTAGTTCGTACAGCTAATATATACATTTTTTTAGATTTTCTAAACCTTACTGACTCTCACATGTAGATTTTTGAGGATCGTGTTATATGTAGCTAAAACCATGTGGAAGATGACAATATAATATCCTATCCCATCTCATGCAGGATATTTTGTCTATTATATAAATTCAATCTTTAAAAATTAATGACTTAGTTTGAGAGTTTAAGAAAATAAATTAGATTATAAATTAGATTTTTTAATATTGTGATCCTGAATTAGAATTATGTCAAATATATATTTTAAAATATTTTTTAATTTTGTTGTCTTAAATATAACATAGAAAACTGAATTAAGTAGCGAGTAAATACTCGAGCTTGCTCCCAAAATTTTTGATTAAAAATTGAAAGGATCTTGTTCATTTCATCATATGATCTTTATTTAGTGTCGGTGATTTTTCGTGCCCCATATATATATATATATATCAACACGGTTTTTGAGGAGATAGATCCGTAAACGTAAAGTTCGTAAGTCGCCTTCAAACATATGAATACAAAATAAACAACTCATGGTGGGCACTGGAAAGTAAAAATTGAGTGGCTTTTTGGCCTTACTTTGTAACTTTGTAAGGAAGGCATATCACTCAATTTGGTTGATAAATATTTAATAATTTGGAAACCTTTTTAATTTGCCCTTAATTACATTCTTTTAAAAAAAACATGTATGGAATATGTTTGGCATGTTCAAAATCATAATTTCTAATTAAAGTTACTTTTGATAAGTTGGTACTAACATTATTTTTAACAAAGATAAAACTTTATGCTAAATCAAACACTATTACTCATAAAAAGGAAAGAAAGGATAATATTTAATATATGGGCATGATCACAACACAAAAAATAACAACAACGACAGTAATAACATACTCAAAGTGATCCTGCAAATGAAGTCTTGAGAAGATAGTGGATACATCATCTTACCCCTGCAATTTGAAGGTAAAGGAGAAGGATTGTTTCTGATAAATACTCGATTCAACGAACACACCAAACATGAGCAAATTAAATACAACATTATTACAAAAGTAGTAGGTAGCTAGAAATTCTACACTACCATATTCAAACAAGCCCGATCTGTTCGAGCTAAAGAAGTAATATCACTCGATCATTATTATCAAACTGATTGCAATATTTTTTTTCTTGACTATTAATAATTAATAGCCAGGCTGTTGGAAGCCATAGACAGTGAATCCTCCATCAACTGCAATAACTTGACCAGTAACATAAGAAGCAGCAGGAAGACAAAGATAAGCTACCATTGATGAAACTTCTTCAACTTCTCTAAGACGCTTAAGAGGAGTTCTTGATACTACCCCTTCCAGAAATTCTTTATCTCCCAGCACCTGTCAATACAGAGCCATCAAAAGGGTCAAATTTGTCTTTTTATCATCGGAAAAGGATCATATCTGCCCTTCGTTATATTACTCGTTACAAAAAGTAGCTCAGATATACCCTTTCTACTAATTACATGACATGCCATCCTATTGTCCCAACCCCCTCCACTTTTTTGTCCACCACTACGGTTAGCACCATCAACACCATGACCATCACCGCCATCATAATGGAGGGATAAATTTAATTGTTGGTAGGTTCGAGTTTAAAATTCCACCATGACATGGTAATTTTAATTTATTGGATTCAAAAACTATTATTTATATGTATTTAGTAAATTTCTTAAAGTTATTGATAGAGTCGTCAAAATGGTTTAGCCCATGAGTCGACCAACCCAACCCGTTATTGGGATAGGATTGTGATAGGATTTTTGAAGCTTATATATGTAAGACTAGGGCTTATAAGTCATTGGCCCTTAAGGCTTGATTGGGGCCGGATCGGGATCGGTTCATGGGCCAATACTATTTATTTAAGGGTAATTTACAACAATGAGCTAATTACTTAAAGACACGCTATGTTGTATCTCGGGATACATGAACTCAAAATTAGGTTCATTATTTTGTTCTAGATGCATTACATATCCAAGTGGATTCACATGTATATAGGATACATGGACAAATTTCGCGCCCTCGCCTCCCACCCATCTCGCTTGTCACACTCTTATCTCACTCGCGTATTTGAGATGCATCACACCAGATACATGTATCTCACATATGTAGTATCCTAGATACATTCTAATTACACTAGTTTTTGCTAGTGTTATTGAAATTACATCATTATTTGTCATATTTAGTTTGAATCTTTTCATTTTCTTGACGTTATAAAATTTTAAGTTTGAAAAAAAAAAATAATAAATAAATAAAGGGCTAGCCCACCCCAGCCCTCGGCCTATCTAGGGTTGGGTTGGATGAGCATTTTCAAGCCCTTTCAAATGAAGGGCCGACCCGCTCTAGCCCTTCAAATTCCTTGGTCCGTGAGGCTTGGAGGAGAGGGGGTGGGGGGTGTTGGGGCTGGACCGACCATTTTTGACAATTCTAGCTATTGAGGTCTATATCCACCTTTGCGTTTGTACCCTATACTAATTTTTTTTCCTTATTTATGTAAATAATTAAAAATAAAATAAATAATTTATACTATGCAATAAAAAAGTTTGTACATATTTGAACGATATAATTAAGTTGAGAGAATTATTACTTGTTCGACTAGGGGAGTGTTAATGTACCAGGGTGCAACCCCATTAACACGAATTCCATCTTTTGCCCATTCACAAGACAAATTTCGTGTAAGCTGATTCATTGCTCCTGTAATCATAAGTTAATAAATAAATAAATAAATATAAAGTCGAGCTTGATTCATTGATCGTAAATAGCTGATAAGTTTCAAGTCTTAAAAATTATTTTTTAGATATTGAAACTGTTTGTATAAATAAATAGTTATCAAACAAGTATCGAAAGTGTTAATAAGTAGTTGATGTGTCTTGTTAAAAAATCTTTAATAGTTTTTTTTTTAAATGACTTAAGTATACTTAAGTATTTTGTGAACATTATAAATTTAAAAGTATTCGAGCATAGAAAAGGAGGAACAACAAATATATATATCGTAAATTTAAAAAATTATTAAGGGCAAAATAATAAAATATTTAGTCTATATATAAACGGAATTTTTTTTATGATCAACTTACAACTTCGTCTTATAACACGTTATTGTTTATCAAACAAGTAATAAGCTAAAATATGTTGACTAGTCCGTTAGATCAATCAACTTATACATAAGCTTAATAAATTACGTATCGTGGCAGAGCTATGATTTTTAATAAGAGGGTTCAAACTTTGAAGAAGTAAACATACGAACTAATTGAGTAAGGGTTCGACAAATACATGGTTGAAGGGAGTTCAGTTGAACCCTAATAGTATGCTGGCTCCGCCCCTCAATACGTACCTTAGTAGTATATTAATACGCACTATTTAAGGATATATGAGTACCTTTTGTTGCTCCATAAATAGAAGTACCAGATAGGTGGACAAGACCAGCAACAGAAGACAAGAAAACAATAGTGCCAGATTGAGATGATTTAAGAAGAGGATGAGCAAGTTGACTCAAATGGAATGAAGATTCTAAATGTTTGTTCCAACATTGTTTATCTACAACAACAATATAACATAATAAGGCAATATCTATGTCCATCCATATTAGTATAAACGTCGTCTTACTTTTCTTTTTAGTATCATGTATTTGGTAATTCTAATATTCTACGTACATGACATGTTTAAAATTACGGATAAATGGAATTATAGTTCTTACAAGAATATTGAGTTTCCCATCAAATTCCAAGGAAACTTTTTCCATGAGTTGTACTCTTTGCTCTTTGAATGATACATCACATACATACACAACCTTTTACTTGAAGGCCTTTGTCAGTCCACTTTTTCAAACATTTCATTGAGAATTGATTCAATCCTTGAACATGTATACACTTTTGCACCAAGTTCACAAAGCTCCTCCACAATTGCATGCCTAAAAAAAAACATGTACATGAGTCAGGTTTCTCTTATCCGTACCAGTTCGAATTGACTATTTAACGTCCAATGAAAGGATTAAAGGCCCTCGAGACTGAGACCCCATCTCCTTTGCCCTCGATCAAAAGTAATCCTTTTTCTAAAGTTACGAATCCATTTTATTATTATTATTATTATTATTATTATTATTTTTCTTGCTTATACATGAACATGGTATCTAGACATCTAATTACAAAAAAAAAAGAGTAATAATCAAAATAATCTGATAGTATAAACATTACACATATATAGAAGTTAAACTCGAAAAAAATTGATAGAAAGGTTCACCCAATTCCACAAGTGCCTCCAGTTACAAGAGCAACCAAACCATTAAGTGACCATCTGGATCCTCCAACCTTTGCCATATTATGTGTTTCTTCTGTCTAGCTAATTGATTATTTAAGAAATTGATTGAAACTATATTATAAAAATACTAATTGCTTACAAAATTAAGCTACCTATAAGTGACCTATAAATACTACAGTACTTATTATAAGCTTGATTATCTTGTCTAGTCATATTCTTCTTGATATAGTTACAATAATTATGACTTTATACCTAATAGTCAATAATCATCAAATATGCTAAACATTTTTTCATATATCTATATTTAAAAAATAAAATAATGCAATATTCTCTATTTCTTGTTTGACATTGGTGGTAAGTATGGCTTTGTATATATATTTATTTATAAAATGAGCATTTTTAACTTAAGTAATTATATAAGTATTATTGGAATAAACTATATTGATAGTAAAGATATTTTTAGACTATATATTATTAATAGAGAGCATCTTAATTCCATTTCACATAATTTAACGGTATATTCAATAATGCAATAGAAGTTTGAGTTTCTTCGGTTCTTTTTAAAATTACTTTGAAACACTTTATTTAAGCTAAAATTTCTAATGTAAATTAAATAAATTTTTTTGTGAGATAAGAATAGTACAATGTAGTATTCTATCTTCTTATGAAATAAGAAATTTTACAGTAATATGTTATTATTAGTATATTTTTAGCCGATCTAAAATAAGAATAGTACCTTTTTCTTAATCTTTAGTACTAATTTTACTTCATAATATTCATTGAAGAGAGAGAATTTATATTATCTTTTTATTTTAAAATTTTCAGATCCAATCAAACATGATTTGTATTATATTTTTATTTTTTAAATTCCAGATCCGATCAAACATTTATCTAATATTAATTAATATATAACTAAAATCAAAAGTTCTTTTAAGTCCACAACTTCACGTGACTCTAATTCTGAAGGAGTATTTATTTAATAATTCAAACGATATAAAGTATTCCAACTAATTTATATATATTAATTAGTATATATTATAAATGTTTTTATTTTATTTTCTTATTATCCACGTTTTCCACGTGCAGATTCGAAATATTGGGTTATATATACCATAAAAGTGTAATTGCCGCCAGTATAAATCAAATATAGTGTAAGACTGATATTATTATATTAGGGTATATTTTAATTCACTTACAAAGAGATTACGGGGATAAATAATTATCCATGTAGTTTAAGTACTAAAGCGAATTTTCGTGTCAAGTTCAGAAGAGTTTTGATGTATTTAGTCTATAAAAAATGTTACTTTCGTTTTCAAAGTTTTTTTTTTTTTAATTTTTAATTTAATATATTCAATTCAACTAATGAAGATACAAAAGAAAATTAAAATACCTTCTATAAGCTGGAATATAATTGAATAATATATTAATTATTGTGTTTTTTAATTATATATTATTTTATTTTATTATCTAATAAAAGAGTGCGGTATACATCTTTTTATTTGTTTCGAAGTCGTTTGTGTGGGTGAGGCGTACGTACCGCACCACGACATGCGTATACTTATACTATGTTTGGATCATTGTTATTCATTATATTGTATTGTATCATTCTTATACCTACAATGCTTATTTTGATTATTATTTAAAATGTAATGCACTGTATAGTTAAATTTCGTTTTACATAACAATGAAAATCCCTATTTTATGGACCAACCAGTTTGGTGTGTTCCATTGTTACTTATTTTCTTTTTCTAGTTATATATTTACATAATGTTTCAAAATACTATTTTATCTTTTACCTTAATTAATTAAATCTAGTCAAACCTCCTACCCTAGAATAATTAAGGATATATTTATAAATTACAACACAGTACGATACAATCAAACTAAACAATTAAAATGTTATGAAACAATAACAAACAATACAGTATAACCAAACATTGTATCTACCATACAATACATTACAATAAAGTACAAAACAATACAATATATTATGAAACAATAGATAACAATGATCCAAACAAAGTGTTACTGTCCAAGCGATAAAATTGACATTTCATATTTTTTATGCTTTTATGATTGGTTTATCTTTAGACCCACAAAATAATGTAGCCATTGAATTTCCCCTTTCATTATAAGATTTTAGAATTGTATGTTCAAAATTTTATATTTTCAAATTTGAAGTTTGCATGTGAACATGTATTTTACTGTGCACCATTTTGAAGTTTATGTGTGAACATGTATTTTACTGTGCATCGGTTAATTCATTTTTTGATAATCTTTTTAGAGTCTCACATGTATCTTTAATTGTCAAGTTATGTTTATCATAATAATGGGCCTACAAGAACGATGAAATTTTGGATCGTTAGGTTGAAAGCAAATCATTTTAAAATAATTTATCGTAAAAAAGTTGTTTTATCATGTAATAATTTATCATATCACTAAAATTAACTATAAATATAGAATAACTAATCATATTACAAAAACATGAATAATAAGATAGATAATTCAAAGATAATCAAATTAATACCTCTAGTCAAATGCAGAATAAAATAATCTTATATTTTATTTCGAAATTGTTATACTTTATACCTCGAACCAAACGATAAAGTTCTTGTATTATTATAGATTTTGAGGTACAGTATGGATTTGCTTTTTTGGAGTTTGGACTTTAGGTATATTAAAAGAACAAAATTAATCCTAAATTAAAATTATGTCAAATATATATATATATATTAAAATATTTTTTAATTTTGTAATTTTAAATATTCTACCTGAAAAATTGAAATTAAGTAGAAATTACGTACTCGAGCTAGCTCCCAAGATTTTTTATAAGTAGAAATCACGGTATGTTTTCCAATAAGGTATAAGTAGTCTATAAATAGTAGTACTATATTTATTAGTATAACATATATTTCAATTTTCACTATTTCTTGTTTGAACCTTGGTGGCCTTTGTATATAAATTTATTTGGAAAATGGATATTTATAACTTATTAGGCTATTATACATATAAGTATTTGATGATAGAGATATTTTTAGATTATACTATAGCAAATGAATCTTTGTTCAATTTAACGGCATATTCAATAATGCAATAGTAGTTTGAGTTTCCTTCGTCTTTTTTCAAATTATTCTAAAATGCAACTATTATTTTTTATGAATAAGATATAATATATGATATTCTATCTTTAAATGAATATATTATTATTATTTTTAATCGATTTAGAACAAAAATACTATTTTACTTTAACAATAATTTTACTTATACTTATTTTATCTTTAATAAAGTAATTTATACCTTACTTGTTTCAAAGCATAAATATTTATAAATATCTTTTTATTTTTTAAATTTAGTATCTAATATAATCAAAGAATTTTGGTTTTTTCCTTTTTTAAAGTCGGCAACTTTACGTGAATCCAAACTAATTTCTCTCTCTCTTTATATATATATATATATATATATATATATATATATATATATATATATTATAAAATATTTATTTTAATTTTTAATTTTCGACATTTCCACGAGCAGATTTGGAATATTAATTGGGTTATATTTATCATTATTTAAGTGTACCAGTACAATGAATTTTGAAAGTGTAATTCAAACTCTAATACTATAAGCTTGAAAAATAGCTCCAAAATCATGCATATGATACTTATCAATGAATTTAAGATTTGTTATAAATCAAACTTTAACAATGAAAGCTTGAAAAATAGCTCCAAGAATCTTCTTTAGAAAATTTATGCATATTATATGTTTTATAATTAAATAATATATATTTTTTTAAAAGAAAATATGAAATTAGTATAAGTTATGAAGTTGTCTTTGATATAAAATTAAAATTCCGAATTTAATATTTTAGATCCCAACAATGAAAAAACAAAACAAAAGCTAGAATATAATCGAATAACCAAATAATTATTGTCTCTTTTATTAAATACTTTATTATTGTTGTGCTATTTTGATTGGTTAATCTTGTATTGCCTTTTCATGAAAAATATTTGGGTCTTAGTGCTCCATTTTATTCATCTTTTGATATTCTCTAAAGAGATGGTTTGCTAAAGTTTATTAAAAAAAATAGTGTATGCATTAATTTTGTATATTAATAATATTTTTTTTTTTCTGTTATGTAATATTATAATGTAAAAAGATTTAACACATGTATTTGTATGGTTAAAGACCTAATTAATTTACCTTTCAAAACTCTTTTTATTTTTTTTCATTATAATTGTGAAGGATATTTTGTAAATAAATATTTTTATACAATGTATGTTATTTTTAGTACATCAAATTATATATAAAACTATAACATTATGTTATACACATAAATTATACAAATATATACCAATGCACTTTTTATTCAAATTATTTTAAACTTAAGTAACTAAAATAGAAGAGAGATAGATAGTGAAATAAATCTTTTTAATTTGGTAGATTTTCCTCGTGTTACAAATTTATTTTGTCGATTTTATTGCCTATATTTTTCCATTGACCGGAGATGATTTATTTTGGAAATCACTAACCGCAGATATTATATTTATTCAGTTATTTGTGTATGTTAACATGATATATTTAGACGTATATTTATATTATCGATATATATCTAGAATTTAAAGGTTATAGAAATTAAAGGCTCACCCAATTCCATAAGTGCCTCCAGTGACAAGAGCCACCAAACCATTAAGTGACCATCTGGATCCTCCAACCTTTGCCATTGTGTAATTTCTTTTATCTAGCTAATTGATTATTCAAAAAAAAAAAATTATTGTAAAGTATATAGTTGTATTGTTTTCATAAAAAAGATACTGTATGACCTATAAATAATACAATTTTTATGTTGGTGGGCTTTAATTATTAAGCATTATTGTCGTGTACATTGATGAATACGATAAGCATGAGCTCTATCTTATGAATTTCAAAGAAACATAATTGAGCGACCTATACTTATTGATTCTTTTTCTGTTATATGATACTACAATAATATACAAAAGGGTTTAATATCAAAAATAGGTAAAATTTGATAAAAATGACGTGTACGTTATTAGATTGCTAATTTATAAAGGTAGAACTTGACTCAAGTAAATCATATGTTATTGTATCTCTAATATTAATCTATCATCACCTCGGGAATAGCTTCTACAAATCAATTTAGTTCGAGAGCTAATAATAAAGTAGAAAATAAATATTAATTTTGAGATATCAAGTAATTAATAGTCTTTAAGTCTATATAGTCTCAGACACAAACTCAATTATAATTACAAGTCGAATAATTATGACATTAAATCGGTAATATCGTTTTAATTTGCACAAAATTTTACATACGTCACTATAAAAGATTATGGTAGTCTTTCATTTTGAGTTCTTGAATTCGAACCCCATTCAATAGCTTCTGCAACCGCTCTCTCTCGTTCTGTAATCTTTTTTTCTTCATGACTTTCTTCATTATTGAACGATGAAACGGGCAATGGGGGAGAAACCGGAGAAACTGGTGACCCGAATCCCTTACCCGATTCGGCCCAAAGGAAAGTGAGAGCAGTGACCACGTCACTGATCGATGGACGAACGGTGGGATCTTCTTGTAGACACATGGCAGCAATCGCAACCGCTTGATTAAAACTTCTTTTTGGAACATCTTCTTTAAATAATGGATCTGCCAATTCTGAATATCTACTTGTGTCTTTGAAAATTGGTTCCGCCTGAGAAAAAAATAGTAATAAATATAAGTTTTATACGCTGACAATATAACAAATATATTTATAAGAAATTATAAAGTATATTGATAACATAAGGGTGTATATAAGTTAAATTCGATTGCAATAGTAATTGACTATTATAGATATTATCGTGTTTCCTAACTGTACCAAATTTCTATATATAATAAACAAAAATTAGGCATTTCAAGTTTTTTTTTCCGGGAATAGGAAGTTGACGATTGGAACATGTCAAAAGAACAGGTCCAATGAAACTGACTGGTTTGTCTACAACAAGCACGTCAGTCGGCTTTGTTGGACCTATTCCAATCATTATCTTCGTTGAATCTGTTTCTTTTGACATATTTCAATCGTCAGCTTCCTCCTTCTTCAATACAATTGACTAGCCTTTTTCTTAAAAAAGTTATATTGTGCAATTAGCGTACACAATTGTTTTCTGGTTATATATAAATTGTTGAATCCTTTCGCATCAACGAAGATATAAAAGGGGATTCAAAAATTTGTGATAGACCACACATCTAAGTTTCAAATGTTGAACATAAAATCCTGATTCCGCTATACTGACTAGTGTTGATGATGAAAATTATAAAAATAGAGAGTAGGAGGGAAACTGTTTGAACTTACCCAAGCCACTAAAATCTGTTCATGTCCATTTTTTGTAGGATCAACAGCTCTTTTTCCAGTAATTAGCTCCAATAAAACAACACCAAAGCTATAAACATCAGATTTAACAGAGAGTTGTCCTGTTCTTTGATATTCTGGAGCACAATAACCATAAGTTCCCATAACTCTGGAAGAAACATGGGAATTATCACCCATTGGTCCAAGTTTTGCTAATCCAAAATCTGATAGTTTAGCATTATATTCTTTATCCAATAAAATATTTGAGGATTTCAAGTCTCTATATATGACTGGTGGATTTGCTTTATGATGTAAATATTCAAGACCCTTTGCTGCATTGGATGCTATTTTCATCCTTGTAAACCAATCTAATGGACTTCGTTCTCTTGAAACATCTAAAATATATAATAATAATTCAAACAATTGGTTAGTTTAATATAACATAATTTCATGCGAGAGGATTTTAAAATATAAAGAAGTAATGCAAACGCGATCCAACTTGTAGTGTCACAATCAAAAAAATGTTCAATAACTATTCCCATAAATATTTTGATCTAATTGCTGAGAAAATAAAAAAATAGAAATGTTTACATACAGAAAATTAGGTAATTTCTCGTTATATTAGTGAGAATCTGTATCCCATCATACATTTTTCTAATGAACTAGTTCGGTAGAAAATGATTGAAAAAAAATCATTTCTTATAGCATAAATTTTCAAATGATTCACGATGATTTGTGTGTGTGGTGGTGGTGGGGTATCTAATATCTTGCTTTATTGTGCATGGACGGAGCTAGGGTATCGCAAGTAGTCTAAAATTTACATTTTATATACAAGGTGAAAAAATAGTTTTTTTTTTTATATAATACTATATTGAATTTTGATTCCTTCCTATGTTATTACTTTGCTTTACAAGTGATGTGACTGTGTTAAATTAGGTCACAGGTCTAACTTACACTCCAAAAGCTAGCTCAAAGGAAGGAGGATTGCTCAAACCTTATATGGAGTCCACCCATCTCATTAATCACCGATGTGAAACTTTTGTATTGTAAAATAGTAAACTGATACTTACCAAATAGATGATCCTCAAGGGCTCCCTGTTGCATATACTCATAAACTAGAAGTCTTTGTTCTCCATCAGCACAATAACCAATGAGGTTCACAAGATTATTGTGGTGAAGAAGGCTCAACATCAACACCTCTACAAGAAATTCTCTATTTCCTTGTAATCCATTACGGTCAAGCTGTTTCACTGCTATAACCTGAAAAACAAAATATAATAATGTACAAGTTCAACCACAAATCGTTCGAGGGGGATTCAAGATTTTGACTTTTACTATAGGATTAAATTATTTATATATATTAGGGGTAGCAAAATTAATTCTTAAGATTGAATAGTTCCATTTGTTAACTCATTATGTCTTAAACCGCTCAAATTCATCTCATCTAAAATTTGATCTGATTTAAGGCTAAGCATATGATAAATATGTTATATATAACCATAATAAAGAAAGAAAAAAAAGGTTCCATATGTTCTGGTTGGTAACTAAACATATTATGAAAAGAAAAAATAATAAAACTAGAAATTTGTGAGATTGGACGATTGGATTATGACTCATTATTTAGCCTATTTTGATTTAAGAAATTTTAATAATAACTCAGTTGATCGGTTACGTGATTCATTTTTATTTTAGTAATAATAAAAAAAAAAACTTTCTTAATTCATCCATGCCATCTCCGACAATGACTTAATTATTTATTAATTCAGCTCATTTTATCTCATTCAAATTCAATTCAAACCGTCCATTTGTCATAACCTTATTGTGATAGAAATAGCGCGATCTAGCCTGTTGTCAGCCATGTTAGTGTAAGTACTAAAAAATCGTCATCGTCATGGAATTTTAAATTTCATAGGTAATAATATCACGAAATTTGAAACTTCAGGACGATGACTATTTTTGTATTTTGTGTCAAAAAAAAAAAATAGAATTACCTGGCCAGTTCTATCAAGGTGACCTTTGTAAACTCTTCCAAATCCACCTTCACCTATTAAACATTCTTGGCGGAAATTCTTTGTAGCAGTTGCAAGTTCTCTAAAAGTGAAAGTTTGAGCTGCAATATTCTTGTTTTCTTCATCCCTCTTATAATTATTACCAACCGTTTGGTTTATTATATTTTCTGAAAATTATAAATATTTTATTTATTACAAGAAAAAATATATATATAAACACACAATTAGTTTGAAATGATTGATCATGCAATGCAAATTGCGATCCCATGAATTCAACTTAACCCAATACTTTTATTACAAGTCAGGTAATAAAAAAAAATAGTCGAAAAAACGGAAATAAGATGAATTTAACTGAACTCAATATTTTTGATATAGCTCGAATTAGAGAGATTGAAGAATCAAATTTAAACATGAATTTCAATAAATATTAAATTTTTAATACATAAAATTTCAAATAACATGTTGGTACCCGCAATAACATACATGGAACATATAGCTTGAAATTTCGATCGAAACAAAGAGGTTGGTTTCGATGCAAAGTCACACACATAGAATTTAAACTTTACAATAATTTTGAACCTATAATTTCGAAATTATTAGTGACTTGAACATAGACGAAAAGAAACACTAATATAAACGTATAATATAGACTGAATAATCAAAATTTAAATTTTGAATCCGTACCTGGATGTGTTCGTTGAGGCGGTTGAGAATGTGGCTTATGTTGCGTCTTTGTCTTAGAAAAAGGCTGTGCTTGTTCTGGTGATAGATTTTCTCTATGAGGATGAACAGAAGTTGATGTTTCTTTTCTTTTCTTTTTATTATTATTATTATTAGATGTTTTATTCTCATTAAACGAAAAACATGAAAAACAATTCATGTCTTTTATTCTAATAAATGAACAACAAAAAAAACAACCAAGTTCTCCAATCTTGATCCTATTTTTTTTTTCCTATTACAAAAAATAATATGTTGAAGACAAAAAGGTTGCTTGCTATAAAAAGACTCAAGAAAATACGGGTCTTGTTTATGAAAATGCAGAGACCCAAGAATGAAATTAATGGAAAATGGTCTCTATAAATATATGTATATAATTAGGAATAATCTGTCTGGCTAATTAATTATAATTTGAATAAATTGTTTTTATTTTATTTTGTTTTTCTATATGAGCCATTTTTGTTTAGCTGGAGACAGAGAAAGGATAGGTGATGGAAGCATGTTCTTTTTTTTTTCTTTATGAAAATTTCCGTAGAAAATGGAGATTTTAATGGATTTGAGGGTTTGGAGGAATGTTTGGTAGAAGTGTGTGTGACAACGCGTTTACAGAATTTTTTATAAGCAGTGTCGATGTTAATTATATCTATTAATATATTAGAATATTAACTAAACTCATAAACTTTAACGATTAATGTCGACTTACTTTAAAGAATATTTATAAAACAAAAAACAAATATATTACATGAATTGGTATTTTTGAAAGAGTTGTTTTCTTTTAGTAGATATATATGGAAAAGTGCTCGACACGTTTATAGTTCAACATACTATATACAATTAGTGAAATATCAAAGATATGTAGAGTCAAAACTATGTTTATACTTAATTGTGGGTACAAGATTTATACATTATGGATTCAATTTTAAGAATTTATTGGTTCAGGCTTATCATTTATTATAAATTTAATTTCTTTAAAACATAAATTTATGTTTCAAATACTTGTTCAAATGCTCCTAACTATAGGAGATGAGACACGAGGGGTATGCTGCCCAAAAAAAAAAGAAGAAAAAGCTTGTGACCCCCAATTAGTGCTTTTTTGATTATCTCGAATTAATTAGTTGTTAATTTACAAGGAGTATCTGAGCCAGCTTTCGCGCACCTCGACTGATTCCACGGATTACCAGCCCAGAGTGGTAAGCAAAAATCACTCCACCATGCAACCTTCAATACATGGCATCATCTGCAAAGGAGAGCAATAAGAAGTAACAAATACTGCTGAATCAAATAAAAGAAGAAAAGAAACAGCAGATTGGATCATACCATTATTATCTTCATTCATGTTGTAGTCGTCTTCATCGTCATCGTAATCATAAAGATTCTGTATAATTGTTCAAGAGTTTCAATATACAAGCAATACAAGTATAATTCAATCTAGAGGAACACAAAGCATTCTGATTTCAAGTTCCTTAATATGTCTGTCAAGTTAGGGAAGCACAAGGTTTTCCCACAAACCTGATTGTAATCTCCATCATCGCTAAATTCTTCTTCTTCCTCTCCAACCTTCTCCTCTGGATCTTCGTCCTCGTCTTCACCATCTTTTTTCTTTTCATCATCGCCCTATGCATTTGCAGTGAAAAGAAACATAACACTCAAAAGATAAACATTACAGTAGACAAGTCAACCTTTTTTGCTAAAACACCTCAAAGGAAACATTTTTTATATGGACAAAGGTAAAAACCTTAGACTTTTGATCAAGCTTTTCCAAAAGATCCAGTTTTCCCATGTCTGTCACCAAAAAAACAATTTCATGAGCTCGACAAATTACAACAAACAGAAGGCAAAAGAGAGAAAAGCATCCGCATTTCTTTTTCAAGGCATCTAATCTGATCAAGTACATTGTGTCTACTGAAATTGACAAAGACGTGCTTGTGCATATCATATAAGTTAAAACAACCCAGCTTGGTGTCTTTAAAGAGCTCTACCACTGATCAATGGATTGATACACTCAACTTGAAGCAATTACACCATATGCTAACATGGGATGTTCAGGTATGCAGTTGCAAATGATCATTATTTGGGTGTCTCCAAGTACATGTGGTACAAAGCCAATGTTTGCCAGGCAATGTACTGATGATGCTTTGCTAGAGGTTCTGATGCAGGTTTATTCAAAGAGCTTTGCTATAAATCAGTACTTCTATTACCAAAGTGTAAAAGCTTTGTTTTTTTGATAAGGTAAATAACTTTATTGACAAACCACACTGTAAAGATTTTATGCATGGTATGTTCAGAGAACATGATTTGCAACTCGATAGTCGACAGTTCAGAAGATCTATGAAATTTCCATATATGAAAGAGAAAGGAAGGGAATTATCCTAACCATTAGGATTGAGGCATAGTTGTTGTTGTATGAAATAGAAAGGAAAATCAAATCATGGTACTTTACCTAACACTGGGGTCCAACGCATTCCGTCTGTGTTATCTCTCCTTTTCCTTCCACCTATAATATTTATAAGCATAAAAAGCCTCTAAGTAAGCAAACATTATAGGTTCAAGAGATCTGAATAAGCAACATGTCAAAGAATTTAAGAATTAAGGAATACAAAACCTTCAGCTAGTTCTGCTGGAACATATTCAGGCTCCATTCTTATGAATTTGTCCAATGGTGGCTTTGCCTTGTCCCTCTCCGACTTCTTATCCGAGAATCTTTCTATATCCATTCCTTTCGTTTCTAGAAACATAATATGTGATGTACGGAAGATCAGAAATCTAAAACTAGCAAAGGCTCATACAAAGTAACACGTAAATAATGAAGTAATCTGAAGTTCCGAATGTCAGACATAGAATAACAAGACATTAAATGTCAAATCATGCAGAGGGTATTTCAGCTATAGGAGATCGGAAATCTGATACTATGCACTGTGGACATAAACCGGAGCATCAAATAATCCATAATCATAGCAACTTAATTATCAGATAATGCAGAAGGAGAATGATTAATTTTCAAAGACTTCAGAAGGATTGACCATTCTAACAGAAAATGTTTTCCAAACTGTACTCGAAATGAACCAACCACCTCAACCTCATGTTTTTCCTTTCAGAATTATGTAGCTTCCCTAATTTGCATTGTAGACCATCATAAATTCTAAGGAGGAAAAAATGTAAGAAAAGAATCTTCAAAACGAAAAAACAAATCCTCTGAAAGAAGAGTCCATGATGACTCTTTGAAATGACAATCTGCTAGTATAGCAGCATGCATAAAATATGAGTATCAGATAAGGTAGAATTACAGGGCTAAGAGCTTAAGAGTTCGCTCTGCAGACGCCAGGCTAGTCACGGCCCTCCAGGTTTGGGTTGTGACAAAACGATAGTGACAATCATGTATAGATAGCTTAATAAGTGGCTTTATCCATTGCTAAACAAGTGGTATGACATTTCCTCACAAATAGTAGTAAAAGTTTCAAGAATTTGATTTCTTACTCTTCAAAACATCACTTTCATCCGCCAAATAATAAGGAGAGGAGTTCCAGAACTTCTGTAAACTTGCCTGCCAAATTGCCAAATTTATCCTTTCCGTGACACCAGCTGCATTACCCAAGTTCTCAACTTCCTGCAAAAGGTAGAAAGCTTTGTGTTATCTGCAACCCAGCCAACCACAGTAAGCTCAAAACATTTTCAATCATAAGTAGTAAGAGATCTATCTTTATCAAGTTCAATGGTTAATCTCAGCTAACAGGCTTCTAGTGATTGCGGACATTAATCAGCTATGATTATATCTACCAAAAAACTATGAGCCAGGTTAAATCAACTAAACTAACAGTGGACATGATCTCAACCTCCCGTAACACAAGTGTCAAGACACATTAATCAGGGCTTATATCAAATGTTTTCACTTGAATATAGAATATACTGTAATAACAACCAAAAAACAGAAAGTCATCCTTTCGGAAGCCACTTTTCCTATCCCTTCACAAAAAAATTAATCGCTAACATAAGCACACGTTTTTACAGCTTCAAAAGTTGCAAAAATTCACCCATTTCCCAAAATCAATATATTAATCAACTATGCGTCAATTTCAAATTAATTGTGTCCACTATATGATTCATACAGCTTTATTTATGTGGTATACAGATGGTTCATTATAGTTCAATTATTTTATCTAGCAGTTGACCTATCACAACCCTCGTCCCACACTCAAACTTGCGACCAAGCTCATTAAATAATGTTACCCATCCAGAAACATATATTGTATCATAATTCGTGTGAAGAATATAACATTAACGAACCAAAGGATTTCACTTACAGGGAAAAGTTCAAATGAGACTTGCTTAGCCAGCCGTTGTCCAGGAAATCCACCCCGCCCCCGCCCCCGCCCTCTGAAGGCCATTAAATCAAACCCTGTATCATGGCCCATAAAAAAGATTAATACAGTATTTATTACCCGAAAAAAAAAAAACAGTAGTCACACCATTATCTTTTTGTTGCTTAACCAGTTGGATAAATACTTGTAGGGGTAAACATGGTTCAGTTTGAGTCTTTAAAAGGGAAAAATAAAACATATATAAACCAAACCAGACAATCATAAAGCTATTTTTTCAATCACATAATTATTAGTTGTTGACTAAGTATAAAATGAATTTCTCATCTGATAGTGCTTTGCCTCATGCTATAGAGCATGTATGTATACCAAAAGCCAAGCAAATTTTGAAGGTGATGTAAGTATTTAGAATAACACATGTATCCACAGACTAGCATATTTGCAAAGCATGTATTAGAATAGGAATAGAGTCATGGGAACATTTTTGACAAAAGCAACAGAGAAACAAAAAAAACAAAACAAAAGAGAGCTTGAGACATTTTCAACAAAAATTTTAGGCATAAAAATGACATAGACTTGAGCAAATCATGCTATATACTACTCCCTCCATCCACTTTTAATTGTCATGGTTTCATTTCTTAGAGTCAAACATTTTACTATGTCTTTTTTCATCACACTGATATGTAAAAGAATTGCACTTTAAAATATTTTTTATATAGTTTTTTTGAATATCTAAATTTTTTAATTTAAAATATCGAATTAATATAATCTACTTTAAATTTAAAAATTAGTCAAATTGACTTTTGATTAAAGGTGGATGGAGAGAGTACTAGACAGCAAAAACAGTAAACCAAAAGTAAATGCACATGAGGTCAATTAACAATAAGGAATTAGGACTGGACAAGCTAAACGTTCAGTGGTTTTTTCACTTCATCTTGATTTCTCTATACTATATTAAGTGAAAACCACAAAAACACAGCACTTGATCCTAAAAGCGACAAGATATTATGATACGAAAATATAAATTTATGTTAATTAAGAGCAGCGCGACATAGAGCAGATGACCCATGGCATAAAAATTAAATTTTCACATACGCAAATCTAAGTGCTGAAGTTTAGGGGTTTATGTACCCAAAGTATTTGTGAACGAAAATTTCATCAAATATCACAGAAATTAAATCCCAAAGAGAAGTAATATCAAATCGAACAGAGAGGGATAAAGACAACTCACAAATTATGAATCGATTGAAATAGAAAGCTCCAACAAAATCTTCTGTAAATCTCAAATTGGAAGAAGAAATTTAGGAAGAAGAAATCGTTATTAAAGCTGAAGCTGCTAATGTGGTAAATTTGGAAGAAGTGCAATCCTAAATTAACAATATTGAATGACGAATATACCCTTGAAGAAGCGCACATAAGAGTCGTAGAAAAGGCTATATATGTAAACTTATGTAATGCCTATTTTACCCGCTTCGGTTACTTCTTCTTCCAAAACCCTAAACCCTAAAATCAATTGTGCATTTCATTCTCTGAAACCCTAAAGCTCTTTCTCAGCAAACAAAAATGGTGAAGAAAAGCAAGAGTAAGCAATTACTACTGTATTCTATTAATGTTAATTTAGATTTTTTTATTTTATTTTATTATTTGTGTTAGAACTTTTTTGGGTGTTGCAGAGAGTAAGAGCAAGAGGGTATCATTGAAACAGAAGCACAAGATTATAAGGAAGGTAAAAGAACATCACAAGAAAAAGGCAAAGGAGGCCAAAAAGTTGGGTATTAACAAAAAGACTAAGGTGGAGAAGGACCCAGGAATCCCAAATGATTGGCCCTTCAAGGAACAAGAGCTTAAGGCCCTCGAGGCTCGTCGTGCTCGTGCTCTTGAGGAATTGGAGCAGAAGAAAGCTGCCCGAAAAGAGAGGGTAATTTGTTTTTATTGCATTCCAAATTGAGCAGAATGCATATTGTTAAACTAAACTAGTTTAGGTATAATCGGTGTTATTTTGTAAGACGTTTTCGATGCTTTGCTTGACCAGATATATTGTACATGGAAGTTTATAGGCACTGTAATGGGGTCTACATTGACTTGGTTATCATAAAAAAGTGAACTTTTGCTAGGTTTGATTGTTTCGTGTGATGCATGTTGATTCGTCTGGCTTCAAATAAAATGTTGTATTGTCATTATGGAAATCATAGCATGATTGTATAATTCATTATTGTTCACTGGTTTTCTGGCAAGAATAAATTGATTTAAGGATGTTTTAATCCATTGGAACACTATCCTAGAAGTGGTGGATTTGAGACCCAACCCAACCCAACTTACAGTGTGGAAAAATGGTCTTTTTCAGTGGATAGGTTCTTTTGCATGTTACAGTTCTGTTGTTCAGCAGTTTTTTCCTTGTGGTATTTGGGCTGTTGTTTAACTACCATATCATTGGTTTTCAGGCTAAGAAAAGAAAGCTAGGAGTTGTCGAGGATGATGATGTGAATGAACTTGCAGACATGGCTTCGGGAGAACAGAATTTAATGGAGGGCAAGGGAAACAATGATTCAACTAATTTTGTTAAAATCCGTGGTATGATATATTATGTTCTTTGTTTTTGTCATGGGTGGTTGTGGGAGAAGTGGTAGTGGTTTTGCTTCTTATCTCTTTTTCTCTCCCTGGTCTTTAACACTTGCTTATCCATGCAGAGAACTCCGAAAGAGCTTTCTACAAGGAGTTAGTCAAAGTCATTGACGCTTCTGATGTCATTTTAGAAGTGCTTGATGCTCGAGATCCGCTTGGTACACGCTGTCTTGACATGGAAAAGATGGTGATGAGATCAGGACCTGGAAAGCATCTTGTGTTGCTCCTCAATAAAATTGGTATCCCCTTCCTCATTTTATTTATTAATATTATCATGTATATCATTTTCTAATATCCACATATATGTGCTGTTTCAAGTAAAAGATTATCAGGTGGAGTTCTTATTCGACCAGAATGAGTGAAGGTGACTTATAGAGAGCACAAAAAAAGTGGACTTGTTTTTTCGGATAAAGTATACGTGTGATTAAATCTCTATTGTGTTTTTATTTTTATAAAAAAGCATCTTTTTTACACCCTCCTTTATATTGATTAAAAAAATATCTTTTTTACACCCTCCTTTATCTTGATTAAAAAAAATATCTATATAATATGTATCTCTGCTTCTTTTTGATATAGGTGACTAAGACATCCAAACTGCTAATTTATACACTATGTTATATGAAAGTTTGACGTCTTACTCTTTAGGTGTTCATAGGAATGCCATTATTTACTTTTTGACTTTGTATTTAGATCTTGTTCCTCGGGAAGCCGCTGAAAAGTGGCTAAAGTATCTGCGAGAGGAATTACCAGCTGTTGCTTTCAAGTGTAGCACCCAAGAACAGAAGTCAAACTTGGGCTGGAAGTCCTCTTCGAAAGCTGGAAAGACTACAAATCTTTTGCAGACAAGTGATTGTCTTGGAGCTGAGAATCTGATAAAATTGCTTAAGAATTATTCCCGAAGTCATGAGGTACTTCTAGATCAATTTCTTTATTGGGTTCTCACCTATTTATCTTGCTTCTCAGTTTTGGAATAAGCATTGGAACTTCAACTGCTATGTTTTGTGCACGAAGTGTTTTATCATGCTTCATATTTGGTTACATGCGCAAACTCATTGATTCTAATCTGGTTTTCAGTGTCATTCAAGTTCATTGTTCAATTACACTCTAGAGGATTCATGATATCAAAGACTTATTTTACGTCGATTGTCAACCTAACACAACCCCATTTATAGGTGGAAATAAGACCAGCTATGCCCAACTTAAATTGGTGGTATTCATATTGTTGGTGCTGTACACTTCTGTTAAGTTGGGGCTTGCAACAACTTGTATGTTGATATAGGAATAAGTATGAGAAGTAGATAACCCTATTTTTTCTTAACAGACAGTTATAGCAGCATTCGAATCCATTAGGCCCTGAATAGTGAAAATTGGATACAGAGGGTTGTATAGTTGACCCAACTTATTTGGAATTGAAGCATAGTTGATTGATTGATTTTCATATGCTTCGGGATTCCAGTAGATAAAGATGGGTAGACTTTTGAATGCAAAAGAAATGCTTCAACTCTACAACCATCTGTCCATTCTCCCGTTCACAGTAATTTGCTTCTAGGTTGCTATCTCATGTGCAGTTTCCATAGCTTTTCAACATCGAAGATCCCCATGGTGTGAACCACCTGTAGATTCACCTAGTTAGGTACCACCATCTAACAGCTGTATTAACTCTTCCCAATGATACTTGGAGTTAATTTTTTTTCATTATAGGGATGCCATTCTTTTTATCCATAAATTTCTTGGCCTTTTGGGTGTCTGGGAAAAAGGACGGGTGAAAATAACATAAAAAAATTTAGTGTACTCCAGAGGACTTTGGTGTATGGGCAATGAATTAACCTACCTGTTTTTTGTCAATGTTGATGTCATTTTATTGCATTTCTTGCTTTAGTTATGCTGGTTCCATGCTAATCCTAAGTGACTTGTTGCAGATCAAAAAATCAATCACTGTCGGTGTGATTGGTCTGCCAAATGTTGGTAAAAGTAGCCTTATTAATAGCTTGAAGAGATCTCACGTAGTCAATGTTGGTGCTACACCTGGGTTAACAAGATCCATGCAAGAAGTCCAGCTAGATAAAAATGTAAAGTTGTTGGACTGCCCTGGGATTGTGATGCTTAGGTCATCAACAGAGAATGATGCAGCTATTGCTCTTCGAAATTGCAAGAGGATAGAGAAGTTAGATGACCCAGTTGGTCCTGGTAAGTAGATTTGGTTAGCATCTTTTGCATTACTCTTGTGTGCTATTTAAATGGTAGATTGATGTGGCTGACTGTGCTTATATTGTGGGATGTGCAGTAAAGGAGATACTCAAACTGTGTCCGTCCAGCATGTTAGTAACTATATACAAGGTTCCTAGCTTTGATTCAGTCGATGACTTCCTTCAGAAAGTTGCTACTGTTAGGGGTAGGCTAAAAAAGGGTGGAATTGTTGACACTGATGCTGCTGCAAGAATTGTTCTGCATGACTGGAATGAAGGTATGTGTGGTAACTGTTTAGTTTCTCAAGAGGCAAGTTGAATTTGAAAAAGACGAGGTTTTCTATGTTCATGCTAGTAATGATATCTGTTTGACACATCTCAGGGAAAATACCATACTACACCATGCCCCCATCTAGGAACGAGGGCGAGCATTCAGAGGTAAAGATAGTTGCAGAACTTGGAAAAGAATTCAATGTCGATGAAGTTTATGGAAGTGAATCCTCAATTATTGGAAGCCTCAAATCAGTCGATGATTTTCTCCCAGTTGAAGTTCCGTCAAACCGTCCTGTTAACTTTGACGAGACCATGCTAGAGGTAAGTTATTCGCTTTTAGACTTTCTTATTATTCTGATCAGACCCTTTCGTCATTCCTTGAAGTTCTGTAACTGCTCTTCACTTGGTCTGCAAATTGAAATGTTTCTATCAGTGCATTATGTACAAATAGTACTGAATCATTGTTGATTCCTGACCATACACATGCACAAATGAAATACATTAGTAGTTGTGAATTTAGAGTTGAAGAAGCACAAGTAGAGTTTATAAAGCTTCTTCTTATGAATGATTATCTTGCAGGTTTCTGTTTTTAAGAAAACAGAACATGTACTCTTGAATTTGCAATGTTATCCATGTCTGAACAAGTAGTGTCATCTATCATACAAAGTGTTCCTTTTAAACTGCAGGACAATTTGGAGCAACCGGTGACTCAGAGTGATAATGCAATGGACAACCTTGTTAATAATGACGGAGATGTGGCAATGGATGCTGGAGAAGATGATGCAGGCCGGACAAGTGGCAAGAGTGCTAGCAGCAGACAAAATGAGAAGTTATATACCGAGGAAGGCATACTAAATACCAAACTTAGAAAAGCTGAGAAGAAAAGGAGGAAGAAAGACAAAGCCTCTACTACCAGTGATATGATGGATGGTGATTATGACTTCAAGGTAGATTATTTCAAGAAGGAATCCGCCATGGATGATGCTGAGGATGATATGCCAGTTAATGAAAGCAAGAAAAACAGATTTGAGCTACCATCTGGGAATGAGTTGGATAATGAATGAAGAGATACATCACTATGGATATCTTTTTTGATGGCGGATAGAGTCACTTGGTACTCATACTAGAGAAACATGCATGCTCCCCTGGTGTGGAAGCTGGCTCGAGCTCTACCTGTACTTGTATTAGTGATGAAACATGCATTCGTAACGCTGAAGCTGGCTCTAGCTCAACCGTGTTATCAAGAAAAGGAATTGTTTTTATTTACTCTAATCTTATAGTTGGAGACTTGGAGTATTCATTTACCTTATTATTATTATTTATAAAACTATTATTTCCTATTTCCACGTTGTTTTGTACCATCCAACATTGGATCTCACAATGAAAAAGATGGTGCTGGACCAGTTGTTGCAAGTAGGTACTGACCTGTTAGATAGGCCATCGTTATCACATATCAAACACATATTTAGTACATCTAAAATGGCTTTAAAATTAAGTCATTTTTTTTGTTCCAGTAGTTAGTTGGGATCCATTAAGTTGCTATTTCAATTCACACTTTTTCCGGACAAGTCAATATCAATTTCACGTTCATCTAATATCAAAATAGATTTTATCAAAAAAAAAAAAAAACTTATCAACTCGGTGACTGTTTTAGGGAAGGCCGACCAAGAGCAAGTTCAATATTCAATCTCAATTCAAATATCGATCTAAAATTTACTTCCATTTTTTTTTACCATATATAAAAATTCAACTAGATAGTAACGGTAACATAATTTGAACTTGTGGTAGAGGTTTAAGTTGACATAGGTTTTAATTGTATACTTGGAATGACATTTCCAGCACACTCATAAGAATAATAAAATTAAAATTTGTATAACTTTCAAAGTCAACTAATTCTAATTATTTAATTATTATTTTAAAAAAAAAAAAACTAATTCTAATTGTGCCCATCCACTCTCAAATTAATACGTAATATACCAAAAAAAGATTTGGTATTAATATACTAAATGCTTGTATGTTAAAAAAGAGGAACTAGTCTCTCGTGTCTACTTTATAATTTAAATCTTTTGTTATTTAAAAAGAATCTCGATATTATTTTTTACTAATCTCATGTGAAAATAATCATAAATTAGAGTACATGTTAGTATTATGTTAAAAAAATAAATTATAGCGGACTATAAAATCAAATTTCTCCTACATTTTGGCAAGTTGAGTACATGTAAAGATTATGTAAAAAAATTCCATTATAATTTTTTGTTAAAAAAAATTTAAGAATGCTAATAAGAAAGAATGAAATAAATGAAAGATAGTAAAGAAGTCAGTTGAACGAACTTAATTTAATTTTATATCAAAGTCAAAATCAATTGGCTTTTAACAACTATAATTATTAATTAATGTCTATATATAAATAAATATGTACACAACTTATGAATATAGAAATTTCAGTTTCAAAATATGGGGACAAATAAATAAAAAAAACAGTGAAAGATCCCGTACGTTATTTCCAATGATACACCATGGTAGTAGCTTAACAACTAAGCCTATAAAGTAAAAAAAAAAAAAATTTATTCATATCAAATATTTATATTAAGGAAAAAAATGATACAAAAGATTTCATTATACTTCTTTTTATTGAATATAATTTATATATATAATTGTCTAAAAATCGAATACACATTTTAATTAGGACCATCTATTATATTTTATAGTACAAAATTAAATTAATCACATTAATTAAAATGGAGAAATTATTTAAATAGCTGGACAATTTTCTTCCTTTATATGTGTATTCGGTGGGGTCTTCCCAAAAAACAAAATTCATCGGTTCTCTGTGCTTGTACACTTTGACGCATAAATATATGCACATACATTTTTCACTTTTTTCATTTTGCTCTCTGCAATTCGAAATAGCTAGGGTTTTTGTCTCTTTTCGAGTGTGTGAGAAGAGAGAGGAAAAATGGGGCAACAATCGTTGATCTACAGCTTCGTTGCGCGAGGAACGGTGATTCTCGCTGAGTATACTGAGTTCACTGGAAATTTCACCAGTATTGCATCGCAGTGCCTTCAGAAACTCCCTGCTTCCAACAACAAGTTCACCTATAACTGTGATGGACATACTTTTAACTACCTCGTCGATGACGGCTTCAGTGAGTTTTTTTTTTTTTTTTTTTAATTTTCTCGCTTTTCCTCTGTGTGTTTGTTCTGATCTGTAAGTCGAATGGTTTTTTTCTGATCTGTTATCTATGATTATCTGCTTTTTTGATCTGACATTTTAAATTTATCGATCAGTTCCATTTTCATCTGAATCGCTACTGCTGTGATGTTGACTGTGTTAGATCTTAGTCATACTGACAAGTGGTGAATTCCCAGGCGTTGAGTTTGAATTGAAGCAAATTTTTGGTTTAGATCTCTTTTATTTTGTGAACTATTTGCAAATAATAAGGATATATTAAGAGAACTAGAGGATAAGGACTCTTATGGAAGATCCTGCAATCATTGTCTGTGCCTTTGTTTGCTTGATTCTTTTTTTTGTGTAATTCGGTCAGTTTGGTGTTGTTTTTTCGTTTGCTTAGCATTGCGGATGACAATGCATCTTTAATTCATTCTGTTGGAAATACCAGGACGTTTTACATTATTTTACTTGTCTCAAAATGGATGTTTAGAACCTTTTAATTTTTGAGATGACACCCAGGCTTGATTGCTTGTCTAATTTGTGGTCTTCCTGTGAGAGATCCATGAAATCAAATCGCGAAATGCAAATTTTGCTCAGCCGTCTTAAGTTTAGCATGTCGGATCACTAACTTTTATGGAGGCTAAATAGGGTGTGGGCTAAATAGGGTGTATTTCTACATAGTATACGCAGTGGGGGGATTTTCTCATTTTAGAATTGGAATGTATATGAAAAATTAAGTCTATTTTCACAGATTGTTGTTTCACTTGTTGTATCTGGGAAATTATTGAGCTATCTGAGTATCATGTTGGCTATGCTTATTATTGAAAGATGATACAAGGAAACAATTTTGAAACAACTTTGTAAAGTATTTATTTTCTTAGGATACTAGTGTGCGTTTACCTCTGTACTTAACATTACGATTGCTATCTGGCAATCTGATATATATGCGCCATTGGCATTTGTAAAGCTAACGGGCTTTATTTTGTTCAACCAGCATACTGTGTTGTAGCTGTGGAGTCTGTTGGCAGACAGGTCCCAATTGCATTTCTGGAGAGAGTTAAGGATGATTTTACCAAGAAATATGGTGGAGGCAAAGCTGCTACAGCTGTTGCTAACAGCTTGAACAAGGAGTTTGGGTATTTTGGCTTTTCCCTTTTCATTCTCTACTACTGTTGTTTTTTAGTATGAATGCTGATATCTCAAGTCCATAATATAACGACAGGCCCAAAATAAAGGAGCAGATGCAGTACTGTGTTGATCATCCAGAGGAAATCAACAAGCTTGCAAAGGTGAAGGCTCAGGTTTCAGAAGTTAAAGGGGTGATGATGGAAAACATTGAGAAGGTAAGCATATTCCCTCTGTACTATAGTTTTATTTTAAAAGACTTGTTATCCTGATGTGCGACTAGAAACATTGAGAGTTCAAGAAACTGTAATGCAGTTTGTTAATGAGAATTGTGGCCTTGCAGGTCCTGGATCGTGGGGAGAAAATTGAACTTTTGGTGGATAAAACTGAGAACCTTCGTTCACAGGTTTGAATGCTGTGAAATTCTCTCTTTTGGTGGATAAGACTATTCAATTCCCTGCTTCTAAGAAATTCCTACCTTGAAAAGTTGATGACAAAGCTCTTATTGCCAGCCATATGAATAAGAGCTGCTAGAATACCTTTTTGAATTTTTTTTGATAGAACTTATTTGATTGCCTGCTACTTTGCTAGTTTTAGCAAATTGGAAGTGGTCTACAAATATCCAGTTACTTACTGAACTTGATGTGGTAATGATGCATCAGGTGGTAACTTTTGATATAGACTGTTGATTTGTGTTTGTTGTTCTACATTTGTATGTTTTGCTAATTATCACTTGGTCCACACCACTGTGAAGTCCGTAGGTCAAAACTCATGCTATGATCTTCTCCTTAAATTTTAGTAGCTAACTGTCTGTATATGAGTTAATTTGCTCCTGCAGTTGTAATATTGGAACCTGTGAATTGCTGCATTATCACACCTACGTTGTATCTTTTCCCTTTTTGTCATCTGCTTTGTGTTATTGTTTACTAGTTTGCTTGCATTTAAACTAGAATTATTGGGGTTTCTAAAAGTGTATTTTTATATTGCAGGCACAAGATTTCAAGACACAAGGAACAAAAGTGAGGAGGAAGATGTGGTTGCAGAACATGAAGATAAAGCTTATAGTCCTGGGCATCATTTTTGCGTTGATTCTGGTCATAGTCCTTTCAATATGCCATGGCTTCAATTGTCATTAATTGATGGTCATTTATTATAACGGTGGTTATTGAACTATAATTCGCAACACTTCTAGCAGTAAAATGCCTGATCCTTGTAATTCAATTTTTATTTTTTATTTTTTGAATGATATATTTTGCTCTATGCTGTGGAGGTATGATATGAAGTGCCTATATAGCTTGTCATGCTGAGAAGTGACTACTGCTGAAAGCTTCTCCTTGGGAGCTCACCTGAAAGATCATTTGAACGACCCGGTCGATATAGTACATATTGCTCTATTTTCTGTCTTTTGTTTATGCCTTGGAATAATTTACTAGACAGTTCAAGTATCAACCAAGCAGTATTTCTCTGTTGTGCAACGACTGGGATTTACCCAGCAGGGTGCTGTTCTTTGAATTTCTTTTACGACTGTTGAAACTTTGTATAATGTTTAGCGTAGTTTTGGGTTGAGCATAGGTCTTCCGTTTATGAGGGAAGTTGAGTTTTTCACGCATGTTAACATGTGGTTCCCTCTTTCTTTGTGTTGTACCAGATCTTCTGACTGCTATTCCTTAGCAAACACCGATAGAATAGGTGTTAATTTCTCAAGCATAACAATAAGGTATATTTGCATCTAAGCCAAAGAATTTTAAGGTACCTTTTACCTCAAGGCGAGTAAGACTATAAAGGCTTTCCAATGCAATAGACACGAGCAGAAATTCAATTACTCCGGTTCTGTTTCTATTCTTATTTTAGACATTCTTCAGTCAACAAATAATACATCTGGGATGGCTATAGAGGATTATATGTTTAAGATTTTAAGGAAGTTGTCATCTCGAAATCCCAGTGTCATTAGAGAGTACCAAAACATGAAACAAAAATCAAAAATAAAAATAAACAAATGATTAGACATTTTAAGATAAACAAAAGAATATGTTCTAATTGCATAAATACTACTTGAACTTGGTTTTCACTAGAGATATATATGCCTAGCCCACATATAATGATGCTGGAAAACAAGACAACCCGTTGATGCAACAAGCCATAATAATTTCATGCTTTTTTTAGACAGACATTGGACAAAAGAAAACCATTATGCCAAGGCAGCGTTTAAGGTATAGCAAACTAGACATCCAATCAACAACTAAGCCTGGTTGTTATTGCCACCCCTTGGACGGTTGCCCATCCGTCCACGTCCACCACCATAACCATAACCTCTGCCACCTCCACCCCTGCCTCTTCCATATCCAGAGTCTGACACCGTAACACAAAAATATTAGGAACCAAAAATGCATTTATAACATGATAAAAGCTAGTAAGGTGGGGAAGAAAACAAATGAGGTATCCATGCTTACCACGATATCCCCAACCACCACGGCCTCCACCTCGTCCCCAGTTTGAGTACCCACCATTTTCTATCAAAATGAAATAATATACATCAATGCCAGTGAGTGTTGGAGCCTCCAAACCAAAAATAAATAAAAAATACTTGAGGTAAGGAAGAATACCTTGATAGTTATCATATCCATCTTGGTAATTTGTATATCCACCTCTGTTCCAACCGCGTCCCCTGCCTCTACCACGCCCTCGGCCTCGACCACGACCTCGGCCATATGAATCTAAATCAAGTTATGGTAATTTTTGAGGATGTAGCCAAATTTCACATGAATCATTGTTATATAACTATTCTGTTAGTTAGCAGGTTATTACCTTCATTACCAGCATTGAAAACTGCTTGTGCTTGTCTAGGTGGTGGTTGCTGCTGTCGAGGCTGGTAACTATAACGTGGGGCGTAGTTGTTGTTATTGTTGTTGTAGTAATTAGTTTGCTGAATCTCAGAAGGTGCTTGATACCTATGAACATGAACTTACATAAGATGTTCTGTAAATCAAGCATACCATAGAGAAGAGATATTTCTTCCAGAAGACTCGAAAAGATAGAAGGAATGATCACAATAAACCATGATTCAATGAAGTAAGATAAATTTGCACTCGAGTAAGCGTGTTAAGGTCTGAAAGAACATCCTAATAAAAAAAGAATACAACAAAGGGTTACCCTGGGGAGTCCTTGTTCAGTTCTGTTGTTGACAAGGTGATTGAAATCATTGAGACATGCCGAGTCTGCTCCACACTTTTACAAAGAAAAGGTTAACAAGAATTAGAACCACAACTATGCAATTTGCACCCAATCGTAGAATAAAAGGTAAACCTTAGACTTATAGTTAGGAACAAACAAATTTGAGAAAACTAGCAAGACTTCAAACTTACGGCAAAAGGCCCTCTTCAATAGGTTCCCATACATCTGTGATGCTCACTGAGCTGATGGCAGCATCTTGATGCAGACGAGGAATTCTTCTCTGAACAATGATTTACATCTGAATATGGTAAATATAGAAAGTGTACTGGAAAAAAGAAGAAGAAAGAAGCAGGCAAGCTACCTTAATGATCTCTGCAACAGCTACAGTCTTGCTTATTGCCTGACCCATCGCTTTCAAAATTATCTCTTTCCCACTCCTCTCCTGAATAGCCAATAGTCATAAAACTTTCTATTAGCCACTTCTGAAAAGTATCTGGTTACAGTTTACATCAGACCTCCCACCAAAAAAATGAGAAAGATATAATCTACAATGCAGCTTTCACCCTCAACCTTAGGGATGGAATGAATTATCAAAAGATCATAACGCTACAAGCCTTTAAGTATTTCTTGCTTGGAGTAAGGCAACAGCAAAGCAATTGAATATATGAAACACACAAGAAAGTTTCCCAGAGCCGTTATGTCACTCCATTTAAAGAAATTGAACCATCAAAACAGCCTCAGCTTAGGATCTTACTGATTCTTGTAAACCACATATACAACACCAGATTATTCTCTGAATAGAAGTTTTGGATAAATCTAATTATCTTGCTGTGCTATTAAGATGTAACTTCTACAATGTGTTGAATAACCATTACAACCACTAGTTTCCTGTGCCCGAGCAAATTCTTGAAATCCTCCTTGCACTAAGTATTAATGCAGCAATAAAAATAAAGTCGCAATAACAGAGACAAGACCATCAATTCTTCTAGGCACAGCTCATGAATACTCTCAACTGATTGTTGTCATGTTAAAGTAATAAACATAAGCCTGCATATTGACAGCAAAAGATATATGCACATTGACTCTGTTTTAATAGAACTACTTGGTGCAAATACTACTTTAGACCACGAGAACTCCAAAACTTACGAATAGTTTGTAGCATCATCCTACAAACACAGAGTGATTGCACTCACATAGACCACACTATTTTACAGCTTAAGCATAAAAATCTCAATCCACATATCAAAATTGTCAACAAAGGCACAGAAAATATAAATGCATGCAATCATCTAAACCAAAAATAATACCTCTAGGGCCGAAAAGCCAAACATTTTAACACTATTCGGTAAATGATTCCACAATTATCCCAAACCATTGCCAAAAAATCATCAATCCAATCAATCAAACAACACCAATTCACCGGGGCAGCAAAAAAAATAGCTGAAGAAACTAACAGTTTCACTTTCTGGAATGCCCCTGTGAACAACCAATGGAAACCTATATATACATGCATAACATTTATACCAAAAACACAGTCAAAACTGCCACAATAAAGAAGAAGCAGTCCAGTGCACTAAAGCTACAACCCGAAACCTTTTGGTCACATGACAACAACTTTACCAGTTACGAAAAAAAAAAATTGAGTGTTATACCTGAAGCAGACTAGTAGCATAGCTGATGTAGTTTCTAACAAGTCCCTGTGAAGTGATTCTGATCTCATTCTCATTAATGGGAAGTTCAGGCTTCGGTTTCTCTACTTTTTGGTACCTATCCATTTTTTCTGATAAACAAAAACCCTAAAACCCTCTTCTTCTTCTTCAGAGAAACAACTGTAAACCCTCAACAGAAATAGCGGCAGTAGCTAATAGTTTGTTTTGTTATCAGGTGAATTTTTGGGCTTATTTTGAGGCCCGAAATTTAACGGGTCACGAAGTTCTATAAAGGGATAGTTTATACAAATAACCCCTTTTTTAGGTCATTAGTTAGATTTTGTTCTTAAATTTAAAACTTGGATAAATAATGTCGACAAAAATTGTGGTGGAGCGAAGAGTTTTACTCCTACGAAATTTTCTGGCACAAATTCAAATTTAGTCAGAGTATAATATAGATATCAAATATCGAATGAAACTCTAAAAAGTATATATATATATATATATATATATATATGTATATATATATATATAGTTCTTGAAAAATTTTCTTCTAGATAATTTTAGACTTTAATCTTATGTTTTTTACTAATATTTTATATGAATCTTATCGTCTAATATTTAAATAACTTATCATATTTTAAGCTATTATTTAACTTTTGTAAATATAGTTATCAGTTTACTAACAAAATAATTAGATTTTAATAAAATAATCAAATTTTCAGTCACACGTCATTGGAGCTTAATCAAAATTGATTTAACTTCAATCCTATAATTTTTTTGTTTTGCCATATATAGCTTAAATTGTGATCTCAAAATCGAGTATGTGTTTACTTTCCTATTTGCTTTTTCAACTTTATTAGATCCAAAAAGAAGAGGAAATGGACTGGATAGCTTAAAAATAATTAATGAGCACAACATGAAAAGGGTATATATCATCTATAATTTGCATATACTATAATTTTGGGAACAGTAAAAAGTACATATTTCTAAACGTACATATACTATTATGAATGAAAAAACCATCGTAAAAATCTTGATTCACATAAGGTAAGGCTTGTTATGGAGAAATCGCTCCCCATCCACTATAAATTTCTCTATTTCAAAAGCTCAAACTCGAGAAAAGATCTCATTTATTCCCACCATGCATCTTGTTTGCTTATGAAATTTATAAGAGTTGTAAGTCCAACAAATCTAAATTCACACCATAGACCCACTAGCTAATGCTCTTTAGCATGAGTTTCTTCGTATTCAAATCTCAAGTTTGAAATTTCTTATCCATCCAACCACACTCTCGACGCGAAAACTTCAAATTCTTGCACCAACAAGGATGTTGTCAAGTGAAACATTTGAACAAAAGCTAATCACTCTATGAAACTTACTAGCATTTGGTGGCAAATTAGGCAACTTCCTCCAACTACACATCCCAAAATCATTACTAATTTCACAAACACAAGCAGGGTAATTCTTATGATGTTCTTCATTGTAAACATAAACAAGATTCCCCAATCCAACACATTTCAAACTAGCAAATTTGTCATCTTCATCACTATCAAACAAACAATACATCAATGCTTGAGGCATTATAGCAAGTTCACTAAACTCCATTGTTTCCTCATCAACCTTCCATAGAACAAAATTAGGTCCATTTGTTGAATTACATAATCCACCTAAAACTAAACAATCTTGACAAGATACCAAGAATGAAAACAAAACCCCAGGTGGTCTAAGTGTGTGTACCTGACTCCACAAATGTTCATCCAAATTGAAACATGTAATAAAACAAGAATATATACCAAAAACATAGTAGAATTTATCTCTTAACAAAGCTGAACATAACCACTGTGATGAATTCCCTGACCTAAAATCTGCTGGTAAAGGTGGGCACAGTTCCCAATAATCAAGATTTGGGTTATAAATCTCAACAGCCAATCTATCCTCAACATCAACTAATCCACCCACAAATCTAACCCCACCAACAACAATGAATCTTGGATTTAACCCTTTATTGTAAACACCCACAAGAGGATTACACCTGGAGAACCTCAAAGGACTTGTTTGGACCCAAATTCCATTGAAAATAGGCTTAAAACTGAAATTTTCTGAAGTTGTAGCAAAGAAAAAACCATTTGAACCAATGAAGAAATCTTGGGACAAAAGGGTTGAAGTGGGAAGTGAAACCCATTCATTAGCATCTGGGTCATAAGCAAATGGTTGATTATTGTTGTAGAAAATACTGTTCTGGCCACAGAGAAAAAGCCATGGCTGCTTTTTTGTAGCAGAGATTTTGGTAGTGAAAGAAGAAGAAGTGATTATTGAATTCCAGATCTTGCATACAGAGGAAGCAACAATTATAGAACGAATTGGGAGGTATGACAGGATTTTTTCAGTAAGATCTGAAGAAAGAAAATCCCAATTTTTTATTTTTTGGTCATTTTGAGCATTGAGTTTTTGGATACAAATGGATTCTTCCATCTTTTTATTTTTTTTCTAATTGAAGAGTTTTGAAAAAGACAAATTGAAGGGTTTTGAAAAAAGATTGTAAGTGTGTAGGATTTTAGTTTAGATTTTATAGAAAGAAATGGAGAATATGTGAGGAGTAGATAGTTTTCCTACTTTGTTGCACAGTGACAGAACAGAAAAAACAAACATATAAAGAGTTGGAAAAATTAAAGAATTGGCTTTTGGAAATTAAATATGGTTGAGACAAGTCAAACTTGCTCGAGTGGTTGGATGCGTCTATCATCAATTGGTAGGTTAAGGTAAGGTTAAAGCAAACACGAAACTAGATGGGGTTCATCAATTTGGATAAATTTATTAGCTTTTTCGTAAACTCTATATTTATATTAGAAAATTATAAAAATTTATGTACATTAGTTTGTGAACCCCTAATCAAACGTCAAATGCTTAATTTTAACTCAACCTCTGAATTTAAGCGATTAAGTTTGATCTTCTTGAGGGTAGGGTAAAAAAAAGAGGTTTAGTTTGTTTTTCTTAATTTTCTTTTTAGTTATTTTTTTTTGAACCCGATAACTTTAATTTTTACCTAATATATTTAAAGTGTGTTAAATTTTTAAAAGATATTTTGATACATTCTAATATCATAACTTCACAAGATTTAAAATCTTTTTTTACTTTCTTAAAAATTTTATCAAATCAAAGTTAGTCAAACATATTAAATCGAATGGAGCATTTAAAATATGAAATTGATTATTTTAGGTCTTGCCAATTACTAGGACTTGGTTTTTAATCTTTAAAACACCAAAGGAGATAGTGAGGAAATGCTACTAAAGGCCTTTACAAGATTATACTAAATGATTGTATATATCATTGAGGTCTTTCATAAAAAATTACTAAATTAAGACCAATGGATTGCTTACTTTTTTTGTTTGCATATCAAAATAACTTCATATCAAAAGTTTGTTTCTTTTTATTAGGCAAGAGGATTAAAAGTCTTCAATCCACCTATAGTGTAATTATAATCAAAGTAAATATAAGGTATAACACATAAATATAACTCTTTAATTTGGCTTCAACAGTTAACTATGTCCTTCAACTTTGAGTGTGTACAAGTAGTCACTTAAATTTATATAAAATTAAATAAGTAAATATACATATCCTACATGACATAATACACATAAGACGTCACGTTAAACATAATATTGTCATGTATGGTGATATGTATGAAGAATGTGTCAATTTTTTCAATTTTTATACAAGCTTAAATATTTACTTAAGCACATTCAATACTAAAGGTCATAATAATTAAATAACGTCAAATTAAGGATTATATTTATATATTACGCCTAAATATAATGAATGAATGGGATATTAGCTTGGAATTGGTCCCATGAAACATTTATGAGTTTGAAAGTTGGCTAGAATTGTCCAAGTATATATAATATTTGCTATTTGTTAATATTTATTTCCCCTTAATTTTACTGTACTTTTTTTCATATCTCTTCTGTTGTGATATATTTTACTTGACTTTATGTATATTAAAAATAATATTTCTATCTTTACAAATTAGAAATAAAACTAGGCACATATCATTATTTTCAGACTTCACTTATCAAATTTAATTTCGTTGTAACAAACATCAAAATTCAATCTAATTTATCATAATCGATTAGTTAACATGTTGACTAATCTTATTAGATTATCTATCTAGCAGTAAAAAAAAAATTTACAAACATAAATAAATCTACTATTCATTTTAGGTCAAGTAATATATTGAATAACTCTCGATATAAAAGTAAAATCAAAATGCGTGGATGGATCAACTCATTGAATTCCCTATAAAATAAGATCCACACAAAAAGAGAAGCACTTACTATTGGTCGATTTTTAGCAGCATCCAGACACATTATTGTTATCGTTGAACGTTGGTTAGAATTTAAATTGACATATAAGGTGAATGTCATGTGCGTATAACGTTACATCAAAGTAGCAAAGTTGATGAACAAATTACTATAATCCACGTGGCACATAGACCAGAGACCACCAATCTTCATAGCTCTAGCTCTAGTACCACAACTGTTAATTATTTTAAAAAAAAAGCATTAATTGATGGAAAAAATCTTTCTTCGAAATTAAAATATGAAAAAAAAAGATATAATCACCGAAAAGGGTTATCGTAGCTCGATAAGTACTCCTTCAGATTTAACAAGAGTTAGTAATCTTTGGCAAGAACTTAATGAATATCCATTGTTGCTTTCCATATTATACCAAATATATGAATGATTGATGTATTTTGGTTAGTTTTGTGACTTTACTGAAATAGACCTTAGTTCGATATATCGTATCGACTACGCTAGGTATTGAATAAAAGGACTAAGGAAACTTACATTCAGAATCTGTGGTGACCCAATTTCCTTTTCTAGTTACTGCATGGCACTGATCTATATGAACCATAGTTGAGTTTAAAGGGGAATTTTTTTTACATTGGTGATTTTTTGTCACTGAAATTGCAGAGTAACTTTGATCAACATCCCATCTGAAACTGATCTTTGGAGAGTCATAGCTCAGTCGATCATCATCATCTGCTACTGTCTTTAAGTCTGGTCTATCGCGTAAGTGCAGAACCTACATATTATCAGGTCACTTAAACGATAAATACAAATAACTGTTCATAAATACTTATTTTTATATGGTTATAGTACATAGGGAAAATACATAAAATCCCCCTCGAACTTGTCTCCAAAACTCACTTTAGCATCATAACTTTACGGATGTTTAAATACCTCCTTAAACAACTTACAAATGAATTAAATATCACCTTACACATACAATACCAGTTTCATACTTGAAAGGTGATGTACACTCGCGCCACATAAGCGCCACCTCAATGACACGTATATAACACATCTGATTATGAACAAATTTCATTTCATTTCTTTTTTCTTTTCCATATCTTTTTTTGTTCTCATATTCACTGTTCACTTCATCTTCTTCATTGTTCCATATTCTTCATTATCTCAATAATCAACACAATACAATACAAAAGTAATTGTTACCCTTCGCAAAAATTCAACATCCACAACATAGTTTTTAATAATTTAACGAACACTGTGTGAAACGGTGAAATGGCTATACACCGACTAGTGTTGTAACGACAACATTAAAAAAAATTATAATCATTGTTAGAGCTGGGTTTGTTGGTGCTACTTTTGCTCATACTCTTGGCAAATTTTATTTTCAATTTCATTTTTTGTTGTTAACTTACCATTTTTCCATATTTTTATTTGCAAGTTTTTGAAAGTTAAATCTTAACAACCATGCTTGCTCTAATGACAACCAACAACTGCTTCAATGCCGATCTCCGGAGTTATTGTTGTTATATTAGGCTCAAAACCGACAGATCTGATGAAAAGTCACCGGAAAAGCAAAAAAAAATGATAGCAAATAAAAAGAAAAGAGAAGAATGGAAGAAAGCTAGAAAAGGGTATGGCTTTGTCCATAGTTTGGTGAAATTTCTTAGCAATATTTGGTGGTCTCACAGCGGCTGATCTCTCTCAATAGCTTTTAACGATAATGAGTGAGGAACATAGGGGTTGGGTGAAGTCTGGCGATGGAAACTGGAAACAAATGGATGGTAAAACATTTTGAGAGGAAAGCAGAGATGGTACAGGTTGCTGAAAGAAGACAAAGTGGGACCCACTTATCTTTCCTTTTCATTTTATGCTATATACGTGCTTAGAAATTTTGTATTTGCCACGTCAGCCTTTAAGTTGATTTTTAGTTCACTTGTAAGTTGTTTAAGGGGGTATTTAAACATCCGTAAAGTTATGATGCTAAAGTGAGTTTTGGAGACAAGTTCGAGAGGGATTTTATGTATTTTCCGTAGTACATAAGTTAAATCTTACTAAAAATGTTTATTCTTAAAGAACTTTTGAAAGTGTGTGGTCCAGGCACATAAAAAATCTATAGAGTAGTTGGGAAGAATAAAAGTTGTATCTGTATTATAACATAAGAAGAATTGATGGAATATAATGTTGCGGAAGCCAAATATATAGAGAGTGATAGAATCACAACTGCTATATCTAAATGTAGCTAATAAATAGTAAATGAGACAACAACAAAAAAGAACACCAAGAATTAACGAGGTTCGGCAAACTTTTGTTTTCTTTTGCCTAGTCCTCAGACACAACCAACCAATATTTATTTCACTCCAAAAGAGTACAAGTGAAATACTACAAGAGAGAAAGAAGAACAAATGCCTTTGGAGATGAGAAGACAAGTGAGAGGTGTGTTACAAATGAATTAGGAGCTACCTATTTATAGGAGCGAATTATTCCTATTGATGTCATCCATGACATCACAATATGTCAAAAATGTCAAGATTTACCTTGTGAAACCAATTTATGGTTCACCTAAATTTCACCTACAAAAGATGATATCTTGACTTTTTTACCAATGAAGAATTATCCTCCTAACTACCATATCTTCTCATTAATTCATTTTTGAATCTTGTCAAATTTAACAAATCTCCACCTTGGCAAGATTCTCCATTTTCAACTTTCTCTCAACAACAATTTTGATTGTGTCTTCAACCATAATCTTCAATGTTCAACAATGTTGATCAAGTTCAAACAATGTTGAAACTTGACCGCAGTCACCACTTTTGTCAACATATCGGCAGGATTATCCGTAGTATGAATTTTCTGTATTATGACTCCACCATCTTCTATGATTTCTCGTATGAAATGATATCGGACGTCAATGTGCTTCGTCCTTGCATGATAAACTTGGTTCTTTGCTAATTGAATAGCACTCTGACTATCACAAAATATTGTGATTTCTTCTTGTCCAATACCAAGCTCTCTAAGCAATCCTTGAAGCCAAATTGCTTCCTTCGCAGCCTCTGTAATTGCCATGTACTCTGCCTCAGTGGTAGACAAAGCAACTGTTGACTGCAAAGTAGACTTCCAACTAACTGGTGCATTTGCAATAGTGAAAACATAACCAGTAGTTGTTCTTCGTTTGTCCAAATCACCTGCATAATCTGAGTCACAATATCCAATAAGATATTGACTATCTTTCTGCTCGAAAACCAAACCAACATCTACAGTATTATGAATATAACGTAGAATCCATTTTACAGCCTGCCAATGATCCTTTCCAGGATTGTGCATGTACCTGCTTACAACTCCAACAGCGTGTGAAATATCTGGCCTTGTGCAAACCATTGCATACATCAAGCTACCAATAGCATTCGCGTATGGTACTCTTGACATATATTCTCGTTCAGCTTCATTCTTAGGTGACATAGCATCACTAAGCTTAAAATGAGGAGCAAGCGGAGTGCTAACCGACTTCGTTTTTTCATTCATACCGAATCGGTTTAGTACTCTTTTCAAATATTCTTTCTGAGATAAATAAAGTTTCTTTGAATGTCTATCTCTTTTTATCTCCATGCCAAGAATCTTCTTTGCCTCACCCAAATCCTTCATCTCAAACTCCTTTCTCAGTTGAATCTTTAGCTTCTCAATTTCCTCTTGACTTTTAGAAGCTATCAACATATCATCAACATATAGGAGAAGATATATAAAGGAATTATCTTCAAGCTTGCGCAAATACACACAATGATCGTATTTGCTTCTTATGTACCTTTGCTGCAACATAAACTTGTCAAATCGTTTGTACCATTGTCTAGAAGATTGTTTCAATCCATACAACGATTTTTCAAGTTTGCACACCATATTTTCTTTTCCATCAACTTTGAATCCTTCTGGCTGAGTCATATAGATTTCCTCTTCCAAGTCTCCATGTAAAAAAGCAGTTTTTACATCCAACTGAACTAGTTCCAAATTCAACTGTGCTACCAAAGCCAACAAAACTCTAATGGAGGAGTGTTTCACAACTGGAGAAAATACCTCATTATAATCAATTCCCTCCTTTTGAGCATATCCTTTGGCCACCAATCTTGCTTTGTAGCGAACATCTTCTTGATTAGGAAATCCCTCTTTCTTTGCAAATACCCATTTGCACCCAATTGCTTTCTTGCCCTCTGGGAGATTGGCCAATCTCCATGTATGATTCTGATGAAGAGATTGCATTTCTTCATCCATGGCATTCCTCCACTTATCTTTTTGTGAACTTTGGACTGCGTCTTTATAAGTGGTAGGAATGTCATCGGCTGCAATTGAGTTAGCACAAGCCACCATATCTGTGAGTCGAGCAGGTTTTCTTATTGTCCTTTTTGGCTTGCTCGTTGCTATTGATTCAAGTTGTGGTTGAGGTTCTTGAGATGGAACCTCCTCTTCGACTGGCTCTCCTTCAAGAGGAAAATCTTCTGTTGTTTCCTCGTTTGATCCCTGTGTTGGGAAAATTATCTTTCCTTCAAACTCCACCTGCTTTGAAGCACCATCAATTTGTTTGGCTTCTTCAAGTGTTACCTTATTTGTCAAGGCAGATTCATCAAAGGTAACATCCCTGCTGAAAATAACTTTTCTTGTCTCTGGACACCATAAACGGTATCCTTTGACTCCAGAAGTAATTCCCATAAATAAAGCTTTCTTTGCTCTTGGGTCCAATTTTGACTCTCTTACATGATAATATGCAATTGAGCCAAATACATGTAAAGAACCATAATCTTCAGCAGGTTTTCCATACCATTTTTCAAATGGTGTCTTCCCACCAATAGCAGCAGATGGTAGACGATTAATGAGGTGGCACGCATATGTTATTGCCTCAGCCCAAAATTCTTTGCCCAAGCCAGCATTGGACAACATACACCGAACTTTCTCCAGCAAAGTTCGGTTCATGCGTTCTGCCACTCCATTCTGTTGTGGTGTATTTCTGACGGTGAAATGTCTGACGATGCCATTTTCCTCACAAATTTTCTGAAAAAGATCATTTTTGTATTCTCCACCATTGTCTGTGCGAAGACACTTGATCTTTCTGCCACTTTGAGTTTCTATCATCGCCTTCCATTTGAGAAAAATTCCCAAAACTTCATCTTTTGTTTTCATCGTATACACCCACAATCTTCGAGAAAAGTCATCAACAAAGGTTACAAAATAGTGTTTCCCACCTAATGAAGGTGTTTTGGAAGCACCCCAAACATCCGAATGAACATAATCCAAAATACCTTTAGTATTATGGATAGCTGTTCCAAATTTAACCCTTGTTTGCTTTCCCTTGATACAATGCTCACAAAACTCCAAGTTGCAAGTTTTTACTCCTTTTAGCAATCCTTGATCTGATAAAGTTTTCAAGGATTTCCCTCCAGCATGTCCCAAGCGCATATGCCACAGCTTGGTCATTTCTGCCTCCTTCTCGTCATTGGATGTTGTTGCCGCTGTCCCAATAACTGTACTACCTTGATAGTGGTACATGTTATTATTTCTTCGAATTGCCTTCATTACCACCAGTGCACCAGAGCATATTCTCATCACGCCATTATCTGCAATGACTTTGAATCCCTTTGATTCTAGGGCTCCTACAGAAATGAGATTTTTCTTCAAATCTGGTACATATCGAACATCTGTTAATGTTCTACTTAATCCATCATGGTTCCTTAATCGGATTGAACCAACACCATATGCGGTAAGAGGATTATTGTTTGCAGTGTGAATAACTCCACATTCTCCTTCTTGTAAATCAATAAACCAGTCCCGATTGGGACACATATGATAACTACAAGCTGAGTCCATCAACCATACATCAGATGATTTGGATGGATCTGTTGTAACTAGTGAGTAATCGGAGTCATCACAATCAGCCACATTTGAATCCATGACAGCCTTCCCATTATTTGGTTTGGCTTTGCTATTCAACTTTGGGCAGTCTTTCTTCCAATGCCCTTTTTCTCGGCAAAAGGCACATTCATCTTTGCTGAGTCTCGATCTTGACTTGGATCTCCCTTTCTTCGTTCTCATATGATTTTGAGAACGACCTCTCGCAACCAGTGCTTCTGCTTCTCCGCCTTTTTGTTTTTCTCTCTTTCTTTGTTCATAACTGTATAAGGCAGAACAAACTTCTTTGAGAGATACTTCATCATTCCCATGCAGTAGAGTCGTTTCAAGATGCTCGAACTCATCGGGAAGTGAACTTAACAACATTAAGGCCATATCTCCATCCGTAAAAGTCACATCCATATTCCGCAAATCTGTCGCCAACTTATTAAAGCTGGTGATATGATCATTCATTGTGCTACCAGGAATATAAGTGAAGCGTAACAGTCTTCTTTTCATGTAAAGTTTATTTTGACTGTTTTTCTTCAAGAATTTCTCCTCCAATGAATTCCATAATTTATTTGCAGATGTTTCCTTCGTGTATGGATACTTTTGTTCTCTTGCAAGGTAAGATCGAATGGTACCGCAAGCAACACGGTTGATAATCTTCCAATCTTCTTCTCCTACACCGTCTGGTTTCTTTTCTTCAATGGCAATATCTAGCCCTTGTTGAAAAAGAACATCAAGGACCTCGCCTTGCCACATTCCGAAATGTCCTGACCCGTCAAAAATTTCAACTGCAAATTTCGCATTTGACACAATTCTTGTCATAAGCGAAGATGCCAATGATGACGTATTATTGACACTTGATGTGGACTCATCATTTTTCTTGTCTCCCATTTTACTACAAATACTATTTACTAGCTAACAATGCAAAGACCAAAGTAAATCTTTTTCTGATGTGGAAGTTCAGACTATGCTGCAACCACAGAGCATACTCAGATAATACCTTGGCTCTGATACCAATTGTTGCGGAAGCCAAATATATAGAGAGTGATAGAATCACAACTGCTATATCTAAATGTAGCTAATAAATAGTAAATGAGACAACAACAAAAGGAACACCAAGAATTAACGAGGTTCGGCAAACTTTTGTTTTCTTTTGCCTAGTCCTCAGACACAACCAACCAATATTTATTTCACTCCAAAAGAGTACAAGTGAAATACTACAAGAGAGAAAGAAGAACAAATGCCTTTGGAGATGAGAAGACAAGTGAGAGGTGTGTTACAAATGAATTAGGAGCTACCTATTTATAGGAGTGAATTCTTCCTATTGATGTCATCCATGACATCACAATATGTCAAAAATGTCAAGATTTACCTTGTGAAACCAATTTATGGTTCACCTAAATTTCACCTACAAAAGATGATATCTTGACTTTTTTACCAATGAAGAATTATCCTCCTAACTACCATATCTTCTCATTAATTCATTTTTGAATCTTGTCAAATTTAACATATAATTCATTTACATATTACTTGAATGTGAACGTGGCAACATGTTCATCATAAGAGATATATAAATAGACAAGTCAAATAATACTTAAGAATATGCTGGTAATTCTCCTCTTACATATAAATTATATGGAGTCGTAGTATGGATTTTCGATCTCGTGTTATATTTTACTGACTTAAAATAAGTTAACTGACTCGTAACGTTGATACTACGAGCAACTTGCTAAAACAAATAATGTTATACTAGATAATTGTCTGTGTATATAAGTTAAATTCGAGTAATCTTACCTTTTTACCAAAGTATTTTCCTCCCTTTTGTGATTTAACAGCAGCAGCCCATCTTATTAGTTCCTTCATCTTTGAAACTGTCTTGATTTTATCTCCATTAGCCTTTTCCTTCTCATCTGCACTAAAATTTTGCTCCTTATGGCTATTTTTTGTTCCTACTGCATCACTAACTGGCAAAACTTTGGATATGGCAGAATCTGATTTTCGACGAAAGCTTAATCCACGAGTAAGACTCTGTTTTTTCATCTTCATGCAATACACAAACTGTTTTTTCCTTCGCGAACTTTCCAATCTCTTTAGACGAATCGTGCTGTAGAAATACTCTTTCGCAATGTCTTTTCTGTGTAATGTGTTGAACCAATTGAGGATGTTGCAGCAGCTCAAATTCGCTGATTTTCCAGCTCGATTTCTCTTTTTCCGAGAAATCCCAAACAGGACAATGCCTTGGGATTTCACTTCCTCATCTGAAAATAAGACAGAGGAATTAACAAATATTGATGACTTTGGATCTCAAAAATGACATTAAATGTAACAATCTAAGTTCTAAGCACTAACAATGTATGATTTATTTACATCATAAGGAAAAATTGTTTTGTAGGTCAATTTTTCCTTATTAGACAATCTCAATATGTCAAGTTTGATATGATAATTTGAAAAATAGAACGATAACATATTTCAATTTGTAAAATTGCACGCATAGCTATAAATTGACAACTTTTCATATCAGACTATCTTCGTGTCAAGTCTGATATGGTAATCTGAAAAATAGATTCAATGAAATTACAATATTTGAACACGAAGTGTAATACTAACAAAATAGTGAACAAAGTTTTTTTTTTCTTTTCACTCACCAGTAACAACTTGCTTCTTGCTAGAATTGGTGTTAAAATTGGTCTCATTTGCATTCTTGAAAAGCCATTGAAGGATCTGTTATATATGTGAATACTCAAAGTTAGCTAGATGTGAACATGACAATAAATAATTTTATAATGAAGAAAAAAATATATTAGAAAATTAGCTAACCTGCATGTTAGTGGAAATATATTTTTAAGAGACTAGATTCTTTAGACTATACAAGTGAGACAAATTTTTTTGGTCAAATGGATCATATATAGAAGGAATTATATGTTTTTGTCTGTAATAAGCCAAGATTTCTTGTCTTTGGCCTTTGGAGAAAGATGAAGACACTAACTTGGTGTGTTTTGTGGCAATAAAGATTTTATTTATACAAATTAATATATAGTTACAAGACTAAATGATCATGTGGTGGGTACTAAGCAAATCTTGAATCTAAGGGAGAAAAAATGACACTAATAATGAAATTAAAATGTAATAAATGGATTTTATATATGGTGGAAAATCTGTTCACCATACAAAATGTAGGGCCTTTGGTGGTGTTTGGTTTATGGCCATCTAAGGGAGTCTTGGGGTACTTTTCATGTTACAATAAGATTTAATAGAAAGATCAGTTCTGAAGTCCCAACTGCCAAGGCAGAAATTGAGTTGCTTCGAATTACTACTTATCGAGCAGGTGGAAAAATACGATAAGTAGATATATGATTGTTGGTTGCAATTAGATCATGGCAAAAATACGTGTAATTGAGTGATAGATTTATCTTATAATGAAACGAAGGACGAAACTTTGTAATAGCTTGTAGACCTACACTTGAGATAGCCTTAATTTTTTTGCTTATTAGAATTATTTTTATTTTGAATCCAACACTCTCATGGTCTTTAGGTTACTATTCTCTCTCAAAGTTTTTTTTTTTAAGTATCATATGAGGTAGGTCCAGAAAATATACGAATAAAAACTATTCTCTAAATTATATGATTTCATTTAACTGATTAAAAAAATAACTTTTGAATCACGAGTACATTTGGTTCATAATATTGCTCAAACTGCAAGTTGTGGATTGGAAATCTGACTTTGTGGATTGTGAGTCCAAATAGAGATGAATCTGACTTTGATATCATGTAAAAATATGACACTTGAGTCTAACTAAACAACATCTAAAACTAATACATCAGTATAAAATCGTTCAAGTCCATATTATAAGCAGATCTTTTCTACCAATATGAAATTCTAACCTAACAAATATCGAATAGTTAACCGATAAATAAAACTATAGGAATATGAATGTGGTGGATAAGATATTACTTCTTTTGTTTTATGAGACATTTAACACATTTACTAAGTAGTGGACACAAACAATCATGAAAAAACAAGGACTGCAATGGGTACGTACCTACAAAAATATATGGGCTTAAGAAGAATAACCTCACAAATATGTTTGGGAGGTGGGTGATTAAATGTCTGGTGATTGTTTAATTAAATTAATATATAATAAATTAAATATTGTATAGTTTGTCTTTGGAAGTATATAATTCTCTAACCTTTCATACTCAGTTAAGTAACTGGTTCTCAGTGTTTCATTAATTTAGTCATAATCCAATAAAAATAAAATAGATGTAAGTTTTATTTCTTGTCTCTTTCACATTTAATGTTGTGTCTGATCTAGCTAATAGTGAATCCTAATTAAGGATAGCACTAATTCATTTATCCAAATTTTATTGTGTTAATAACTAATTATATTATTTTTTTCATATTATAAAAATCCCTTTAAATTTATGGATTTGGGTATATCATTAGCCTTTTAACAAACATCCAAATACATAGGTGAGAAATGTATCCGAGAGGGGAGAGATATATCAGAGTGGGGATAAGACATTCGGTACATTACTGGACTTCCAGTTAGGCATAAAGGATGTATCAACAAGAGGAGAGTGGTGTATTCAAGAGGAGTTTTTTTATTTTTATTTTGAAATGGTAGAAAATTTTAGAGATTATGATAAAATAAAATGTGTATTTATGTAATTTTTCTTTAATAATATGACTAGCCCAATGTTCATTTATTAACTCCTCTTATTTATATATATATAAATTAGCTCAACTTTGGACGTCTCTTATGTTAATTATCACTCACCTACGTATTTACAATATGCCTCTTTGAGCAAATATGGTATAGTAAGTGAGGTAGCACCTATAATTCTTTGATGGCTATATTCTTGCGATAGCAAAGGGCGGGTTCATCTTAGAGAAAGTAAATGCGAAGGTATCGAATAAAAAAAAGCTTTGTGAGACAACTCCATGACTTCATAGGCACAAGTGGATACTAACAAGGAATCAATTTAAAAAAGATAAACATTTTTTGATAAATTTAAAACTAAATAACCACTCAATAAAATTTACTCACTTGTATGCTTAGGCAAACTCCCTCTTATTGATTTGAAGAAGACACATTCAATAGATGATTGATACATTAGAATTACCAAAATCAACTCATATTTTGTAAGTCATCTAATAATTTAAATTAGAACAAGTTGAATAATGATCCATTTATTAATTTGACTCGACAAATTAAATCACAATGATTCGTTATATTTATAACGGATTCAAACATGTCACCTAATGGGCCAAAAAACCTATACCCAATTTTTTTTTCTATACAAAAGGACTAAAAACACATATTTTAGTTAATCAAAAGTTAAAAATCAAATTTTATCTATAATTAAGGGACCAAAAGTGCAATAATTTTAACTGATAAAAAAAAATGTATTCGTCGATGTATTTACTGTAAAATTGTACCACTCCGGCGAAGCCCTCGTCGCATGCAAATACTTATAAAGTTTTTCCGGTAGCGTTTGGCCGTAGTTCGAGGAAAAGACGGGGAGAGAATATGGAGTATATATTGAGGACGCTGACGAAGAAGGAAGAAGTAGATTCGATAATAAGGGACACAATCGACAAAGTTCTCGTCCTCCGTCTCGGCCGATCCTCTGATCCTCTTTGCCTCCAGCTTGACGACATCGTACGCCTCAATTTTTTTATGTTTTCTCCTATTTTTTTTTGTGAAACAGTGATAGACTAATCTATTTTATTCCAATTGCTTGAATGTCTATTGTAATAATCATTACCTTTTCTGAGGAAACTTAAATTTTAGGCGAATTTAGGATTTTAAGCTAAGCTAGTGAGATTATACATGGATTTAAGTTATATACACTGAAAGTATAGAGAATGTTTTTACCAGTAGTAGCAATTTAGTAACCAATTTCATCAGGTTGCACCACAGATTTGCCTGTAATTACCTTATTAATGACCTAATTATGTAATATAGTTTACTATGTGAGTGCATAGAGCTTAAAGCTCTAGTAGATATGCCCCAGGATCAACTCAGCTAATAGTACTACAAGTTTTCATGCACATGGACTAATTCCACGGGATACTTACCTTCTCCACCAGCAACAAGGCTAGGACAGATGGGAATAAATCACCTTATGAACCTAAGACGTTATGGTTCTTAACCTATGTCATTGACTACTAGGGCACACCCTTGGGTGCACTACAAGTTCTAATTTTTTTTGGAGGAAGGCTACAAGTTATGATTTTGTTGAAGGGATTCCCTTTTTCGGAAGATGACTACAAGTCATAATTTTTCTTGGAGAACGTTTTTTTCTTTGTTTGGGAAGAATAGCACAAGTTGTTGTCTTTGCATATAGTAATAGTTGCACACAAATTGAGGCAGAGGGAGTATATGTTTTACAAATTACAACTATGATTTGTATAGTTCTGGGTGTAAGATGTAGGTAGCTGTGGAAACAGTGAATTCACCCTAATGCATTAGACACTCGAATTGTGTAGAAGTTGTGTTTTTTCACTGCTAAGTTGACATTGCATAAGTTTTATATTTTCTGGAGTGGTTCGTTTACTTCATTGCTTCTTGTTGGCTGCAGCTGTATAAATCTGTGAGAGAGGTGTCCAAGTTTGCGACTGTGGCTTTAGTGGATATTGATTCAGAGGACGTTCGAGTTTATGTCAAGTATTTTGATATAACCTTAATACCATCTACCATATTCTTCTTCAATGCTCATCATATGAAGATGGATTCTGGGTATGCCTTCTCTTTGTTCGAATTTTCGAAGTTTTCTGCTATGGACATGTTATTTATGTTGTTGTTGTGATTCAATTTAGTTGAAGAAAGTGTCATCCATGGTCTTATACCCGTTTGCATCTCTGCCGAGCGTTAGGAGCACAACATATTTTTAGTCCTTATATGACTGTAATCAATAATCTCCCTCTACCACTCGCTATGCTACCTTAAATGTTAAAATTTTATCTCTCAATCTAATATTTCAAAAGCAAAAAAAGGTTTATCTCTCTGTCTGTTAATTGTATAATAATACTGAAAGTGTTCTCTATGTAGTAAATTTGATGACGACATTGCAACAATTATAAAGCAATTACTTGTAAACTGCTATGCATATGTCAAGGACAGCTTGATGTCGTAATTACATTCCTGTGATATTATTGTATCTTATGGACCTCTGTCATGATTGAAGCTCTTACTTCTCTGAGATGGATGTTCTCCAGGAGTGCAGATCACACCAAGTGGGTTGGAGCATTTCAGAGAAAACAAGACTTCATTGATGTTGTAGAGGTATGGGATAATCTCACAACTTTCTTTCTAGACCTTAGTATTCTTCCAATGATCCAGAATTCCAGATGAATATTAAGTGAAATTATTTGCTCGTTGCTGCGAAGTGCAGCTTTTCAATAATTGTAACTTCCTTATTCACCTGTAAATAAACTTCGGGTAGCACTTTCTAAACTAGATTGTTCAAGTCTCCATGGGTTCTAGATGTGCCAAAGCCTCGGAAGGCATTTGATTAAAGAGTGAAATATGACGGCACCATAATAACCAACAAATATTGAGTGACTAGTTTGGCGCAAATACTTGCATGAAGTTGATCCATTAATGCCATGAGTGTTTTTTGATGGATTATAAAAGCCAGAAAGACAAGTAATTTGGCAGAACAATAGTGTTAATATATGTGATTGTAATCTCGCGTTTGTGGCTTTAAGTTGAAGAGATGTACTTTGGCTTTTGTAGAATGGCTTTGATATCAGTAGCTTCTAATTTCTAGACTCAAAACTTCTGGTATATGTTTGGGGGATGTCCAAAATTAGCTAGTAGATTTGTTTCTGCATGTCCCCTGGACTTGAAGTTTGAAAAACAGGAAACTTAAATTGTGGAAGGGAGAAGTTAGTCCTACTGCATGAGTGAAAGGCGAAAGTCAAGATTACGTGCAACCAGGTGTAACGTGTCAAAGTTCATTGAGTCCTCGTAAAGGGGAATAGGTTGTTTTGCGCATCCAGCCCCCTACTTAAGATTCAATGCATAACCATACCAAAAGAAAGTATTTCTGCCATAAATTTCTGAAACTAAGTTTTTTCAGGGATCAGTTCTTAAGATTATTATAAAGCACAACAACCAGATCTGTCAAATAGTCAAGGGTACACCGGGATGCATATTCTGCAGCAATATGAGTGAAAATAAATGTAAAAATCTACACTCTGAAATGGCTCCAAGACTTTGGTCTAGTTGTAAGAGTGCAACACATGATATGTGATTAGACTCGCACATGTTTGAACACTGCCTCTTAACAAAAACCTGGTATTTAGGTGGAGAACGGTATATAAGTGGGCCCTTTATCTCCTGAGTTTCGAACTGTGCGTTTTTGGGCCTCAGGAATTTCTCGGTTATCAAATAAATTTGGTAGTTTGAGATCCCTATTCCATAAGTTAAGGACACCTTATTTCTTTCAAGGAGGATGTTTCTCGAAGAAGTCTAAAAAGTTGCGCATCGAATAAAGCTCGGAAAGTTTGGTTGAATCAGCTGTGTTTTCAGGTTGTAAAGATATCTAATCTTTTTGAGATTCGGAAGGGAGATCTCCTAGTTTGCTAAGAGTTGCCTGTGAGTGTTGCAACTATTTTGTGTATCAACTTAAACAATTAGAGAACGAGTTTAGGTTCAGATAGATTTGGTAGATGGTTAGATTTTTCTCAGTTAGCTCATAATTTTATAGAATACCTGATTGTTCATTCAGTTTGCATCTATGATGTGCATAAGATAATAAAGTTCTTGGTGCATTTTTTTGAATCTGCTGAGTAGATACTTTGTTCTGATAGTTAATTTTTTTACAAGTCAATCTGGAGTCATTTCTAACTGCTCGGCCGTCCCTGTTTGTAAGCAGGCAATATTTAGAGGGGCCATGAAAGGCAAGCTCATAGTGACTTGTCCGCTTCCTCCAGAGAGAATACCAAAGTTTCAGTTGCTATACAAAGATGTTTAGCAGGTATGGTTGTTCGTAATTTTAGGTTGCGTAGTTCCTAACTTGACATATTCTCAGCTTGAGTCTAAATTTTAAAAAGTTAAAATTGTAATGTGTTGTCGGTATGACCAAAATATATTTTTCACGCGATAAGCATTTTATGGTATTGGAAAATCTTTTCTACGAAAACATTTTATACCAAAAGGGAAAAATTGACTACTCCCCCTTTTTGGGCGAAAGTCATTTTTCTTTGCAAATACTTTAACTCTTGCACCATCTCACTTTCTCCAACAAAAACTCGAAGATCATTGTAAACTTAATACTCCTAAATTTCATCAAGACACCATCCAAATTGCTGAAATTATCGTCAATCTTCAATAAGTATTTTCCAAAAGCCTAACCAACATGAAAAACATTTCCTCATTCTAAACGTACACATATACTGATCCGATATTTTCCCCCCTCATTGTTTGCTTATTTCAGATTGTTGATTGCTGAAAGCCCTGAACTGCAAGAGAAAACTTCATATCTTGAAAGGTATTGTGTCTGGATGATTATATTGACCATTATGAATCCATATCACGGTGTTGAAAGGGTTCTGAATTTTGATACTTTTTAATATCAATATAAGAAAGAGGATCGCGACAGACTGATTTAGGAGACAGATATCTTGTTGAATTAATTCAGATCACGACATTTCTCTTGGATATCTTAGCTGTTAGAAGACCTGTATCGTTCAGAAAGCATCAGTGTATGATGGGGTGATACAATGCAAGTGATAAATCTGAATAGTTCAGTTAGTTGACTATCAAAACATTCACTGGTTCGACTCTCCATTTTGTAATCCCCTCACCCATTTCCTATTCCCTACCCTGTTTTTTTTTTTAAAAATATCTTTCTTTACTGTTTCTATACTCATTACTTACATAATAATTCATAATTGTGGAGAAAGGATGGACTCGATTTAATGTGTGGTTTGTATTCCTCTGCATGCAATTATGTATTATTACTATATGCCAGATGGTTTTTTCAAGGAAGGAACCCCATGTGGGCTTTACATTAGTTTTTTAATAGGACAATTTATGGATAATTTTTTTTCTTTATCACAAAAAAGGCAAAATAATAGACATACTATAATGCAAATCATAGATACCAAGAAACATATCATTATCATTGTCCATTTTTCTGAAATTTTCCATCATTATTTAAATTTGAACTTTATATTTTATCATCATAATTCATTTCTTTTACACTAGACAGCTTGAGCTGTACAATTGAATAATCCATTAAGTATATACTTGTTAGCATTCCTACATTTAGTTGAGGTGATGAATTCAATGACTTTGGAGTTTAATTTAATGGGGGAAAAAACACTAGTATTGAGTTATTTTTACGAAATTTAGTCACTATTAGTATATAATCAATGAATAACTCAAGTATACATTTTATACACAAATTATATACTTGTTATACATTATGTCTACCTCGATGACGACTACAAACTATTACAACCAGCTAGCTAAAATTATAAAGATTATTTATATGGTTCTTCTCACACGAATTTATTTATCAAATTATTTTCTTCTTATGTATCATGGGAGATTAAAAAAAAAATAAAAAAAAAAAAAATATATATATATATATATATATATATATATATATATATATAATTCCCCCAATTCATATTGTCTGGCTATTGGGACAATTAAAAAGTGGAAAGTCAAATAGGGAATAGTAATTCAGTAAAGAGATGATGTTGACTTAGGTCTGATATTGGAACATATTTGCAGTTTATGTGAAAGAAGTAGTTGACATTTTGTTACTCCATAAGCAAATAAATATCCATATGTACCTTTGATATATATTCACATCTAGAATTTCCATTAATTCATAGTACAAAAATATTTAACAGGTTACATATAATCTGTTTGATCAATCTTTTAGATTTTTCTTAATTTGAAAAGTAATTTTTTGTCAAAAATATTTTTCAAAAAGATACTTTAGGATATCAATAATAGTTTGTGTTTGATTAATCAGTTTAAAGTATACTTTTATCAATATTAAAACAATAGTTTGCATTCTATCAAGCTACTAATATTACTTCTAATATTCAACATTTTTTCAACTTCTAAAACTAATAAAAACCGAAAAGGTTGTCCGACTCCTTCACCTCTCTAAAATTCTTAGCTTCTTAAATAAATGAAAAATACTTTTGGCTTCTTAGTGATTCGATCAAAAAAATTATGATTTTAAAAAAATGCATATTCTTATCCACAAGGGTGGGGCTATATAGAGGTCTGAGGATTCATTCGAATCTCTTTTATCGAAAAATTATACTGTGTTTATAAGATAAACTTCTTTTACGTATACATAGCAAATGATGATGTGAAAATTTGGTCATTTCATATTGTTCCGAACCATATTATACTACAAATCCTTATTCTTAAATTCAATATTTAATAAAAGAATTACAGTTGTAGGACACTAATTAATAAAACTAACGATCTTCTTAATTTATAGCAACTATATAAACAGTTTTTAGTACTACAAATAGTTCAAGCTTTTAAGTCCTTTGTCCCAACAAATACCAATGGATCACATCGTACATATTACCATCTTTAACTTTTAACAATATTGTACATATATCATATATGCATAATAATTCAAATGGTACAGGAAATCTTGAACTTTGACAGCAAATATAATTAATATAAACTCATATTCATTTTACATTTTTAATATTTAGCCCCTAGTTTGGGTTACTTAATCTGAGTGTAATTCTGAAACAACTTTTTTATCTCCGCGAACAAAATTATATTGATGTATTTAAAATCTACACATATTTTATTCTTTTCAGATTTCACCAGTGGAATTATAATGAAGTTTACCACCTCAAGCTCAATGTTTAATATTTGATGGGGTTGACGATTTTTGATTTTTTTTGGAGGCCCCAACATTGGGTGAGAATGACCTTGGTCTGATATCGTATAAAATTAGATTTTAGGTCTAATTCACACCTCAGAAGTTAACTAAGAGGATTGTTCAAACCGTGTAAGAAGTGCACTAATCTCATTAACCACCAATATGAATCTTTTTTGCTTTAAAAATAATTTAACACCGTCAATCATTAAAACTCATTAATTCATGCTATGCGATTTTATAGCATGGTAAAAGTTAAATATGGCTCATAGAATTTTCTTTGAAAATTTTTCATCTAAAATAAATCATAAATAAATTTTTAGAACACATAGACATGTGAGTTATATTACTTGTGATATCAATTATACATCTTATTCAATATTATAATTATAAGACAATAATAGATAGCAAACTATAGTATTAGCCATATATGAGCTATTGATACATGTATGCTGACAGTGAATAGAAAATAATCTTTAACAAAAATTATATAACATAAATAATGATAACGTAACTAATTTAAATGTCTTATATTTTATTTAATATTATTCTTATATATTCGAGTAACAAGTTTGAGTTAAATAAAATATAAATGGCTGAAGTGGAAAACGTGGTAGGCCCCAAAAATAATGCGGTGGAAATTTAATTTGTTAGAAATGGAAACTGTTTAAATTTTGCAGTGTCCAGCACGTGAGTGACCGACGCATTGACACGTGAGAGAACGACTCATGAGAATGACTGAAGAGTGAAGACATTTAGTTAGGTACTTAGTTATTATATGGAGAAGATAATATATAGAACTCTAAAAGTAAAATACGAAGTAATTCATTTCATTTCTCTAGAATAATATGATACACGTTATTGGTAGGAGGTGATATGCATATTGTAGAATTAGTCAAGATGTGCGTGAGATATCGAACATCACATAGATATATTTCTTTATATAGTGAATAAATTTAATTAATTACTAATTTAACCTCATTAATGTCGTTAATAACCGATTGACAAATCAAATTTGTCTCAAAATAATTAAGTAATATAGAATTTGTTATATCTAAAGAAAAATTCAGTTGAACGTTAATTAGGTGAGAGGTTTATAGAAGATATAAAAGGTTTAAACAAATATTCTTGTGATTAAACCTTAGAAAAGACCATATTCAAACATGGATAAAACTTTAATTTAGATTAACTATTAATCTATTAAACATGTAAAATATTATTATTATTTTGATAAATAAAGTTGAGTTTTATTAGCCTTTTTCTTTCCAATAATGAATAATATCAAAAGTTGGACAATTAATGAATGGTACCTCTGTCTCTTACTTGCAGCCCTATAAAAACGTTTCCTCCGTTCAAGTTTCATTCATTTCCTAATATTCTGTTTTGCCCAAAACAGAGAGAAAATTGGCGAGTTTTTGACATAACTCCGCCATGGCAGCTGCTCTGAGATCATCATGTTTGTGTTTTCTTCAATTGCTGATTGTGATCGTACTATTCATCAATTCTTCGGCCAATAACAGGTATTTCAGTAGCAAATTTTTCTACAATGTGGAAGCAAATTAGTTCAATTAATATGAATTCCTCTTGTTTAATTTATGCATTTGAGCAGCGATGTAGTTTAGTATAATTTCGGATTTTCTGTAAATTGCGTCATTCTTATCATCTCTGTTTCTGTTTTTTTTTTCTTTTTTCGATTAATTCGATTAAAGTAGTTGTATTACTCATTTCATGAGGTTCCTCTTGGTAATTTTGGCATTTGAGCTGCGATAAGGTTAATTCAAATACCAGATTTTCTGAAATTTAAGCCATTGCTACTATCAGTGATTCTGTTTTTCTATTATAGAATTTAAATACTTCTATTCCTCTTTGTTAACTTTGACATTTGAGCAGTGCTGGAGTAAATTCTCCATTCTTATCGACTGTGTTTCTGTTTTTCGATTCGATGATGGAGCTACTTTTACTCTGGTTTACTCATTATATTTTGAATTTTTCTTTATCAGTATTGAACAAGCAGAGCAATTTCAGAGCTTAATTAACTCGACTATGGCGAACAGGTTAACTTCATTTTGTTTTCCGCCTTTATCGCTTTTACTTCTTCGAGTGATGTACTAACTCTGCAATTGAATTAGAGAAGAATTTGACTGATCGGATCTGGAAATATCTGGTTCTGTTAACTCTGTAATTGCGATCCAGTTTTACTTTTTTTTACATGATTTAAGTTTTGCAGGTTAAGTGGAAACGATGAACTTAGGCATGAACATGCTGAAGATGATCCAGAAGCCATTGCTTCCATGGTGGATATGTAAGTTTATTCTGTCTTTAGCAATCGCATATAAAAAAGTTATGCGGAAAAACTATTTCCAGATTAGTTATCCGTTAACTTGCTCTTAATCAAATAAAGCCTTTAAGTATTTAATTATTAAAAACTATTCCTCCTATCGCAACTACCCCTCCTCCTTTTTAGCATTAATGTGTTTTCCGTTAGTGATGATTTACTCCATAGAGAGGCTTTATTGAGTTATTTATAATTAAAAGGCGTCCAATGTTTACCGCGTCACTACTCTTTTGTAGAAAAACAAAGTACAAACTAAGGACTAGTTTGGTACGATGGATTAAAAAATAATTTTGAGATAGACTTTTTAGTATTTCTTAAAATAATTTTAGTTTTCAACATAACTAATTCATCACATCATAATTAATCTCAAAATAACTTGTCTTCTAATCAAACGTTCTCTTAAAAGTCTTTTAGAGGAAAATGATATTCCAATCATAAATAGGTTGAATAGAGAGACAGATAGTACCCCACACCCAGTGACGATGCTATGTCAATAAAAGAGTTTCGTCTGAATCTCCTTTTCCCGAAAAATTATATTTTTTATGCAAATAAAAGTAATATTTTTTTACTATAAATATACTTTTTTTAATTTATATTAAGATAATTGTTTAAGATATAACATAATTCACAACCAGACAAAGAATAATTACTGAATTCTGTTAGCATAATAAATCGGATTCAAATTTTGACCTGTTGTAAAAAGACTACATTGACCTTTTAGTTTAATTATCGGATCTTTGATCCACCAAATTCAAATATGCATAAGATTTATTGAAGGAAGCTAAGTTTATAATGGAGTTTTCTTCTCCTTTTTTGGGTAGGGATCATACTGATGAGGAAGGAGAAATTGGAGCGAAAACTATAAAATAGTAAATTAAACTCTCAATAATAAAGTAAAATTTTATATAATCAACCACTTAATTAGTTAATTCTTTTATATGTCAAATGTGATTCAAAATCGACCCATAGTGAAAAGTTTCTATCTATTTTTTAGGATCTACTATTAAATAGGAAAAAACTCCCCCATTAATAAAAAAAAAATCGTTTGTATGTCTATCCAAAATTTGTGATTAGTCAGCCACAAGATCTACACATCACCCACAAAATTAAAAGCAATGCAGCAGTTGTCTTTAATATCTCACCTACCGAACCGTTCCAATACAATTTCCTCTGCTTCCGTTCTTCTGCGATTCCCTTTCCAAATTCATCTCTTGCTGACAGTCAAAAGAAGTTACTCTGATTATCATTAGACTGCCTATGAGGCATATTGCACATGCAAGTGCCACAGGCTATCTAGCTATGCCAGCTTTTATAAGTCCCATTAATTAACAATTCTTAAATCATCTCACCAATCCTGTGAATTTGTCCCTAACGATGAGGATTCGTGTTAGAGGAGTTATTATGTGTTAGTAAAATTGAGAACAGATATTATTGAGTACTTGAGTTCCACATCAATTCTAAAAGGATGAGATGATCTTGGACAATTTTTATATTATAAACTTTACTTTGAAGTTGAGTCATGATAATGTTGTAGCAATATATTGGTCCAAACTCCAAAGTACCTTTTTGGATTAGTGTTAATCATCATAGATTAGAAAGGCCATATTAGACTAAGTTATAAGTTGCATACTTGCAATCCCCTGCCTAATCCACTTGGTCTTCACATGCTCCTGCTGGGTGATTTATTCATCATAGGCACATTATAAATTATCAGTAGTCTTTTTCATTCACGTGTATCCATGCTTCTCGTAGAGGCTGAAGGTGGTTTTACATGAAGGGGCACATTATAATGCTTGTTAGGTGCACATTATGTTTATTCTATATATTCTTGTCCATATTCATGTTACTTAGACGAAGCAATATTGACGGTGAGAATTCATATACAACTAAATTTCTCTATAATAATCATTATCTATAACAATATTTCACTATATATAACGGTCAAAAAAAAATCTAGGATCAATTTTTCTAGTTAGTATAAAGAGATTTGAACCAATTGTACATAATATCAGAATTTCAAATCATTGTATCAACCATTAATTGTGTTATAAAAAAATTGCTTATATCATATTTTGCTAAGTTACAATCCATTTTAGAATTCTACATGAACGCGGAATACTTCATACATTTGAACTGTCTTTTTTATTATTCATGTTATACAATCTCTTGGTAACATATGTATGCATAAGAGGAGCCACGTACAATAATCTTTTTGACGATGAATTTGGTCAATTTACATCCCCACTTATCGTAGGCCACATAACATTGTGTCTTTGTCCCCTGTCCCAGCCTGGCAAATGGCCTAAGAAGTTAGTAGAGTAGTAAGAAGATATGAGATCGGGGCTCCAAATTGAGGGATGCAGCAGCTGGCTGTACTGACAAAGTCCATCACCATATATTAAATGACTTGCCAAATCAATAAATAGTTTCGCCTACCGACACATCATGCATTTATCTCCCCACCTTTACATGTGCATTTATTTTAGATATTCTTTTTATTATTATTACATGGAATGATAGAAATAAGTACTATTTCCGTATTGACCGTGTTCTTCTTATCTACTGTTTACTTATTTATTTATCACTACATTCATTTTTAACTTCTCCCGATAAGACATTTTTGAGTGGGTCAACTTGATCCCTCAAATAAGTCTTATTATACTATACACATCAAAGAAGTCACATGTGAGATTTTGTTTGTGTCTTTTACATAATTTGGAATAAAATTTAGTGTCTAAGGTGTGACCTAGTAGTTAATAAAGTGGTTGAGATTTGAAAACCTTTAGATTTTAGTTTCAAAATTCAGGGCGACGAAAAAACATTAGGTGATTTCTTTCCTCTATCTTTAACTTGGTGGATAGATTCACATGGTACCCGTTACATAGATTCACATGGTACCCGTTACTGGGAGGTGACATGTATCTTATGGAATTAGCAGAGAATTATCTTACGCTAGATCAATTATTACACTGAGATGAGTCGTTCGACAAAATTGAATTCTCATCTTTCTTGTATTGTTGTATAGGAGCATTAGAAATAGCACAGAGAGAAGGAAATTGGGTTACTTCTCATGTACGACGGGAAATCCTATTGATGATTGTTGGCGATGCGATCGCCATTGGCAACGTAATCGCAGACGGTTAGCTGACTGTTCAATTGGCTTTGGACGTAATGCAATTGGTGGCCGAGATGGCAGGTATGTATATTCAGAGGCAAATTTAGAGCGGGATGTATAGCTTTCTAAAAATCCTGAATCCACCTCTACGTGCAGGTTTTATGTTGTAACTGACTCGGGTGATGATGATCCGGTAAATCCCCGACCTGGAACACTTCGTCATGCTGTAATTCAAGATGAACCATTGTGGATAGTGTTTAAACGTGATATGCATATCACACTTAAGCAAGAACTGATCATGAATAGTTTCAAGACAATCGATGCTCGTGGTGTGAACGTGCATATCGCGAATGGGGCTTGTATTACTATCCAATTTGTTACTAATATTATCATTCATGGCCTCCATATTCATGATTGTAAACCAACTGGTAATGCCATGGTTAGAAGCTCACCATCACATTATGGTTGGAGGACTATGGCTGATGGTGATGCCATTTCCATTTTTGGTTCCAGCCATATTTGGATTGATCACAACTCTCTGTCTAATTGTGCTGATGGTCTCGTTGATGCTATTATGGGTTCAACTGCAATTACCATTTCAAACAATTACTTCACCCATCACAATGAGGTCAATTTTCAACTAAAACGGCTTGTGTATTGATACTTTAGTTTAAAGACTAATTATTTATTAATCCAACTTATGTGTAGGTGATTTTATTGGGGCACAGTGACTCCTATGTAAGAGATAAGGTTATGCAGGTCACTATTGCCTTCAACCATTTTGGTGAGGGCCTCATCCAGCGAATGCCAAGGTATCAATTCGAAAATCCTGATTAGTTTTTTTAAAACAGTCGATCTGATTTAGTAAATTACTGATCTTTGCGATACTGTGAAAAGATGATCCTAAGATCCAACTCAATTCCTAAAGTTAGCTGACGAAGATATGATGGCCCAAGCTTACTTTAAAAAACCACCCATGCATTTTTCATCCAATGTGGAACTCTACAACAACCACACCTCACATCCAAAGCTAAACATCTAGAGCGTGGCCAACCCCACCTCACACCCAAAGCTAAACATCTAGAGCATGGCCAATTTTATAAGAGTACCCAACATCTATAAGCAATAATGGAGATGCGCCCTGCACTGATACTATGTAATCCAACATCGGTAAATGGAGATGCTCTAATACTATGTAATTTTTTTTATCTTCACCTAACTTTTAACCCCCAAAACTAGACAGACATAAATAGTAATGATTGACATAACGAATATCACCTTGCTCGGAATTGAGGCATGATCGTGATTGTTTTACTGAGTCTGGAGCCTAAAGGGTGAAAAATGTTAACAAAAATTTCAAAACGATATATGAAATTTCTTTTTAATGAAAACGGCAAAATCGCTCACGAAGTAGTGATTTTATCTACCGGAAAAAGCAAAATCGTTGTTATAACAATGATTTGTTAATTTTATTTTTTTTTAAAAAAAATTTAAACATTTTCAAAATAATTTTTTTTTAATATGTTGTTGCTGAGGCAGCGACTTAAGTTTACATTTTTTCTTTAATTATTTTTTGCTTCTTTTTATAAAAAAAAGTTTAAATCAAAAAAATTTTATTTTTATTTTTTAAAATCAAATCTCTTCCAAGACAGCGATTTTTAATTAAATTTTTTATTTTTTAAAATCAAATCGCTGCCTTAGATTTTAAAAAATAAATAAATAATTTAACTAAAAATCGCTGCCCTTGATTTAAAAAAATAATCTTTTTTTTAATTTAAACTTTTTTTTTAAAAAAAAGCAAAAAATAATAATAAAAAAATAAATTAATTAAAAAATTATAAAAAAAAAATATTTTGAAAATCGATCCTTTGAGAGCGATTTTATTTTAAAATTCTTTTTTAAAAAAAATAAATAAATCAAATTTAACAAATCGCTGTTATAGCAACGATTTTGCTTTTTTCGGCGGACAAAATCGCTACTTCGTGAGCGATTTTGCCGTTTTGATTAAAAAAAAATTTCATATACATTTCAAAATTTTTGTTAACATTTTTTCACCCTTTAGGCTTCGGATTCTTGTTTTACTCATCTTTCCATGTTTTCTTGGACTAACAATGGTATGACATAATTAATTGCAGATGTAGGCATGGCTATTTCCATGTGGTGAACAATGACTACACGCACTGGGAGATGTATGCCATTGGTGGCAGTGCTGCTCCAACAATTAACAGCCAGGGTAACAGATACCTTGCCCCAGTGAACCCTTTTGCCAAAGAGGTATAGTTCAAAACTAAACATACTTGGGACTGATTTTCTTGTTTGTTTGTAAATAAACCACTTGAGCACGGCACAACACAGTACAAGTAAGGAAGGTAAAGCCTAACCTTAACAAATTATTGAAATATATGGAATTGGGTCACCAGGTGACAAAAAGAGTGGAACCATGGGAAAGATCATGGAGACAGTGGAACTGGAGATCAGTGGGAGACCTTTTGTTGAATGGAGCATACTTTACTGCATCGGGACGTGCTGCTCAAGGCAGCTATGCAAGAGCCTCAAGCTTAGCTGCCAAGTCCTCTTCCATGGTCGGAATGATTACCTCGAATGCTGGTGCACTTTCTTGACACTAATGTTGATGTCAAGCACATCAACACATCTAGTGATCACAAACCACACCATCACATCATCTTTACCTATCCATTGAATTCAACAATCTAAGCCAATTTTCTCTGATTATCTTTCTTCTCTTAGTTTGTGTCTGCCCCTAATCACCTCTTGAGCAGGGGAGGACACATAATATTAAGGATGGGTTCAATTTAACCCACCATTTTCAGCTTAAAACCTTTAATGTATATGTGAGAAATCCTAAAATGTTGTATAAATATTAAATTCTGAAGTCATATTTCAAAGAGCGGACAATCTTGAATCTGCCTTAGCTCTTGAACATAAGGTTCTTGAACACTACATTGATTTTGCACCTGTTTGTCCGGTCCACTTGTCTTAATGTACCCCGTCCTCAACCTTCCCCAACTCCCCAAGAGATATAATTCGAGTATCTCTGGAGAAGTTTCTGAGATGCTGTCTTCTTTTTTTTGTCCATATCCTACATGCCATTTCACCAAAATTATATCTCATGGTATCAGAAACAGAAAGATTGTTAAAATAAAGAAGGATAAAAGATATGCAAGTCAAATTTTTAGGTTTCTTTCTTGTTATATAGATGTTCAGCTTCAAGATATTGTTGTAATTGTTATCCTTATAACATATGATATATTATATATATGTAATTACTATGGATTCTGCTTCAAATGTATGTATGTCCAGTCCTTCTCCCCTCCTATTTTCTGCATGTATACTGATTATGATGGTAATTACAATCTTTCGATTCACTGTCCTTGTTTAAGTTACCGGATTTCGTGATTTAGCCGTGTTGAGGAGAGTTTTACCTCATTGTTCCAATCTAATAAAATGAAAAGTAAATGAAAGCCAAAGGATCATGCCGTCTAAACAAACAATCTTATTATTGACCTGCCAAATTATTAACTCAGCCCATTTCCACCCATCAAAATTTGGGCTGATAACTAGCCCGTGAAATTTTGTCCAAGTATTTTCCAAAAACAATCTTTTATTTATTTGATATGTTATATCTGTCCATAATATGGAAAAAATAATTATTTTATTGGATATTAAAAAAATTATAAAACAAAAAATAACACAATTATAACTTGGTAATAATTGCGCGAGTTGAATTTTGACCAGCCCAATCCAACCCAACCCCGCCCATTTGAAACCTAGATATATAGCCACTAGCTAGAGATGAAATAAGATATCAAAATGAACTTTTGTACCAGGTTTGAAGGGCCATTAATGTATTTGACCTAAATTATCCTAAGTTAATCTCTGTTCCTGCAGATAAAATCTAACGACTCCAACAATGGTCGGTAAGAGTCGTCAACATTCACGTTCAACCACAACGAGCTTATATCTCGTGTACTGATATGTAAAAAAGTTTGTACGCTGTCAAGACTGATATTGTAATATGAAATGAGTACTAAGTTGCGACAATAATCAGTCAAATTCCGCACGAAAGTTTTTTGAACGGTCAATGTATATCAACCTAAACTAAATTACAATCGATGGTGGTCATTACATTGATAAGCATGGAAATGATACCACACATTCAGATTATAACATACATATATATATGACAGTATCCTTGCTAACAATTACGAAACCCTTAAACATGTCGTTTGCATGAGTCAGGGTCATCTATAGATAATTCTACTTAACAAAATGAAGTACTAATATGTAATTTTTTTAAAAAAAGATGACAGCAAACTCACTGGTTTGAGATTAATTTCTCTTTTCCTGGACTATCGAACAGCTTGTGCAAATGGAGATGACGCAACAGCAGCTATTTTACGAACGATTTTCTTTGCTGGCCGTGTGCCATCTGATTTTGCTCCATTCGGCCTCACTTTTACCCCTCGTATCAACTGTTATTCAATGACAAAGATAATTACACGCTTCAAGTGATAACAAAACTAAGGCACTAGATATAAATATGGACTTACATATTTGCCACACTTAATGTCGGCGTATATTACAATGAAATCACCTTCTTGAAGTCCATTAGCTAGGACAAAATCACCTTCAAGAATCGGGAAAAAAGATGCAATAAAAAATTAATTAGTACTATATATTAATGAATATGCTACGCAAGGGCTGGGTCGATTGTGTTCACACCTGTGTTCTCGAGAAGGTACATCCTGCTTTTGTTATTTGGCCAAAATCTGAAAACAGAACACAAAAATTGTTATCAATGATGTAGAAATTTGCAGAATGCAATGTGAGTTTCCAGATTTTTTCGGTGTGTAAAAAACTGAAACGAAGTACGAGTTGGAGACTCAATAGGTGCGAGAAGTCCCATTTGAGAAAGCCAGTGTCTGTTCGGAAAATACTGTTTCAAGCATTTACCCTTCAGAAAAATAATGCAGAAATAAATCAGGTCATTTGACCAAACCCGAAGCTGAGCAGGACGACGACACAAGGATAAGATTTTCTTTGCAACTATTTAAGAACGAGAAGTACTTCTATATCCAATGATGGATAAAGTACCTTTGGAAAAAGGAACCTTTTTCCAAAATTTTCTTTTCCCTCGATTTTGACATTCACACCTTAACCAAAAGCCGATGAAAACCAACAATTATAAAAGCAAGATGATTATAAATTAAAGGAAACCAATTGAATCGAGCAAATGTAATAAAAGATAGGTTGATCATAGATGATTATTTTGAACAGTGTACCTATATTTCATGTTCCAAACACGAGAAGTTCCAATGTCTTCCATGGCAATTGAGATTCCGTCTCTTGTTTCAAGTAGTGGGAGATGACTTTCTGCTTCTTTCTACTTATAAACAAAATGTATAATTATCCACTTAATCATTCATACTATAATTAACAAATGGGAATATATATCACAATTTATGACGACGTTAACTAAAGTACCTTTGGTAACACAATTCTTCCTAGATTGCCAACATCACTTTGCTTCAGAACTTTTTGCAGGAGAAATTTGAGATTCTTCTCTGTTTTGCAAGCCTGTCGAAGAAAATCCGCACGAAATTTAAAGCGTCTGACACATAAATATTAATGATCTTCACAATTACTATAGTGGGTGATTTGTAATTTATATACACAGCATGTGATGGAGATCCTAATAGCCCGTTTGGTTGAACCGATTACTTGAACTCTCACCTTGTTAGTGAGGGTTCGACTCCCGATCTTGTAAATCCCCAACTCATTTTTTTCCAAGTTACTGTTAGTGTATAAAAGTTAAACTCGAAAAATATTTTGGCCGAAACTATTGAAACCAACCTGTCTTTTGTCTGTCGAACCATGTTTCTGATGTTTCTGTGATTGCACGGGTGGCCTCTCCATAGGAAGTGCTTGCGGAGTATCAGCCAATGGTACCATGGCGTTTGGCGGAGCAGCAGTAGCACAAGGCCAATATACCCAATTTCCTGGATTGTTAGCTCGAGACATTGCACAATTATTAATCTTTCTACCCATCATTACACTTTTCTCATTACAAATTTGTCTTTGATTCTGAGTCTGATGGCGATAATGATGCAACGGTACTCGTCTCTGCCTAGCCATTCTGTTCTTCCTGGCTTCTTTAGTAGCACAAGTGCCCAACCTTGCCAATCTCTCACCGTTCCCATCGAAAATTTGGTAGGGATCATATTGAGCACTGAATAAACGCTGATCAGGTATAGCCACATTATTCATAATATTATTCTCAGGAAATCGATTGTGTTGAGAAGCGTTCGCCATTGTAAATTGCGACTGAGACCAGGACCGAGAAGTTGAACTTCCACTCATTGTTTGATTATACGGAGGCACGAATAAAGATCCATTAGAATTCAGATCACCAAAGTACCCCTGTATTGGCCCTGTCATTACAGGGGAAGAATCGGGGAACGAGGCATTATAAAAGCAAGCATTTGGATTATTTAAGTTAAAAGGGGCAGAGTTTTGGATACTCTGTTCTTCTCTCATTTGTTTCTTTTGCAACCTGTGTTGTTCAACCCAATCAAGAATAAGTCTCAACAACTGTTTTTTCCCTTCTTTAGTACTTCCCAATCGTTTCGACGCGCTTTCAATTGTCGAACGTTTAAGCTTAATACTCCTCATATCTTCAGCAGAAATGTTATCTTTGTTTTGCTTTAACCAATCCAAAAACACAAGTGCAAGTTCACTATCCCCTTGAAAAATAGACACTTGCTCATCATTTGCTTGTTCTTTCTGTTGTTGATTTTCTCCGCTACGGAAAAAAGAGATCATAGGGTCAAGAAATTCATTATCCCCATCGATTAAATCCATCACATTTAGACATTCTTGATCACTAATCGTGTCGATTTTTGCGTCGAAATCTTGCTCATCAGCATCAGTTTTTTTAACAGCCCAACTAGAAGATGGATCAGATTGTTCAGTAGGAAGGGAATTGGAAGTTGATGATGAAGAAGACATGCATGGGAAATCTTGAAGAGAAGTAAAATCATTAGAGAAATTTCCATTTAACCAAATATCTGTATCATCCATAGGATCAAAATCAGTAGGCACCATATTAATATTCTCAAATCCATGTACATCTTCTTTGTTGCCACCATAATAAACTTCATTCAACTCCCTTTTCATTCTTGATTTGACTTGACAACTTCTTACTAGCTAACAAGCCTCACTTTGCCTAAACCAAAAAAAAAAAAAAAAAAAGGTTAAGAGAGAAATGGGCAAATGTACCTGATTAAACTAAGTTAATTTTTTTTTTATGATTGTATGTTCAAATCAGTTTACACGCATCTCGACTAATTTCACGAGATACCTTTACACGCATCTCGACTAATTTCACGAGATACCTGTACCCTTCCACCAAGGAAGAGTAGCAAGTAACTCTACCTACCAACATAGAACAGAAGGAAGGAAGCTAAGTTATTTGGACTAAAAACTCAATTAATTTCGCGAAATACCTGATAATGCGATTATCGACCTGGTAACTCTATGAAAGCAAGCTAAGTTATTTGGACTAAAAACTCGACTAATTCCACGAGATACCTGCCATCTTCCACCACCACTAACGAACGAGTAACAAATAACTCTATCCATACAAAATACAAACAGATGGAAACAAGCTAACCTAAGTTACAAGGAGTAGGTCTTCTTGATTATTTTTCTCTTAGATTTTGCAACATAAAGTGCTATATCAACCAACAAATAGTAATTAGTACTATTAAGTTTTTCACGGTACCTTTTAACAAATAGTAATACAGTAAAAATCCTTAGAAACCAAACAAACTCTAAAAGTAATACTACTAAAATTGATTTCAAATAGCAATAACACTATACAAGAATCTTTAAAGCATAATAGCAAGTACTTCAAGTATGTATTCAAACAAAAAGAAATACCAAGCTTGAACAACAACTATGGCCTGTTCTGAGAAGTATGTTTCAACACTCTTGTGCACATATGAAGATTTTATTTTTGTAAAGATATTATTATATAGATAGAGGTTTTAAATGAGAGAGAAATGGAAAACCACCAAAGAGAAAACTTGGTGCGAATATTATTTATTTCAACACCAAATTAGGCATATGTACTCTAACCTGAATGGTTCAATCCAGCGGTGGTCACTTTGGACGAATAGAAATTAGCGACAGATAAATTTTATAATAATTAATTAGTAAAATTCGTTGTAAATTTTTACTTATCAAGGAATACTTATGAACAATTTAGTGATAGAATTATTTTATTTTTAGGGAAAGAAAGAAATGAGAGAATTATTTTATATTCTCCATTGATAAGAGAAGCAGGTCAATTCTCTTTCATAAAAACATGAAAAGATTTGGGAAAAATTTAGTAATGTGAAAATAGATAGAAGAGTTTAATTTGTTGTTATAGGGAGTTTTGTGTGCCTTCGTGGGCGAAACGGCAGACTTCTTCTCTTGCAGACACCTGTTTCTTCATATCTGACCAAGGTGTTTCGCCCTATTAAAAAAATTCAAGCTCCATATGAAAAAATTATCATACATGAATCTTTTTATTAAAATATATATATATGATGGCATATTTAACTTTTTTTCCTTACTAATACAAGGCTAGTGTTATGGCTAGGCTATCTACTACTATACTATCTATTTTTACTTTACGCTTGATCTCTATGTTCGATCTAATATCAGATTCTTTTATAAATTTAAAGATATGTTTATTTTGTTTAATTATTTTCATCGATAATGTTTTTTCTATTGAATTTTGCCACTCTAGTAGTGCAAAATGATAATAGCAGATGGTGATAGCAGTAGTAATAAAAGTAATATAGTTATATCATATTAATAGCAATTTTTAATGATAATTAATTAATGATATTAACTTAACTACTCATAAATAGTATGTTCTGCAGAGGCAATTAGTATGTTTTGTGAATGTCGAACAATCTTATATCTCGTTAGACCCAAAATCATTGAATTAATTTTTTTTGAATTTTTTATTAATATTTTCATATTTATTATCGATAAAAACACATTTAACCATAGTAATGAACTATTGTTAGGGTAATACTTGTGATGAGGGTGATAATTGAGTAATAAATAAATAAGTACTAACAATGATAATAAGCAGTTTTTATACTGATAATAATCATGAACAAAATATTTATAAAAAATATCCACACAAAATAACTTGTTCATAATTAAAATTAATTCAGTACAAATAAAATCCAAACCTCACTTAATAGAGTCCTTGATAGTACTCGTGTCTTTTGTTTTTACACTCGCCGTTTAAAATTTTAAATTTACATACTTTTTCAAATATATTAAAAAATTTATATTTAAAATTCATATTAAAATCTTTAATTAAAAATAAAATAATTTTATCATTATATTACGACGAAGTTGGATTCATTGTATAGAAAAGAAAAGAAGAGGTTGAAGAAGTGCACCGTAACAGTCACGAATGGCGACAAAGTTTAATGAGCAGAGCAAAGAGAAATGAGCTGCTTAATTATGTTTCTTTTTTCTCATTACCATTACAATTACAATTACAATTTTTCTCAGTCGGTCCAATCCTTTTTCATTTTTACAAAGAGAATTGAGGTGCCTGTTTCATCAATGAACATTTTCTTTCTTTTAATAAATGGACCGCTGGATTCCACCATTCAGATGACTTCACGTATGCCGTATAATCCGGCAACCATTTTTTTCTAACTATCAGCACCAAGTTTTCCTCTTCCTGGTTTTCTCTTTTTAGAAAAAAAAAAAAAAAAAAACTAACCGCTGTTAATTATCTCTTTCAAGTTTTTTTTTTGTTTCAAAATCAAAAACTTCTCTGTATACGACAAGTTTGGTACTCTTTTTTGTCTGATTAAGTTATTTCGTTTACCCACACTTCACTTCCTTTGCCCTTCTACAAATTTCTACGGTGGTAGTGTTTCTGTAATAGTTGTTGTTGCTTGCTTTCAGTTTTGGTTGATGGTGTTTTTATTTTAAATTAAATATTAATAAGAGGCCTTAAATATATATAAATCAAGAACTGTCGCTTTCTTCAGATTTGGTATTACTGTACTCTTTTTTTTTTGTGTGTGTATATAAAATTCCCAAAGTTCAGATGGTTTATGTTGCAAAATCCACTTGAAGAGAGATAAGAAGACCGAATTCTTAATCAGGTACATTGCCCATCTTTCTCTTTCATTTTTATGCTCTAGCTTCGTTAATAACGAAAGTTGTGCAAATGAAGGATTTTTAATCTGAAAAATTGGTACTATTTTTGCAGTGTTGAGTTTTTGGTAGAAACAAAAAATGGAGAGAGAGTTAGTTAATAATGAAGATGAGAATACTAATTTGGTGGTATCAGTGGATGATGATATTCAAATGCTACAGCAGCAGCAGGATTGTACTGATTTTGATCCTATGGATGAAACAGATATTTGGCTAAATGAAAATTTCTCTGCTGATTTTACTTCTCTTCAAGATTTTCCATGCATGTCTTCTTCATCATCAACTTCCTTTTCCCCTCCTACTGAATCTGATCCATCTTCTGGGGTGGTTCTAAAATCTGATGCTGATGAACAAGATTTCGATAAAAAAATCGATACAATTGGTGATCAAGAATGTCTAAACGCCATGGATAATGTTGGATATATCGATGTTAATGAGTTTCTTGACCCTATGATTTCATTTCTTCATAATGAAAATCCTCAGGAGCAGCAGCAACAACAACAACAACAACAACTACCACAAGAAGAAGACGATCAGGGGTTTTCTTTTTTTCAAGGGGATAGTGAGCTTGCACTTATGTTTTTCGAATGGCTAAAGCAAAACAGAGATTACATTTCTGCTGAAGATATGAGGAGTATTAAGCTTAAACGTTCCACCATTGAAAGTGCTTCGAAACGATTGGGAAGTACTAAAGAGGGGAAAAAACAGCTGTTAAGACTCATACTTGATTGGGTTGAACAACATAGATTGCAAAAGAAACAAATGAGAGAAGCTGAAGCCATAATCAACAAATTAATCAACAAGCTCTTCAAAACTCTGCCCCTTATAGCTTTGATCCAAATGCTTGTTTTTATCCCCCTCAGTGGATTCCAAATGCACCTTTCCCCGATTCGAGTACCCCTATTATGACAGGGCCAATACAGGGGTACACTAGTGATCCTTATTCGAACGGAGGTTTATTTCCGCCTCCTTATAGTCAAACAATGAGTGGAGGTGCAACTTCACCGGTTTCAGCAGAGTATCAACCCATGGACACTTCTCAATCCTGGTCTCCGTCGCAATTTACAATGGCGACCGCGTCTCAATACAATCCATTTCCTGAAATGATACTACTAATAATGTTGCTATACCTGATCAGTCTTTATTCGGTGCTCAATATGATCGTACCAACTTTTCGATGGGAATGGTGAGATAGTGCCAAGGTTAGGATCTTGTGCTACTAAAGAAGCTAGGAAGAACAGAATGGCTAGGCAGAGACGACTGCGGCCGCATTATTATCGCCACCAGACTCGGAATCCAAGACAAATTACTAATGAGCAAAGTGTAATGATGGCTGGGGAGATGAATAATTGTGTGATGACTCAAGCTAACAATCCAGGTAATTGGGTATGTTGGCCTTCTCCACCAATGGCGATGGTTTCACAATCACTTCCACCGGAGAGGCCGGCTATGCAGTCACAGAACCAGCAGAAGCAGGTTTCGGCTTCGGCTGACAAAAAACAGGTATGTTTCGGCGCGAATATCTTTTCGAGTTTAAATTTTTACACACTTAACAGTATAAATGATTAGTCATCTAAAGTATAACTAGAGGCCATCCATTGAAAAGTGGAATTAATAACTTAGAAAATAAGACACGTTAACTCGCTAATGTACTTTACGAAATCGATAAGAGAGAATCTGTCTGTTAGAAGAGAAATAGAACATAGGTAAGCTTGAGGAATATAAATGTGGAAAAAAATCATCCCTTGTAAGAGCTCTTGGATCACTCTTCACACTCGTATGGTGAATATGCAGGGGAAAATTTATCGCCTTAATTATAGGGCACGTGAAACCACGATTTATTTGCGAAATTAGGTATGTTATGTACATATTTTCTAAAATTGATCTAATTAATATTAGTAGTTGGCACCGATGCTCCAAAAAGGCTGAATGCTGCACTTGGGGGAAAGCTAAATTATTTACACCGAGGAATAGTGATTAATTTCCATTTAATGTTTTCCCCCCTTCGTAAGTGGTGCACCTATGTTCAAGAAATCCTAGATCCGACCTTGTGAATATGAGTTAAATCAGTTTCCTAATGGCTAATTTAATAGTTCGTCAAATATTTATAGCAATTATGTATGTATATGCGAGTATTATTCAAATTTCGTTTGGATGTTCTTCGATAGGCATTTAAATCAGAGAAGAATCTGAAGTTTCTCCTGCAAAAAGTGCTGAAACAAAGCGATGTTAACAATCTCGGAAGAATTGTCTTGCCAAAGGTAATTTAATTTTTATCTTAAATGGTGATCTATATGCATTTGGTAATTAAAATGTGACCAAGTGAATTACTGAAAATTTTGTTTATAAGCAGAAAGAAGCAGAACGTCATCTTCCACATCTTGAAACAAGAGATGGAATTTCAATTGCCATGGAAGACATCGGAACTTCTCGTGTTTGGAACATGAAATATAGGTACCTGGACCCAAAATAATCATCCATTGTCGAGTTATTTGTATTTACGTTAACTCGATTCAACTGTTTTCCTTTTGTTCAATTTTTTAATCATCTTCTATTTTATAACAATTGCCTTTTGTGTTCTGTTTCTCAGATTTTGGCCAAATAACAAAAGCAGGATGTACCTTCTTGAAAACACAGGTTCGGATACAATCAATCCCGCTCTTGCTTTGCTTTTCATAATTCATCAAAATGTAGTAAGTAACGTTTTACTGCACCTTTTTTTTCAATTCGTGAAGGTGATTTTGTTAAAGCTAATGGACTTCAAGAAGGCGATTTCATTGTAATATACGCTGACATGAAGTGCGGCAAATATGTAAGTCAATACTTATAATATTGTGCTTTAGTTTTGTTATCACTATAAGCGCGTAATTGTTTCATCATTTGAGAGTTAAAATTGTTCGATTGTGTATACATCAGTTGATACGAGGAGTAAAAGTGAGGCAGAATGGACCAAAGTCGGAGGGCAAAAAACAAACGAAGAAAAATCCTCGTAAGTTGTCATCTGCAGCTGCTATTAGCTCATCTCCAGTTGCTCAAGCAGTTAGATAATTGAATCTCAGTAAGTTCCCAAATTAGTATCAAGAGTCAAAGAGTATGATACTGTAAACTAGATTTCTCTGTATAGATGTTGGAATTTTGGCTAAAGTGTTGTAGTAGATAAATATGTAAGTTGTAATCGGTGGGTAAATGCGGGATGTTTTGTGGATTGGGCTGTCTTTTTTCTGTAATCTGAACGTGTTGTATGTATGTTTTTCTAAGTTTAGATCATGTAATTACCATCAATTATAATGTAGTTTAAGTTTTATATATACACTGACGGTGCAAAGAATATTATGCTATCAACAACATTTAACTGTTTTTCCATCTCAAGATATCTACATCGACAACGCAAAAATCAGTACTCTGTTTTCGAGATTAACATATGAGAGACTCATTTGACTGATTTTTATCTCAAGATATATACATCGACAATGCAAAAACTATTTTCCAGATTATCTTTCGAAGAGTACTTCTGTTCTGGATCTTAACTTCAACATACAAGTATGTCTGTCCATTTTACTTTCGATCGCGTAAATCGGATCCAAGCCCTTTTTAGACATCGCCTGGATGTCGAATTCGACAACTTAAATAAGCCAACGGTGAAAAAGTTTTATCATTGTTAACAAATATACAAAAATCCTATTATCTTTATGATATGAAAAAGTTATTTTCGATAGATAACGCAATTTACCCCACTCTGCCCCACTCTGGTGTATAAAATATGTAAACATCACTTTAGCATGAAAGCAAAGTTCTTGTGTATTTTAGAAGACAAAAGAAGAAGAAAAAACAGTAGGGAACATGAACAAACTAAAATTGTCGATATGTATACGTTTTCTGTTTCAAAGGGAAACTTGGACCAAAGTAGAAACACAAAACCACCAAAAGCAAAACTTGGTGCCCATCGATCGATATTTACTTTGCAGTTTTTTACGCCACATGTTTCCATCTCAATGGTTCAAAATATCGGCCTTAATAGTTCCAACTAAATTCAAATTACGCATAAATTCAATAATATTTTCAACAAAATTTTCTTTCATATTCAAGATTTTTGACTAAAAATCGAACAGTTCTTCCACTTCACCACAATCCAGTTCAAATATCGTAATAACAAAAGATAAATCTCTAAGAGTGTAGTATTGTCCATTGATGACAGAAGCAAGCAGCTTAAATCTCTTTCATAATAAGATTGGACCGACTGCCAATTTTCTTGTAATCTTAATCTATAAGCAACTAAATCAAATCCTTTTTCCCCTCTCCATTCGTCACACAAACGGCTCATTGTATTTTCTTCTTTTGTCCATACGTGCGTACACATCGAAATTGTATGCATGCTACTCTTTTAAGATAAGTTCAATTTTTATGAAGATATTTGAAGATTAATTCTATCAGCTTATATATAACTTTTTTCTTAGATATTCACAAGTAGATCGATTATTTTTAGCAATCAAATATATTTCTAAAAAATCCAAATTATACAATATTCAAAGCCCTCAAAATAGAGAAACATCCAAATTATACAATATTCAAAGCCCTCAAAATAGAGAAATATGATAAACTCACTATATTAATAATTATTTTTTTAATAAATGTACCGTATAAAAAATGAGCAAAGTAATTAAAAATTGCTTTACTTATAATTTAGTGTTTATCCGTTTTTACTATGTGGTAATGGTGGAGAATTGAGCCAATGATGTTATTGAAGCTGAAATTGGGAAAACGACGAAATTGTAATTGTGCAAAAAGCATGCTATATAAAGTAACCAATTATCATAGCTATTTTAATTTTCATCTCTGCATCAGACAAAATACAGCTCCCCAACCTTCTTTTTCCTCTTTTGAAGATAAACATAACCTCACTCATTTATAAATCCCCTCACCAATTTTATCATTTCCACCTTTATGAGCATTGTATAATTCGTCATTCACAAGAATATAAATAAGTCCAATTGTTATTATCTGTGTCCATCTATCTAAAATTAAAGAACATAAATATCAATATTATTATATCAATAACAATATGGTTAATCATAATTTTTTAAAGTAAAAATTGACAGAGACACGTGTCAAGAAAAGAATAAGTCCACCAATTTCAATACGAACAGAGCAAAGAATGAGCCTGTTTTTTCATTTCTCAATTTCCCAGTTTGTTCAACTTTTATTTTTAGAAAGAGAATTGAGGTGCCTGTGTCATCCATGGAGATTTCTTTTTTAATTAATAGACCGCTGGATTGCACCATTTAGCTGACTTCACGTATGCCCTATATTCAGGGAATAATTTATTTTAACTATCTGCACCAAAGTATTTACTCTCCTGGTTTTCATCTATATCGCTTCCTGTTATTATTATATTAGTACCAATTTTTGTGGCATAATTTAAAGTTAATCAAAACAGTTAGATAGTCGAGAGAAAATCTAATGAATTATCTGTAGATGTTGGATTTTTGGCTAAGTAGTGTTAATTGTATTTATTGTCTGTCCTGTTTTAAAGTTTAAGCAACGTAATGAGTAATAATCATCATTTATAATCTAGTTTAAGTTATATATACTGATGTAATACTTATATTATCGATCGTATTAATTGACTGTTCTTTGTCCATCCATCAATGACTAGTTAGCAGCGTTAGATGAAAAAGCACTTTTTGACCAACGAATTCAACTGAATTCAAAAATTTTAATCATATGTAATAGAGTATTTAGGATCGACAAACTTATCAAATTTTAAAACAAGCCCCGACGAATTAAAAAATATATTTTTTATATTTTTATGTATTGTATATAAATTTTGAATTTTCAAACACATGACTAAAAGTTATTTCAGTGATCTAGAGAATTCAAAATTCACGTTGAGATTTTAAGTTCAAATCTCAGGGTAACACTACATCAAACTCGCAAACTTGTGTCTGCGGTTTCAGCAAAACTAGAAAAAAAAGTCTCAATCTTACAAATTAAAGAGATAATGTCTCTATTTTTGAAATAGTGGGAGTTGAAATTCAGTTTTTGGAGTCCCTTCCCTGATTGACATTATTTTTTATAGCCTCTGTGGATTCTTCAGCTTTGCCCTTCACAGTATCTTTCATTTTCTGGGTAGTTTCTTTAACTGATTCCCATGTTTGTTGTGCTGTGTTTTTGGCTTTTCCAGCAATGTCTTGTGCTGTGTCTGCAACCTTTTCTCCTACTACTTTCGTCTTGCATATCGCCTTTCAAAACATACGTTTATATAGTAAGATGACAATCGAAGTTTTACACCAACCATATAAGAAAATTTATAATAGAATTGTTGACATTGTGATTGCAGGTCGATAGACATATGCATACTAGTATCGACAGAGTCATTTTGATTCAATTCATTCTTATTGGTCGATACATTTCAGGTCAAAAGTTCTTTTCTTATATGTCGATATATTTCAGATCAAAAGTTCTTTTCTAATACGGTCAATACATTTCAGGTCAAAATTCTTTTCTTATAGGTCAATACATTCTATGTCAAAAGTTCTTTTCTTATAGGTTGATACATTCCAGGTTAAAAGTTCTTTTTCTTATAGGTCTGATACATTCTAGGTCAAAATTTCTTTTTCTTATAGGTCTGATACATTCCAGGTTAAAAGTTCTTTTTCTTATAGGTCGATATATTTTAGGTCATTTATTAAAGCTTTTTTCTTGTAGATCGATGCATTTTAGACTATTTATAACAATATATAAGACTAGTGTGTGACCTGATCAGCAACAGAGGCAGTTTCATTTTTCACTTCTTGGCTGGCTCTTTTGGCAACATCAGCACCCTGTTTCATTGCATCTGCACCCTTTTGAACTGTGCTACGAGACTCATCTTTAAATGCTGTTGCCAGGTGTCGATTTGCTATTTGCTGCAAAAATTAATTTCAGAGACTTCCTCTTAAATTTAACTTTGATAAATATACTGTAATATAGTACTTTAAGAACGTTAATATCATAACGTGTGTGTTTACGGAGAGGGGACGACATGACTACAAAGTAAATATATTATCTTAAAGAAATAAAACTCTTAAGATTCTGCGTAAAATAGAATAAAATTAAAGTAAGATATTTAAATTGAAACAGGTTAAATATGTGTATATCGAGAGAGGCCGAGGTGACTACAAAGTAAATAAAGTAAAATTTTAAGATTCTTTCTGAAACGAATACAACAAAAGTAAAACATTCAAATTGAAACAAAGCGAGTTTAAAACCTTGTAAGGCCTGAATGCTCCACCAACAAAAAGTCTAGTAAATCCCATGCTTGCCATGTCTGGTTTTATTTGATTTTCTTTATTATTTTTTTATTTCTTGAAATTTATTTGCTTATTCTTTTTAGAGTTATAAATAGAGGAAGAAATTGCCAATTTTTTCTCTGTTTTAATGGCTAAAAGAAATTCCCTTAGGATTTGAGGTAATTTTATTGGCTTTTTTCCAGTTTAAGCTAATCATCACTAATTAAGAAATTAAAAAAGAGTAATACACGGATCACTCTCTACTTCAATGCCACTAATCTTTTTATTGGATATTAAAGAGAAAATATTAACACCAGAAATAAATAAACATAAACAAAAAGAAGGATTAATTTGTTTTCATTTAATGAAGATCTGATTTTTAAATGTTCATATTTAATCTAATTACAATATTTTTACCATATAATTTAATTATCCTTTTTAAATTCAAATCTTCTATAAAATTCCTAATTGTCCCGCTCACTTGGAACTAATTTTTTTTATTTTTTATAAGTTATTGCTAATTCATAATGATTTTTATTGTTCAACTATAAAAAAGTTATATCTGCTACTTCCTTTTTCTTTAGTAATTCAAAGTTCATTCTAATATACTCCTCGTTACAAAATTGCTCACATATACTTTTTTGTACGAGGAATAAGGAAAAAAACATAGAAGAAGAATTGCTAAATTTGAATAGGACTCATAGAAGAAGATAAAAAGATTTATTGCTAATCAACCATAGTGAATCTTATAAATTTAGAACAAAAACTAGCAATATAATTAAGTTGTAGTTAATTAACTACAACTTTATTATTCATTAATGAAAAATGGCTAAATAACTTAGCAAAGAAAATGTAAAAAAGTTTCACTAAGATGTAGCACAATAACAACCCAAAATTCCAGCACCAATTTTGGTACACTTTCCATTCTGATATCCCTTTGCGATACAAGCTGCATTACAATCTGGAAATTGATCACATGGTCCTAAAAGGATAGCATCAGCAGCTTCACTTGAGATAACAAAAAGAGCCAAACAAAATAATCCAATTAGTAAAATGGATTTGTTAATAGCCATTTTCTTAGATCTAACTAATGCTTTTGTATGTTTGTATGTATGTTTTGTTTTGTGCACAGAAATGTGTGTGTTGGAGTGTCTATTTATACAAGAAAAATTGATCTTTTTTTGGAAAATTGTTAACTCTTGGTAAGTTATGGTAGATTTTGTTTCTATGAATAGTCCTTCTATGGAAATTTATATATTTACTTGCCATGATAGTATGATACTACTTTTTTTGGAAAATTGTTAAACTCTATGTAAGTTACTATGATAGATTTTGCTTTTATGAATAGTCCTTCTATGGAAATTTATATATTTACTTGCCATGATTGTATGATACTGCTTTTTTTTTGGACAACTGTTAAACTATATGTAAGCTATGGTAGATTTTATTTTTATGAATAGTCCTCCTATGGAAATTTATATATTTACTTGCTATGGTAGTATGATGCTACTTTCCTTATTTTAATTTATTTTATTAATTTGACTAGATTTAAAGTTTAAGAAAGTAATAAAAAAATTTAATTTTATGATTTTAAATTAAATATATAAAATGTGTATTTATTTTATTTATGATTTAAAATATATCAATATGTATATTGAAAGTTAAAACTACCGAGTTATAAAAAAAAAATCAAATCGACTAATAAGAAAGTCAAACAAATAATTTCAAAGGTCAATAATGTAGAATTTTCTATATAAGGAGCTGAACGTTATCTTCATTGGTCAATCGAGGTTCATATGGTAACATAATATTATTATGATTTTCTTCTTCTCTTACTGAATTTTTAATTTACGTGGGCGTTTTCTTTTGTTAGTTCAAACTAGTTGAACCAAAATAATAATAAGATCAACTATGGTATTCAAACAACGGACAACAAAATTATACTGTCATTTTATTGTTAAAAATATTTACATAATTTTCATGTTTAGAGACTATTTTTTTTCTTAGTTCACTCACTCAATAATACAAATCAACTGAAAACAAACTTAGACCCTATACAATTATATGTCTTCCAATTTAAATAATACAAAAGGTCGATCGTACCAAAGATATGAGGATAATTTATATTCATTACTCCGATCTTTTTTATATGTGTTATTTGCTTTATAAATAGTTAACTATATTACTCTCTCCGTCTCATTTTATATGTTATCCCTTTCTATAAATAGTTAGTCCATAATACTTATCATTTCATAAAATCAATGCATAAATTATCATATTGTGCCTTTTGTATCCTTGTGAGTTATTAGCCTTGAAAATATATATTTGACCAACTTAGAAAAGTTAAGTGAATGAGTGATGTTCATTGATTAAATTAATTAATTAAAATAAATTTATTCATATTCATTAATTGAAAACTTGAGTTCCAAAACAATTAAATAAGAGTAGAAGAGTAAAATTACATCATTTCTTAATACAAGTGTAAAGTAAAAAAAATGACATATAAAATGAGACGGAGTGAGTACTTGACATTTCATAAAATCAATAAATAAATTATTATATTCTTTGTATTATACCCTTGATAGAGTAGTTTAGTAGTTTTGAAAATATATACTTTGACCAACCTAGAAAAACAATTAATATTCATTGGAGTACTTCACACATTGATTAATTACTCTCTCCATTCACAATACTATAAAATCTGATTTTGATCAAAAATTTAAGTCGCCCAAAAACATTTTAATATTGAAATCTAGCATATTCATCATTTATTGAAAATTGACTTAAAAACATTAAAAAAAATTCTTAATAGAAGTACAATCTAAAGATGAGAATCGAAGTTTTACAAGAAATTTTATAATAGAATCGTTGACGCTGTGGTTGCAGGTCGATAGATTATATACATAAGTATCAACAAAGTCATTTTGATTCAATTCATTCTTATAGGTCGATACATTTTAGGTCAAAAGTTCTTTTCTTATAAGTTGATATATTTTCAGGTCTCTTCTAATAGGTCAATGCATTTTAGATTGTTAAAGAATGACACAAGTCTCACATCAGTAATTAATGAGATGGTGAACTTCATATAAGGTTTGAACAATTCTTCTCCCTTTGAGCTAGCTTTTGGGATGTGAGTTACGTCTAAGATATAATTTCCCATAGAGTATATGCTAAAACAATATATAAGATTAATGTGTGACCTGATCAGCAGCAGAGGCAGTTTCATTTTCACTTCTTGGCTGCCTCTTTTGGCAACATCAGCATCCTGTTTCATTGCATCTGCACCCTTTTCAACTGTGCTATACGAGCTTCATCTTTAAACTAGCGTTTGGCCATAGATCTCTAAATATTCTTGATAAATATTATTTGGGTGAAAATTTGGATGAAATTTCACCATGTGTTTGGTCATAGTATTTGAGAAATATATTTTACTATTTCAGAAAAATATGATTTATATCCATAAGTTTTAAAAATATCAAAACCAACCATAAGTTTGTATTACAAGTCAATTGAATAATCTTCATTACAATAATAACAAATAGTGTCCATGACACTAGAGCAATATGGTAATTTGGAGTGAGTGCAACAAGTATCATTACAGACATCGTGAAGTAGACAAAACACATGACTTTATTATCTTGAGCCGATTGTTCATCATTTTCATCAATAACTATATCATCATTTAACATTCACCGAATATTTCATCACTACTTTGGTGTTAATGTAAAAAATTATGTAATACAACGCAAGCAACTGTAACAGATAAAAGTTTGAGGTAAAATTTCAATTTTTAAAAGATCTCAGCTAATGAGATTTGATCCAAGTACTAGAAAAAATTAGTATTGAGAAATTTAGAATATTTGCTAAAAATATTTGTCAAATAATGATAAAGTGAGTGGACAAATATATTTATCAATTTCCCAAATATTATTTGAGAAATCTATGCCCAAACGGACCCTAAATGTTGTTGCCGTTTCGACTTGCTATTTGCTGCAATAATTAATTTCAGAGACTTTCTCTCAAATTTAACTTCGATAAATATACATGATATAGTACGTTAATAGCATAATGTGTGTTTACGGAGAGAGGACGACATGACTACAAAGAAAATATCATATCATAAAGAAGATAGAACTTTTAAGATTTTCTGTAAAATAGAATAAAACGAAAGTAAGATATTTAAATTAAAACACATCAAATATGTGTGTGAGAGAGAACGCGGCTACTACAAACTAAATAACGTAAAGTTTTAAGATTCTTTCTGAAACGAATAAAATCAAAGTAAAACATTCAAATTGAAACAAACTAGTTTAAAACCTTGAAAGGCCTGAATGCTCCACCAACAAAAAGTCCCATGCTTGCCATGTCTGGTTTTATTTGATTTTTTTTAATTATTATTTTTTATTTTTTGAATTTTTTTACTTACTCTTTTTAGAGTTATAAGTAGACGAAGAAATTGCCAATTTTCTCTGTTTTAATGGCAGAAGGATTCGTTTCTTTTCAGAAAAAAGATTTAACACCAGAAATACATAAACATAAAGATAAAGAAGGATTCCTTTGTTTTCATTTAAAGGAAATCTGAATTTGAAATGTTCATATTTAAGCTTATTAATATTTTTTTACGATATAATTTATTTACCCTTTTTAAATTCAAATCTTCTATAAAATTCCTAATTGTCCCGCTCACTTGGAACTATTTTTTTTTTTTTTTTGATAATTTATTGCTAATTCATAATCATTTTTGTTGTATAACTATTAAAAAGTTATATCTGTTACTTCCTTTTTCTTTAGTAATTCAAAGTTCATTCTAATATACCCTTTTGTACGAGGAATAAGAAAAAAACATAGAAGAAGAATTGCTAAAATTGAATAGGACTCATAGAAGAAGATAAAAAGACTTATTGCTAATCAACCATAGTGAATCTTATAAATTTAGAACAAAAACTAGCAATATAATTAAGTTGTAGTTAATTAACTACAACTTTATTATTCATTAATGAAAAATGGCTAAATAACTTAGCAAAGAAAATGTAAAAAAGTTTCACTAAGATGTAGCACAATAACAACCCAAAATTCCAGCACCAATTTTGGTACACTTTCCATTCTGATATCCCTTTGCGATACAAGCTGCATTACAATCTGGAAATTGATCACATGGTCCTAAAAGGATAGCATCAGCAGCTTCACTTGAGATAACAAAAAGAGCCAAACAAAATAATCCAATTAGTAAAATGGATTTGTTAATAGCCATTTTCTTAGATCTAACTAATGCTTTTGTATGTTTGTATGTTTGTATGTATGTTTTGTTTTGTGCACAAAATGTGTGTGTTGGAGTGTCTATTTATACAAGAAAAATTGATCTTTTTTTGGAAAATTGTTAAATTATATGTAAGTTATGGTAGATTTTGTCTCTATGAATAGTCCTTCTATGGAAATTTATATATTTACTTGCCATGAAGTATGATACTACTTTTTTTTGGAAAATTGTTAAATTATATGCAAGTTATGGTATATTTTGTTTTTATGAATAGTCTTTCTATGGAAATTTATATATTTACTTGCTATGATTTTTCTATAGTAACTTCTTAACGATCCAAAGATTTGGTTCTTCTCTTGGGAAAACTTTTTTGAATATATATATATAAATCTATATTATGTTCATAATTAGATAATCAATTCAATAAACCTTCTATGGAAATTTATATATTTACTTGCTATGATAGTATGATGCTACTTTCTTTATTTTAATTTTTTTGTTATTAGTTTAACTGATTTGAAGTTTAAGAAATTAAATAAAAAAAATTATATTTTATTTTAAATTAAATATATAAAATGTGTATTCATTTTACAATTTAAAACATGTCAATATGTCATATTGAAAGTTAAAACTATCGAGTAATCAAAAAAGAATTAGATAGACTAATAAGAAAGTCAAATAAATAAATCCAAAGGTCAATAATGTAGAATTTTCTATATAAAGAGCTGAACATTATCTTCATTGGTCACTCGAGGTACATATGGTAACATAATATTATTATGATAATGTTACAACAGTGAATATTAGTCGAATAGTTTTTCTTTTCTCTTATTGAATTTTTAATTTACCTGGGCATTTTATTTTTTGTTAGTTCAAACTAGTTGAACAAAAATAATAATAAGATCGACTATGGTATTCAAACAATGGACAAAAAATTATACTGTCATTTTATTGTTAAAAATATTTACATATTTTTAATGTTTAGAGACTCTATTTTTTTTCTTAGTTCACTCAATCAATAATACAAATCAACTGAAAACAAACTTAGATCCTATACAATTATATGTTTTCCAATTTAAATAATACAAAAGGTCGATCGTGCCAAAGATATGAGGATAATTTATATTCATTACTCCGATCTTTTTTATATGTGTTATCTGCTTCTATAAATAGTTAAACTATATTACTCCGTTCGTCTCCATTTATATGTCATTTCTTTCTATAAATAGTTAGTCCCTAATATTTGTCATTTCCTAAAATCAATGCATAAATTATCATATTGTTTCTTTTTTATCCTTGTGAGTTATTAGCCTTGAAAATATATATTTGACCAACTTAAAAAAGTTAAGTAAATGAGTGATGTTCATTGATTAAATTAATTAATCAAAATAAATTAATTCATATTCATTGATTAAAAACTTGAGTTTCAAAAAAATTATATAAGACTAGAAGAGTAAAATTACATCATTTATTAATACAAATGTAAAGTAAAAAGGTGACATATAAACTGAGACAGAGAGTGAGTACTTGTCATTTTATAAAATCAATTAATAAATTATTATATTCTTCGTATTATACCTGTCACGACCCGATTTTTCGAGTCATGATGGCACCTACTATAACCCACCAGTAGGTAAGCCAACTCGTAATCCGGAACAACACGTAATGGGCCTGAGGGTAGAAACTAAACAAGAGAAAACAAAATTACTATAACAACATAAGCAAACCAAAACATATATACATATAAGGATCCCTCCCAGAACCTGGAAGTCACTAGTACAGAGCTACCAACAAAACGAGTACAAGTCCCAACAGTGGACCACCGAAACTAGATTGTCTCGAAAAGTAAAAGAGAAGTCTTTATATAAACAGATGGAGACTGAAATAGTACAAACTCGATCAACGCTGGCTACTGGTGCTCGGACCTGCATCACAAAAATATATGCAGAGCGTAGCATGAGTATCAAACAACAGGTACCCAGTAGACATCATAGGCCGACTGAACTAGAAAAGTAAAGCAATATGAAAAGACGGAATCACATAACTAGAGGTCAATAACGGAAGGCTAAGTAACAATGGAATGCACACGAGTGTATAAAGATCTAACTAAATCAATATATAAGCTAACTACACCTAACTGGACCCCCATAAGCCCAGAAGATACACTCGTGCGCAAGTTTAAATAAAAACCCGAACGGACTCCTATAAGCCCGACGAGTACACAGAATAACTATAACTAAGGAGAATAGAACTCAAGGCCAAAGAATATCGAACCAGATGCTCCAAACCAAATAGTAAAATCTGACGATACGGAGGTCGGGCCTCGAACCAGACGCTCACCAGAATTACACAAGTAGCCAATCACAAAATATAAGTAACTGAGGCCGGACCTCTAATCGGATGCTCTACATACTTGAGGTCGGACCTCTAACCGGATGCTCTACATAAATATGCGGATGGTCGAGGCTGGACCTTGAACCGGATGCTCTTCGAAAACCATTAATGAATTCGTACATCGAAGAAGTAAGGATAACTATCGCCGGAGCGAGCTCATCGTCTAGTTAAGGACCAAACTATCAGACTCAAGTCTTCTACACTAGTCTACAAGTATTTAAGCCGGCCGAACGACGTCGGGGCTAAAATAAGTCCTACCTACTTCAAATCATGCATTTTTAAGGCAAGCCCTAGTCAAACCTAAACTAAGGCCCAACAAACTTCCGATAACCAGTATTCAAGCATACAAGTACTCCATATAGCAATGAAGGTCAATTACTTACATAAAACATGCTCACAATTACCTAATAATTCTCAGAAATATATTGAAAACAAGATTTCTAACACCTATGCATGATTCAATAACTACCAACTCAAATCTCAACTAATCAACATGCATTCACATGTTCGAGTTCAATCTAAGAAAAAGAAAACGTAGCCTACCTGTACGCAGATCACGCACGCTTCAAAATTACATTTTCATAGTTTTTCCTTTCTGAAAGGCCTCGAAACATTGATACACTATCAAAAATAGAGTCACAACGTTATTACGGTCATTTAGACACTAAAATCGCAAGAAACGGAGACGGGCCAATTTCGCGGTCAAAACGGAAAAAGTGGGACCCGCACTGAAAATTCCAGAATTAACCCCAAATAAAGGTCCTAAACAGCTATCGGAACTTGTGTTCCATTAATTCGGGACTCGAAACAGTCACAACACGAACATGCAACCAAAAACTCAAATACTACGCTAAAATTCAACAACAATAGCAGCAGCTATTTATAAGAATTTATCAAAAATGAAGGTCAAACTGCTGAAATCGATCATACCACGACGATTTTCACGAAAAACCACACAATCTAGGCTCTTGAATCATCAAATTCGGACCTAAAATGGCCAGAAAATCATCTTCTAAAATCTTCCAAAATCAAGCTCACAAAAAAGGGTCGTGACAGCAGGTATTTTACGAACTTTACCTCAAATAGGGAACCCAAATCAGATTCTAAGCTCACCAATGTGTTGCCCTCGAAAAATCTCACAACTTAGCCTTTTGAATCGCCCAATTTGGAGTTCTATAGCTCAATATATCGCAACTTTAAAATATAATATAAAGGCTGAATTTTGGGAATTTTAAAAGGGCGAACCTGGTCGTTAAAAACCTTAAAAAAACTGGTCGTTAAAAACCTTAAAAAAACTGGTCGTTAAAACCCCAATTCTGATGCTAAAGAGCTGCACCAGATTTCAGCTTTGGCTAATTTCTTCAAAGTCTCCGACGGGGTGCTCGGAATCCGTTCGGAACCTGATAAAAATAAAAAAGATATGCTCCCCTATTAAATTCGACATTGGGACTCAAAGGCGCAGTCGAAATTTCCATTGGAGGTCATCTCGATAAAAAGTGGGTCCCACTTCCATCAGCCATTTTAAATCAAAACCCACAAAAAGGCTCGGAAAAATATCGGAAACCTCAGGACACAAAAGAAGGGTCAAACTAGACCAAACTCGATATTCCGGAGCTAGCCGCGTTCGCGGAATTCTCATCCGAGCGCGTTTATTCAGAATGTTGACTAAAGTCAAACTTAGCCTTAAACTTAAAGTTAAAACGCCTAATCACACCAACTCACACTGAAAATTTCGGGAGTCGTGTCGACCATGCTACTAGCCTAAAATGACCCTTCCGGAGATGATGAAATCGTCAAAATTGGATTCCGATGTCATCTTCTTGAACTTTTGATTGAAAATTATCGTTCAAGGTTCATAAGCTCCAAAAACACTAAAATTCGCACAATAACCAAACGAACGACCAGGTGACCGAACTGTGAGTCTCAGCAAGTCATAATGACTTGGGGTCGCTATAGGAACGCTCCAAACGATGCACAAAAGACAAAACACAGAATTGACCAAGAGAGTCATTACCCTTGATAGAGTAGTTTAGTAGTTTTGAAAATATATACTTTGACCAACCTAGGAAAACAATTAATATTCATTGGAGTACTTCATACATTGATTAATTACTCTCTCCATTCAATATACTATAAAATCTGATTTTGAAAATAAACTCAAAAATTTAAGTCACCCAAATACATTTTAATATTGAAATCTAGCACATTCATCATTTATTGAAAAGTTGACTTAAGAAAACATAAAATAATGATAGAATGATAAAGTTACTTAATTTCTTAATGCAAATGCAATCTAAAGTGACATATAAAAAGAAACAGATAGAGTATAAATTTATGCGGAAAATAGATGCTCAAAACAAAAAACTGACAACCAACAGGAAGTTCTGAATGTAATATATTGTTTTAACCCAGAGACTAAAAACTTTAACGTAATTAAAGAGAAGTTAAGTTTTAATTTCAGAGACTTTCTCTCAAATATAATTTCGATAAATATGCGCGATATAGTACTATAAGAACGTTAAGATCATAATGTGCATTTTTACAGAGAGAGGACGATATGACTACAAAGAAACTATCATATCATAAAAAAGATAGAACTTTTAAGATTCTCTGTAAAATAGATTAAAACGAAAATAAGATATTTAAATTGAAACAAATCAAATATGTGTATCGAGAGAGGCAGAGGCGACTACACTAAATAAAGTTAAGTTTTAAGATTCTTTCTGAAACGAATAAAAACCAAAATAAAACATTCAAATTGAAACAAACGAGTTTAAAACCTTGAAAGGCCTGAGTGCTCCACCAACAAAAAGTCTAGTAAATCCCATGCTTGCCATGTCTGGTTTTATTTTATTTTTTTAATTATTATTTTTATTTCTTGAAATTTATTTGCTTATTCTTTTTAGGGTTATAAGTAGACGAAGAAATTGCCAATTTTTTCTCTGTTTTAATGGCAGAAGGATTCGTTTCTTTTCAGAAAAAAGAGTAACATCAGAAATAAATAAACATAAACATAAAGAAGGATTCGTTTGTTTTCAATTAATGGAAATCTGAATTTGAAATGTTCATATTTAAGCTTATTAATATTTTTTTACGATATAATTTATTTACCCTTTTTAAATTCAAATCTTCTATAAAATTCCTAATTGTCCCGCTCACTTTGAACTATTTTTTTTTTTTGATAATTTATTGCTAATTCATAATTATTTTTGTTGTATAACTATAAAAAAGTTATATCTGTTACTTCCTTTTTCTTTAATAATTCAAAGTTCATTCTAATATACCCCTCGTTATAAAATTGCTCACATATACCCTTTTGTACGAGGAATAAGGAAAAAAACATAGAAGAAGAATTGCTAAAATTGAATAGGACTCATAGAAGGAAGATAAAAGACTTATTGCTAATCAACCATAGTGAATCTTATAAATTTAGAACAAAAACTAGCAATATAATTAAGTTGTAGTTAATTAACTACAACTTCATTATTCATGAAAGAAAAATGGACAAAATAACTTAGCAATAAAAATGTAAAAAAGTTTCACTAAGATGTAGCACAATAACAACCCAAAATTCCAGCACCAATTTTGGTACACTTTCCATTCTGATATCCCTTTGCGATACAAGCTGCATTACAATCTGGAAATTGATCACATGGTCCTAAAAGGATAGCATCAGCAGCTTCACTTGAGATAACAAAAAGAGCCAAACAAAATAATCCAATTAGTAAAATGGATTTGTTAATAGCCATTTTCTTAGATCTAACTAATGCTTTTGTATGTTTGTATGTATGTTTTGTTTTGTGCACAGAAATGTGTGTGTTGGAGAGTGTATTTATACAAGAAAAATTGATCTTTTTTTGGAAAATTGTTAACTCTTGGTAAGTTATGGTAGATTTTGTTTCTATGAATAGTCCTTCTATGGAAATTTATATATTTACTTGCCATGATAGTATGATACTACTTTTTTTGGAAAATTGTTAAACTCTATGTAAGTTACTATGATAGATTTTGTTTTTATGAATAGTCCTTCTATGGAAATTTATATATTTACTTGCCATGATGGTAATATACTCTTTTTTTTGGGAAAATTGTTAAATTATATGCAAGTTATGGTAGATTTTTATTTTATGAATAGTCCTTCTATGGAAATTTATATATTTACTTGCTATGATATTATGATTTTTCTATAGTAACTTCTTAACGATCCAAAGATTTGTTCTTTTCTTGGGAATACTTTTTGGACTATATATATTATGTTCATAATTAGATAATAAATTCAATAGACCTTTTATGGAAATTTATATATTTACTTGCTATGATAGTATGATGCTACTTTCCTTATTTTAATTTTTTTTTTGTAAGTTTGACTAGATTTGAAGTTTAATAAGGTAAATAAAGATTTGTAAATTTTATAATTTTAAATTAAATATATAAAATGTGTAGTTATTTTATAATCATAAACATGTCAATATATTATATTGAAAGTTAAAATTATCGAATTGTCAAAAAAAAGGGAAAAAATAGATCGACTGAAAAGAAAGTCAAATAAATAAATTCAAAGGTCAATTAGTCAGTCAAAGGTCAATAATGTAGAATTTTTTAGATAAGGAGCTGAATATTATCTTCATTGGTCAATCGAGGTTTATATGGTTACATAATACTATTATGATAATATTGTTCCAAAATTCTGCACTAGCGACCTAATATTACTTCCTTCATTTCATATTAATTGAATTTTTAAGATATTTTTTACTTTTAAATTAACGTAATTGTTCAATTTTAAAAACTATTTTTAGAGTGTTGATCCAATTTTACCCTTCATTTGGATTCTCAATGTGATGACTTCAATAAATTTGACATAATTAATAAGGATAAAAATGAAAATTATATTTAATTTATATCTTAATATATTTTTCTTAAACGGTGTGAAACACCTCAAAATTCAATTGATATGAAATGGTGGAAGAACAACCACGAATATTAGTCGAATATTTTTTCTCTCTCTTATTGAAATTTTTAATCTACCCGGGCATTTTCTTTTGTTAGTTCAAACTAGTTGAACCAAAATAATAATGAGATCGACTAGTATCCACACAAACGGAAAACAAATTATCTGTCATTTTGTTCTTAAAATATTACATATTATTCATATTTAGAGACTATTTTTTTTCCTTAGTTCATCAATCAAATAACACAAATCAACTGAAAACAAACTTAGACCCTATATCATTATGTCTTCCAGTTCAAATAATACAAAAAGTCGATTGTGCCAATGATATGAGGATAATTTTGTATTCATTACTCCATTCTTTTTTATGTCGTCCATTTCTATATAAATTGTTGACCCATGTCATTTCAAAAAATTAATACACCCTTCACTATTATATAAAATCTGATTTTAAAAATAAACTCACTATTATATAAAATCTGATTTTGAAAATAAACTCACTATTATATAAAATCTGATTTTGAAAATAAACTCAAAAATTTATGTCATCCAAATACATTTTAATTTTTGAAATCTAACACATTCATCATTTGTTGAAAAATTAACTTCAGTAAACTTTAAACAAGGATAGAATGATAAAGTTACTTAATTTCATACTCTCTCCGTTTAAAAAAAAATGACCTAATTTGACTTGAAATGGAGTTTAAGAAAAGAAAAAAAGACTTTTTAATCGTGTAATTTTAAATTAAAATTACGTCGAATGTCCAAAATGTCCTTTTTAATCTTGTGATCTTAAACATGCCACGTAGAAAATTAAAGTTAAATATTGTCAAAAAATAAAAGGGATCATTTTTTTTTAAACAAACTAAAAAAAAAACAGGGTCATTCTTTTTAAAACGGAAGGAGTAACGCAAATGCAATCTAAAAGTGACGTATAAAAAGAAACGGAGGGAGTATGAGTGTGTGTGGTAAATCGGTGAGCAAAACAAAAAGGTGACAACCACCGGGAAGTTCTCAATGTAATATATTGTTTAACCAGGAAACAAAAAGCGTCAACGTATTTTAAAGAGAAGAGAAGAGAAGTTTTAACTGAAAACAGGGAAATCAAGTCGAGAACAACAGTGATACAATATGATTACATGTAAAGCCCTTCAGGCACTCCCTCTTTCTTCTTGAACATGACCTTGTCCTTGGCCTTCTTAAAATCTGCATGAGTAACCTGTACATATACACAATTATGTTGTTAACATCTATAGCAACCAGGTATACTATCACTCAAAAAGTTCCACACTCAAGATAACAAGAATCCAATTTTTATGAGTAAAATCAAGAAATTATTATTACTTCATATACTTTGCCAGCAAAACAGTGCACAAGTAAAACTACAGATGGATATTTGATCTTCCATTTCTTATCATCTTCTAATTTTTCAGACTAGACATTCGACATATGTGTCAAAGAACATGTTTATGCATTGTCCATCCCGGCCATCTTTATATTCCTGCTAAGTCCTAACCACACAAGTATATAAGATGGCCAGTGCACTTATTTATTATTGGAGCAGACAAGAAGATAGATAATTATTAAGATCGGAGCACTTCATTTCATATACTTAAGACCTACGTGCTTATGTCCAATAAAACCTGAAAAAAGATGTCATCCAAAGCCCAAAATCCCAAATCAATCAAGCAATGCCTACTCCCCATGTCTGCTTTTAAAACATATTTTAGAATAAGCCTAGACATCACGAAAATAAAAATAAAAATGACTTCTCCATTTTTAAGTCTCACCTTCATACGCCGCTCCCTTAAAGCGAGCAATCCAGCTTCGGTACATATTGCCTTGATATCAGCACCCGAAAATTCATCCTTGGTCATAACAAATTCTTCTAAATTGACATCATCAGCCAAAGTCATTCTTGCTGTGTGTATCTGCTCACCACATATAAGATGGTTCATGAAATAGGATGTACACCAAAAGCATCACACATAGTAATTTCATAATGTAATGCACAAACCTGGAAAATGCGCCTCCTTGTTTTGATATCAGGAAGAGGGAACTCAATTTTCCTGTCTATCCTACCAGGCCGAAGCAGGGCCGGATCCAGACTCTCAATTTTATTTGTTGCAAGAATCACCTTCACATCTCCTCTGGAATCAAAACCATCTAACTGGTTCAGCAGCTCCAACATAGTCCTCTGAATTTCTCGTTCACCACCTGAGTGTGCATCATACCTGAGGGACAAACATATTAATTAACACACATCACAAATTCCAACCTCAATAGCACATTCCAGACGTTACCTTTTTGTACCGACTGCATCAATTTCATCAATAAAGACAATTGAAGGTGAGAGATCATCAGCAACTCTGAAGAGCTCCCTGACCAATTTAGGCCCATCTCCCAAATACTTCTGAATCAGTTCACTTCCCACAACACGCAGGAAAGTTGCTGAAGTTGAGTTTGCAACAGCCTGAATAAAAAGGTTGAAATAAAGCTGTGAGTATAATCTTATCATGGGCTAGAGACCCATTATGTTCTGAAAGTAGATGAACAACACTCAATAACTAGTTGATTTCAACTGTCTGCACATGTACACACAAGGACAAATAAATCACATGTATGGCATTAGTCGAGATACATTCTAGCACAAAATGTATCGGAAACTATTTTGACGAGAACTCAAAGATGCAAGTGACCAAACCCTTTCTAAAATCAAACTTGGCTACACATTGCCACCTGACTGATAGCCTCTTAAGAGATATGACACGTATTTTATAGCTGTAGCACAAAGACTGTGCAAACCGTACTTCAAGAACATTGTTTACTAGCATTATAGACTTGTTGATTCCAACTAGGGAAGTCAAAAATCAGCCTATTCTAAGCTCAGCCAGCATACACAGGGAAAAATTTCACAAACCTTGGCAAGTAAGGTTTTGCCGGTCCCAGGCTCTCCATACAAAATTACCCCTTTAGGAGGTTTAATACCAATGTCTTCATATAACTCAGGGTGAGTCAAAGGAAGCTCAACTGCTTCCTTAATCTCCTGGATCTGGGCATCTAATCCACCAATGTCAGCATATGATTCCAAGGGAGCTTTCTCAACCTTCATGACAGACACCATTGGATCAACATCGTCTTGTAGAAGCCCAACAACAGATAGAACCTGAATTGAGGAAATCATATTGTCAAAGTGAACCACTCTCAGACTTGCACACTTTCACCAATACTTCAAAGGAATAAAAGAAAAAGAATAGAACAAATTACTACCAAACAATCAAGATAACAAATCAAAATAAATGGCCAAAAAGAATATTATGGAAGGCAAAAGTTTGGAAAGGAAATACAAAGGAAAATTAGCCCCTAAAGAAGTTTCCAACTAGTCAAAACCTCTAACCATCAAACTTGGTGAAAACATAGAAGCTCTCTTGTGTAATCAATGGCAGTAATATCGTCCAAAATCAAACCATGAATCTCAAAAAAAATTAACAGTTGTGCATCAATCGAATTGTGTTTCTGCCTAATGGTTCACAACATCCATTGAAGCAATTTCAAGGCTCTAAGACAAAAGTGTGATCGTGCCTACACAAGTGAAGGTTGATCCAGATTTGCAAATATAAGAACCTGTTTATAAAGGCGTGTCAAATCCACCGGTTATAGGATAATGTCTTTCGATTAGACAAATCCAATCTCTACCTCACTTCTTCAATTCTTTTACTTTTTTTTGTGTGGCTATTTTATTGTTTTAATCAGTTTATTTCAATTCATTTCTGAAGTATTCAAATGAACATCACACTAGACCTTCCATTCCATTTGGATTCTGCTATATATTCTAAAAGCCATCTAATGTTTCCGCTATGTAAAGAACAGAAAATCCAAAGGAAAGAAAAGAATCTTCAGATATGTCCTTAACATACATGTAAACCATATTGGTGAGGAATTCCTCAAGGGACTACTGACAAGGTATGAAGCACTTATTAACCAATGAACAGAAATAGCTGATTAACCACTGAGCTGCCTCAACATAACTGCGGGATTATTGTTACCAACTACAAAGAACAGTTGCAAATGAACAAAATAAATAGCATGTACTCTTAATCTATCCTAAGTAAAAAAGCTACTAGTTAAAAAGATCATTCTTAAAGCATTACAAATACTCAGCCACCTAAAATACTACGATTCCAAATATAAATCAAGTGACTTACTTTTTCGTACTTCCACAATCCAAATTGCTAACTAGCCAAAATCTCAACAAGTAAAATCACAATTTGACAAATGGAAACAAAATTCTACCTACAATTTTTTAATTCAAATACACACGAATCTCAAAGTTACCGAGGATTAGATCTAAATTGTAACTATGAGGGAAAACTAAGTCTTGTTGAAACCCTAACAACTAAGAGGCTATCAAATATTTCAAGAACTACAAACTAACAAAGTAATACCTTGTTATGCATCAAGATAGCACATCCTGGTTCGAGTTGATCTTTATCAACAAACGATAAGATCCCAACATAGTACTCCGGTCCCACAGACGACGAAACAATAGCATGATTCTCATCAATAAGCTCCTCCAAATTCCCCACACTCATTGGAGATCCACGTAGATCATCAACTTTAGATCGATCCTCCTCAGTCTTCTCTTCCTGAGGTTTCAACCGTTCCTGATTAGCCACAAATTCTTCTTCCATTAACAAATAATCCTTAATTCTCTCAAGTTTTAGCAGACGAAGCTTGCACTTGGTCAGCGGCGTAACGGCTGGTATCCGAGCTGCTGCTTCCGAACCTTTCTGTTTGCGCTGCTTCCGACCAACGCGTGCCGGTGGAGCAGCTGGTTCGAATTTCTTCTCCTTCTTGTCTCCATCGTTTTTCCGGTCGCCGGGCAATTGCCGGTTAAGTCCGCCGGGCGTTCCCTGACCCATGTCTTTTAGCTGTGACTGAGAATAGAGCGAAGGAAAAGGGCTTTTGGAAATAGGGTTTCAGATTTTTTGGTTATGCTTTTCTTCCTGCCCAAGATATATAAGAGGTGCGTGTTAAAAAGTACTACTATTAATTACTTGAAAATATACAAAATAAAATAGATAACATGATTCAACAAGTTAAATTTCACCAACTATATAAATTTATTTAAATCATCATTTATAAGTATAAAAAATAGGTAAAATCATGTGAAATCCCAACAAAAATCAAAATGCTAATGATTTCTTCTTTAGGTTATAATATTGGTGAACAGACTTAATTGATATTTATCATTCAAGAAAAACATACTGTATTTATAATAATATCATTTATATGTTACTTGTACTTGTATCCATTTTCATTAATTACAAAAACAATTCTTCTACGTGGGATTAGCTTAAATTAGATGGAGAAACTATGAATAATTTAACGAAGAGAAGTATATATTTATAGACATAGTTAAGGGAGAAACTAACCTTATATTATAATGTTGGTGAACGAGACTTGATCGAATTTTTTGTTGTTGATTGAAATGAGCACAAGATGGTCCAAATAAGAAAAAGTATTTATAATATCATGTATATCTTAGTTATATCAATTTCATTACAAAAAATTTCTTCTTTGGGTGATTAGCTCAAGTTAGATGGAGAAACTATGAGTGATTTAACGAAGTGAAGGATACATCAATTTTGTTGAAAATGATTTTAAGAAAACAAGTTAATTGTATTTCAATTCCAACATCAGTGCTAGATTTAAAATGTCTACATGCTGTGTATTCACTTGTATTACATGATGAAATTAACAAAAATTTAAGATGAAATAATCATATAGGCAACATCTTGACTTGAAAGCTTCTTTCATTGAAAACTTCAACTACATGAAAATGAAGCAATATCTAAAGGAATAATTAAGCGCAATCAGAAAGTTAAAAATGTAAAATTTAGAATAAATTACACTGAACACCACCTGTTATATATGATTTAGTTGCAGGTACATGAAAATCCTACACAAAATTGTTCATATTACTTCACAGCTGCTGAACCATTTTAGTGCTGGAGATAAACCCATATTTTTCTCAAAAGAACCAGTTAAGACTTATCTTTCCAAGCCAAAAGAGAAGTGGGAACTGAGCTAGGGCGATGAAGAGGAGGAGGTAATGATGCCGGCTTGAATCATACGTTCTCACCTCCGCGAAAAGAACTCTCTTCATTGTCTTCACTAAGAATATTCCCATGCATAAGCTTGTCCATGGCATCAAGAAGTAGTAAGAATGGCTCCATATAATTGTTCCAAGTAGAGCTATGGACAATCCTGCAAAAGCATATCCGGCGTATGACACAATGTCAAGGAGAGGAGCCTCTCCACTACCCAGTGAGAACAATGTCATCTTCAGCAAAGAAACCTCTAAAAACCAACCAACTAGCCCCTTGATGAATAGCCAATTTAGAGCTTCTGGGGTAAACCTGGCAGCAGACAAAAAGTTTCAGAATCTACATAAACCAAAGGAAGAGGAGGTAATGGAGGAAATTATTCCATACGCCAACAGTATTGCAAGTTACAGAATGTGACAGCATGCAAAAAAGGGAAGAGAAAAAGACTTTTTTGGGTGGATGTGGGTGGTAAATAGGTACAGGCATGCCTAGAAGTCGTGGTATATTACCAACTGTATCCCACCACTACTATCACTCCGATGGCCCAACCTATTGTCCTTTTGTTTTTTGGATACTGAACCCCCAATTTACTAAGAGAAGGTTCAAATTCTTTGAAATTAACCTTGTGTTCACTTTTGAATCCACATTTGTTTCAAATATAATAAAACTTAAATGGAATCTCAACAGTCATGCTTAGCCAACCTAGGACATCTAAATTTCAAAGGAAGAGCCAATAAGAAGAGGTGGGGATTCTCATTTAGAAGACAGTTACATGAAATAAGTACTTATGCTAACAACTTTAGTAAGTTCAGTTTAAGCAACAGCTTTGTCTTCAGTATGAGAATGTGTACATTGTTGGCACTTCAACCAAAAATGAGGTAAGCAACCACTAACCAAATTCCACATGGAAATTTGACAGTACAGAATCAAACAACTTCTCATTATTGAGCACCAAGAAACCAGAGTTAAGAAATCTTGAGAAAACACTGCTTACCTTCCCTGGAGACCCAACGATAAACCGGCAAGAACAACGTAGGTACCAAATGCCATGAATGGAATGTACAAATCTGGAGCATTTATGTCAAATATAGGGGGCTTATAGGATAGCCTACCACCTACCGGCTCTGTGATCCTTGTCCAATGACCCTACAGACAAATGAAAAGGTAACAAATCGTAACAATAAAAAAAAATTGAGATCGTAATGTGACAATGGAGAGATCAAGGGTTCATGAGCATACTCTATGTAGGAATGGGAAAAGCACAACTTTCAATTTGTTTCTCACGTACTGGTCATTCACTTGGAAGTAGTACTGGGGATCCGAAAAATACCTACTGATCTGTTCAATCAAAAAGTTGTCAGCTAGAATTATATTTTCATCAGAAAATCTAGACCACTTTATCAATATCATTCAGCAATAAAGTATCCACAGACAGAACGGAAAAATGATTTGGACAATAATGTTAAATCATGTACAGCTTCAGAGCACATTTAGGAACTCTAACAAAGATCTAGGTAAGTAATACACCATATCAAAGAGGAGGGGGAAGGCAATCTGGTTTAATTTTGTTTAAAGGGGGATTTTTCTGGCAACCTATGGCATAGTCATTTGCTTATTTTTTTGGATGACAAGGGAAACCCGCAGCTTCTACCCTTTGGGTGCACACAGGGCGAAACCCCTCCCTGCTCCTATGCAATAGCTCGCAAAGGCAAGCCCGGTGTGACGAGCTCGACCCAGAAAGTAATCCTCTATGTAACCGTAATTCTATGGCTAACTATGAATCGCTAATTGTTCTTTTTAAATAACAAGGGTAATTTCAATTTCTTCTTTTTTTGTGGAAGGTTTTCAACAAAATTGACACATTAGGGCAAGGCTTTTGCTTCTGGAAAACAATATAACTTGCACATCAGATTCCGTACCAGGAATCAAAGATAAACTAAAAGAGGCTAATCTTTTGTGTAGTCGCCAACAAAACATTCAATGCCTGCGATGCTAGTGATCCCCTCAAACCTGCTAATGAACCAACTTCCAAGAATTATGATTTGGAGGTTGGTCATTCCCACTCCAATTAAATTAGCTTAGCTAAGCTTGAACCATATTGCATCAAAACCACTAACATAATTCCTTTCTAGCCTTCTCCCAAGTCTTGCTCCTACTGAGCATCACACTGAGCCATCCCATGCCCCATCTCTACTCACCATCTCCTTCCAAGCTCAGCCAACATAAGAGTTCCTAATTCAACTTACAGTTACTTTCTGCATAACTACAGCTAAAACCCTTGAGGAAATAGGTTAAACTCATGGTAACAGAGTAGAATCAGCAGACGTCAAAAAATTACCTGCTCGAAATCATATTTTTCTTTCTTTTACTTTTGACCTCTCTTCCCTCTTATTTGGAGTAGATGGGGCTTGGCATTAGCCATCCCATGCTTCTCCACAGTATTCTGTCCATCTGACTCAATCTTCCAACAGAATCCTCTACTTTTACCACTAAAAATGAACATTTATCTACCTAAATATTAAAAGGTTTTCCATCTCCTCTAAAAAAAAATTAAAAAATCCTGTCCATGTTAAAGTTAATCTTTTGAGTTTACTGTGCAATGGAGAGATGACCAAATAAGGACATGGAGTGCTATCATTGCAGCAAGGAGTAAGGAAAAGTACATAATGAGAACAAATTTGTAAGTTGTAAAAATGAAGAACGTGATAAACAATGGAGAATGTAAATAACTTCACCTAGCTTCAATTGCAACTAAGTGACTAATCACTTATAGCTTAATTTGCTATTATGTATCAATGCCAGTTGATGATGTAACCAAAGTGCAGACAACTTCGTAAATGCTATTTGAAATTTATTGATTTTAAAGTAGTAAGAGAATTAACAAGCAACAGTGCAAAAAAGAAAAGGAATACTATTTCCTTGCTGATTATGTCACAAAGCAATTTCACAAACAAAAAACTTCAGGAATGATTAATGGAAAAAAATTATTTTGGTAAGTGGCACAATGTAGAAATATGATCAGCGGATGAAGCAACTTACATTGCTTTGAACATATTCAGAACTGGAACCAAGGATTTTTTCTCCATAAGCCCCTAGTCCACTTCTGATGAACCCTGAGCTACCACCAGAGAAGGCATTTCCAAAAGGATTTGCCTGTGCATTAACAGGCGGTCTTGGCACCCCAGACTGTGCTCCCAGGTTATCATACATTTCTGCAGGAGGATTTTTCTTTAATCAAGTCAACTGTTAGTAACTCTAACATATTTCTTTCTTGCTATAAGCTATTACATACCAAAGATAAATATCCAGCTGAATTCAGAAACTTCACTTTTCCCACCCAACATTGTTTAGCTGATTTTATCATTACTACCCCCAGGACACCCCAATAAGTGCATCACCTCAATACAAATATATTTGGAGGAAGGAAAATCAAGGATTTAGCAGTCCAATAAGTCTGTAGAGCCTGAAAACGACTCCATCACTTTGTTTAAATCAGATCATACTTTTTAGCATTTCTAGTTTCGACAGATCCCAGATTTCCATGCAAACTTATCTTCATACAATTACATCCATTAACTAATTTTCTGCAGGATACACATACCTTTTGCAACTCTTTTGTTGTCAAAATAAATAGAACACATTTTCGGATTAAATAATTTCAGTTCATCATGAAAAAAGCTCATGCGACCTAGGTACAACATAGACGGCCTTTTTGCTGGAAACATCCATCAATCAGTAATTCCATTTCACAAATCACTATGACTTACATACCAAGCAATTACCGATGCAATAGAGAGAGAAAAGTCAAGTGATAAATCGAAGATTAAAATCAATAGCTTAGATTACCAGGAAAATGCAAAAAAAGTGCGACGAAATATAGATCCTCTGGTGTTGACTGTTGACGAAGGAAGCAAAAGAACTAAGAACCAATAATGGAGATCTGTAAACGATGAACTCTCAAATTGAAAAAGAATGAATTGAAAGGAGAAAAATCGAAGACTTACAGATTGAAACTCTGACTGAAGAATAGATGGAAGCGAATCTGCAGAGGCCTGAATTTACAGTTAACTCTATTAACTCCAGATTTCAGAGTTCTAAAAGTCGGGTCGGGTCCTAACTTCACTTCATACTCAGACCCGTATATTTACAACCCGACCCACTAGACTTCTTTTTCTTCTTATTTTTTTCCTTTTTCTTTATTTCTTTTTATAATTAAAAAATTCTAGAGAGTAAGTTGATATGGTTTAAAATTCAAAAGTAATCGACCTATTAATCAAGTGTTATCTATCATACAAATTGAACTTACAACATATTTTAATTCTTGTATCATGAATTGTCTTCTTATAAATTTCTTTTCTTTTTCAACCAAAGAAATAACGTCCTTTTTCTAGTAGAACTCTTGATATCATATTAAATAAACATTTATAACGACTTTAATGAAAAAGAATAAAATACTTTTTGTAATGCCCAAAGAAGTTAATATATATCCGTATTAGATGTTTATCTCAAATAAAGATACAAATACAATTTGCATACACATTTCTTTAGTCTTCTCAAAAACAAGTAGAACTTGCGAAAATAGTGCTGGTCATAATGATGATTACTCCTTTCATTTCCATCCAAATTTATGTAATGGTGTTGGACTATACACAAATTTTTAAAATAAAAGGCTTTTAAAACTTGTAATCTAAACTAAAGATGTAATTCCTTTTGGACGGGCTATAAGAAAATAGTCTTACACAAATTGAGATGGAATATTTTCTAGTATTCAACTTCAAACTTCAGTGGACAACAGCTCGTCCCTCCATCAGAGACTTGAATCATAATAGGATTCAAACTCGTGACATACACCTAATTTAATCAAGCACCTCGAACCAAAAAATAAGGTCAGAATCTGGATTTTTTTTTCAGATGGCGATATAATTTGATTTGTTGGGGTAAAAACCTTGGAGCTTAAGTACAACCAAGCTCAACTGTTTCTAAGGGGGAAATGAACTTGGAGAGGCAAATCACATCTTTATATGAAACTATTGTTGGACCAGATCTTTTGAGAAAGGGCTCTAAACCTTCACACAAGCAAGCGCAAGAGAAGGAGAGCACAATGGTACTGTTTCCCTCTGTCTTTCTCCACTTGAATACCAAACATGATTGACAACAACATCAGAAACTCATGAGGCAACTAAGGATCATCATCATAAGGTTCATTTAAAGCTGGTGAAGAAGAGAGTTCCAAAATAGAAAATCCATTGGTTTGGAACTCAGCCAACTCAGATAAATGAACTTGTTGTCCACATATGATATTTCCCCTCAAATCCAAATGCTCCAGTTTACCTAATCAATAGCAAAGAAAAAGGTCAATGAATCCCACAATTAAATGACACAGAAGGCGCAGAAAGCTTTTGACATGCATTTACATATCCATGTCAACTCACATGTCGTTTCTAGTTTCTCAAAAAATTATAGAAACGTACAACATACTCAGTGTAATCCCACCATGTAGAGTGTGGGGAGTGTGGTGTGTATATAGTCTTACCCCTACCTTGTGAAGGCAGAGAGGTTGTCTCCGGTAGACCCACGGCTCAAGTAAAGTAAAATAAAATAAAGTATGGGGGGAGGGGGGAGTTAATATAAACATGAAACCACTAGAACCTAATGTTGTGCTAAAACACGAATAGAAAACTGGAAAGTGCAGTAGAGAGCTAAAAGAAGAAAAAAAAAAGGGAAAAGTTAACTAAGCAAAGCTAAGTTCAGAGCAGAAGTGATTGGATTTCCACCAACTTGTGTGAAACTAAAACTAAGGCTCTTATACATATCTCAATTCCCTCCACAATTTCAGCCAACTAACTAATTGTAACTAATATTTGTACTCAAACTCATAAATTTAAATTTTACCCTTCCTGCCAATTTTTTTGAAGCTAACATTTGAAACTAACGTAACAAATATTTGAAGTTCTTTTCACACCAAGTCCAGCTTGGCATGCATATTTGTGTATTATAGTGACTACTAAAAAGAACCTCTAAATTGGGAATCTTTTCATATGGGAGAAAGCCCGTGGCATAACGTTGTTAGCCTGAGTCCACTTCGTAAGGAAACAGCAGGTTCAAAACTCCAGGGAGTATGGGCCTGCTCCTCTACCCTCCTCCGAACTTAAACACCAAATGTTTGTCCACGGCATGATTCAAACTGTGAAACCGCAAACATGTGTGTATCGACGCTTCCTGTGTTGCGTATTAAGTAGGAAAAATGTGTTTCTGTCTATTTTTTTTAATTTAAAGGGCTAAAATATTTTCATTAGCAACACTAGCTCCATAATGGAGTAACTTATCTTTTGTTGGGAGAACAATAGATCTTAATATTTTTTATTTTTTTTAGAAAGAAAATCTTGATAATTTTATATAATAGTAGATTTCATTCTTCAATTTCACATGCTTGATGTTTTTTGTATTCATTGTCAGGCTCTTGTAGATGGGTTGCATTCATCTCTAGTGCTATTTTCTGATAGAATTTTACATTCACTTAACCAAAAGAATCAGCAAAAGAGATGTGTCACATGCTAAATAGAAGGTTTTGACTTTGTCACAATTTATCGACCCATTATTTGCAACTGACAGAAGGAAGAAACTTATGCAACAGAGAGAAACCAAAACGAGAGAAGAAACTGAGCATTAGAATGTTGTACCTTTTGCAGCTTTTACAGCAGACGAAAGGATTGACAAAGATTCTTTGGGCATAAAGTTGTATTTTGCGTTTACTGTTGAAAGATCTGGAGCATGAGAGAAAAGCTTTGACAGAAATCTTGCAGTTTCAATTCCACCTCGATTCTTGCTGCATAAGTTTAATGAACATGTTACTCTCAGTTCAAAATCCATAAGCTAAAGTTCAATGAAAACTCCATTTAACCTTATGTTGATTGAGTGGAGCTTTGTTTCCTTCACTATCTCTTGACCTGCTCTCATGAAGCCAGAAGAACCTAGTCCAATGTCTTCAATATCAAGAGCTTGAATACCTCCGCATATAAACTTCCCTAGTGCTGTTCCTATCTCACTACAAAAAAATTGGGAAATGAGTTATATTAAAGAACTGTTCCCATGGAAAAGGTTGGAAGCATCAAAATTTTGAAAGAAAGCTTGGAAGTGTCTAATGAGGGTAAGAAAGGGTATATATCGCACAGACAAGCTTCTGCGGTGTGAACAGTGTCAAACAAGATGTAATTTAGCAAAGATTAAAAGGAGATCTCTAAAAAGTCAGCAAGAAATCAAATGCAATAGGTTCTCAGATTTTGGTGATCCTATTACAGAGTTAAACTTCATAACAAAGGGAAAACTATCAAAGCACCAAATAATGAAAAAGCCTGATATACAACTCCCGGGACAAAAGGTAAAGATTAGATTTGCAGCAAATTTTCCATGAAGGCATTCACCTTATCAGTCCAAGCAGTTTAGCATGGGATCAATTTAACCCAGAATAAGGCTTAGAATGTCTCCCAACTTTAGTTGATAAAGTGGAAACTCTTACAAACTTAAAGCACAAAGAAAGCATGTGAAGGCCAACTGATAAACAAACCCTCCAGGTCATTTGTGGTTTTCCCTCAGAAAATATCATCTATTTAGGAGAAGAATTACGGAAGTTGAATATAATATTGTAATTGTATCCATTTTACCAACCTGCCAAGAGAGTTGCCTCCGATCGAGAGAAAATTCAGTGGTCTTCTCATAGATGAAAGAGCTTCTAGAAGTTCACAAACTCCAAAGCATGTAAGCTCACAACTTTCCAACTTCAATTCGACAAGGGGGAAATATTTATAGGACGTCTCTTTGAAGTAGGGGATTAGACACCTGAAAGAAAAACGCACTTGTGAGACCTTAGTAAGTTGGTCACTGAATACTGATGGCTAAATTCAATAAACCTGATTCCAGAAGTCTCGATAGGATTGTCACTGAGATCGAGTTGCTCCAGATTAGGTATGTGGACTAGAGCATATCTGAGACAATCCACATCGTCCATCTGTAGATTGCAGTTCCTGAAGTTGGAGAACCAAGTAAACTTTGTATTGCAGTGAAGATGACAATACAAATACATCTTTCATGATTCATTAAGTCAGTTGTGATTAAATATACTGTGGAACTGCTTATGCTAAGGCAGTTCAGTATGAGAAGAGACTTCTTTGAGGCATGAATAGAAAAGTTAAAGCATACCTTAAATTAAGCTCCTTTAATGACTTCAATGAATTATATGTCCCATCTGTGCTACTTCTGTTCTTATATTTAAAATGAGAAAGCCATCCTGCGATCTGCAGTGTGAAATTTTTTATAGGTCGATTGATGATTACATCAGTATAATAGAAAAAGCAGAGCAAATATTGTTACTCACATTGTTTTCTGAAAGGTCCAGAACTGTAATACTAGATGAAGCATCAACGAGGGTATCAAATACTTTCCTCGCAAAAAGGCGAGGAAGATGGTTGTCTGATAAGCATAGTGAAGACAAGGACCTAGCAGAAACCCGATGCACAAATGTAAGTCTATGGAATCATTTAGTGGGTTACAGTAGATGGAATGTACCATGTCGCACAGAATGTAAGTCTATGGAATCATTATGAGTATAAAGCATAGAACAGTTGAATAAAGAAGCTGATGGAAGCTGCAGTGAAATCCGCCATACCTCCCTGATGATAGCAAAGATATCAGTCCAGCTGGCAAGGATTGAAAGTTGTTCTCTAGGAAGCTTGATGTCTTGATTGAGAAATGTTGCATCCCAAGTGCTTGAGGACTGTGCATACATAGCAAGTCACAAATTGCATCAAGAGAAGAAACTGTAAACTTGCAATGCATGAATTTAATTGACTTTAGGGATCGATAGTTCTGGCTGATGAGTTTGCATAACCCCTCGACCTGTAAGGTTGAAAGCCACAGGAAAAGCAGTGTAATAGTTAATTCTTCAGCATAACAAGTTCTACTCCAGAAGATATAACAGTTCAAAACAAAGAAATGTTTGCAAATTTCATTTTTACTACAGATGCCAAACAGAAAATGCACAAGCACTTGAGACAACAATTATGTTTCATATATTTAGTTCTGACTTGAATTCCAGAAATAAATGTATGTCAAAGTATATATTAGGATCTGGTGCCAATGGCATGTCTTGAATCTTATGTCAAACAGTTTCTTACAGGTTAATCTTTCCTCTTCTTTGTTACTTGTAAATTTTGCTTTTTCCTGAAAGCTAAGATGTACAGCACATATACAAAAGAACTAAACTTACATGCATATCAGACTTAATCCATTGTAATTCCAAACTCTCCAACCTTGCATTTCTTAGTAAAAGCTGCAACAAAGAAATATAAGTTAATAATATAGATAAACTAAAGGAAGACTTATATGTCATCAAATCAATTAATCTCTTCTCTGCATATTTAATGTTATGTCTGAATATACATTAAACCAGCATCTTCTAATTTGCTTTTTACGTTCTTTTTCTATTTGACAACAAAATTAGAAATTGAAATTTCACACAAGTATTATCAATTAGAAGCTTTTTTTTATCTGCGTCAAGTAGTTAAACATTTATATATGATTTCAATTTAAAAATTAAAATGACCTGCTTGATCTTAGAAAGTGAAATTGGACTTTCAATTGGAAATAGAGAACATATAGTGCACAGTATGTGCAACACTACAACTTACACAAGTTTCTTCCACACACAGAACATTTGGCAATCTCAGGTGCCTGCAATCAAACAAATGTAATTAAAAAATGAGCTATGTTTGAGAACATCAAGAAAGGTAGTTGAAACACAATATGTAGCTGCACAAGTCATTTGCAATAATGAAGGGTCTACATGCACTTGAAGGCTCAAATGTGTGCTCTTAATGTTCAAAACAACCACTTATTCTGCACACACCCTGTTTCAAGGAGGAAAAGAAAAGGAAAAGAAAGTAGAAAACTGCAGAGGAGAGAACACCAGTTTCAACCTTCAATGATACTTCACAAATGCAGTGTTCAAGACGATGACTCAGAATAATAGGAACATTTATTTGCATATGGCATTTAAAAATATTTCTGTCATGAGGCTCATTGTCCTCCGAACAGACAACACCTGCAGATTTAATTTTTTTTGTAAAACTACACCTGGCATACGATCCAAATTGTTGGCAGTGATAAGCGAACTTGGAATAGTCACAGGTGAATCTACTGATACGTCCCCTATGATCAATATAGTTTAGGATTGATTCTGCACAAACAAAAGAAGCTTGTATCAACTAAATCTTCTATGGCTAGTTTAGGGCATTTTTGTGGAACTTTCTTGAGTTACATTTTTTTCAAGAACAGGGAAAGACTTCTGCATACAAATACTACTTGTGATACAAAAATATAGAGAAAACAAAGGCATCTGAAAAGATTCAACCTTCTTCAAAATCCTCTTTAAACCCTTTGTCCAAAATATAGCTTTCACGTAGTGTGTGTATAAAATATTCCTTAATCCTTACCCAAATAGACAAGAGGAAAAGGAAGAAAGAAAAGTTACCCCACCGGAGGATTTGAATGTTTAATAGAAAATTTAGATTTTAACCCAAGACAGCATCTAAAAGAGGATGCATGAAGAAGGATCTGGGCATGGCTGCCAATAATTGATTGCCAGAAAGTAGTGTGATGGATGATAAGAGACATCAATCAACATGAATCTCTTACCTGGAACTTCTATTTCACTAATCCGACCATGAAAAGATGGGAATAAAGTCAACTCTGCTGCTGTATCCAGGCAACTGTTCCTCAAAAAATGGAGAATTTTAAAATGACATGTGAACTAAAGCCATATAAAATAGTGGTAACCACCAATAAGTAGATCATTTGATGTTCATACTTCTGCAAATGTGCTTCCCAATACATCTGTTGCCAGTCATTTGCGGATTCACACTCAACTTCTTTTTCGTTTGCTGATCTGGCAGATGACTTACTCCTGAAATTCTTACTCCTCCAACCAAAAGCAGGCCACCGAGCTTCATACAGATTTTTCCACTCTTCCTCAAAATTCAGATATCTGCAGAAACATATTCCAAGTTCCATTCAAATAAAATCATTTGCAGATCATGTATATCCAGGTAACCACTCCTCTACAAATATTACCCATGATGCAACATACTCTTTCTTTATGATCAGGAAGCTGAAGAAAACTCACTTAATTTCCTATATTTTCTACAGATGCAGACCTTTTACGCTTTCTCTGATTATCAACACCGTCAGTCAAAAGCTCATAATCATCCAAGATATCAGATTTCCTGCAACACAAGATTTTCTGGTTAAAGTTCAGGCACTATAATGCACCCCTCCCACTACATAAAGGTTCATGTGAAAAAAACCTAAATAATATTAACCACCTATATCAGTTATACATATGATCTACCTAAAATGTTGATCAATTCACGGTTAACTAGCTTCATCACACTTAATTCCAAACCACTTCCTCAAACGGTCAGATGCACCAAAAGTTTCAAATTATACGTCTTTTATTCGTGGCCTTTTGGATTAGAAGTAATTACAAAAGAGCTTTCAGTAGATTAAAAGAGAGAATAGATTTTTGAGAACAGAAGTATTCTCTGGCAATAACAAAAACAACACACTCAGTGTAATCCCATGGGTAGGGCTTGGGGAGGGTAGGGTATGTGCAGACCTTACCCAACCTTGGGAGGTAGAGAGGTTTACGAAGACCCTCAACTCAATAAAAAGCATATCAAAGTGGAGATAAGTAATTATATTCATGCTTTTGAACGTACAACATGGATAATTAAGTCACGGCTATTTTAAATAAGGCTCTATAATGTGGTCAATCCCAAACTAGTCAGTCAGCAGTATGAATTTTCAATATCCATTCAGCTCCATTGGAGCCAGTTCCAATCCAAAACTCAATTACTTCTCATTAAAAACACACAAGGGTTCTCCGAATATAGGATTCTCAAAGTTCCTATAGTTAATCAAGTAGGTTCAAAACTGTGATGCCTCAGGTTCAAATCTCAACGGAAGCAAAAAAACACGATGCGGTATCTTCTCATCTACCCAAGCCTTGGTGGAAAGATTTTTACTGGTACCTATACCTCGTGGAATTAGTCGAGATGCAATGCAAAGTGGCATGGACATTGCGGTTATTAGAAAATAAATATAGGGGTTCTCTACTGAACTCCGGCTATGTGAATATCCATTCAGCTCCATTGGAGCCAGTTCCAATCCAAAACTCAATTACTTCTCATTAAAAACACACAAGGGTTCTCCGAATATAGGATTCTCAAAGTTCCTATAGTTAATCAAGTAGGTTCAAAACTGTGATGCCTCAGGTTCAAATCTCAACGGAAGCAAAAAAACACGATGCGGTATCTTCTCATCTACCCAAGCCTTGGTGGAAAGATTTTTACTGGTACCTATACCTCGTGGAATTAGTCGAGATGCAATGCAAAGTGGCATGGACATTGCGGTTATTAGAAAATAAATATAGGGGTTCTCTACTGAACTCCGGCTATGTGAATTTGGCTTCCAGTGTAAGCTCACACTATTGTTTCAGTGATAAAGAATGAGGGTCGAATTAATTTGACCACCACCAACCCACCACCCACAGCAAAAAATAAGATTTTAGGATAAAAATGTTTGGTAAAAACACATATAATCTATAGCATAGTTGATCTAACAAACTATCTTGCAATCCAATACTCAAAAGGGTTCTCCAAATATAGGGATTCTCAAAATTCCTATAGTTTAATGAAATCCGTTGAAAACTATGATGTCTCAAGTTCAAATCTCACTTAAGAGGCAAGAAACATAAGTGAATTCTTTCCATCTATCCAAGCCTTGGTGGATATTACCGGTACCTGTGCTGGCGAGACGCAAGCAGGTACCTGATAGAATCAATCAAGGTGTACACAAGCTGAAACAGACACCGCGATTATAGAAAATGTTTAAAGAAACATATATAATCTATAATAGAGTGTCGAGATAAAAACCCTTGTTGTAATTTCTGCAATGCCAATGGAGGTAACTGCAACAGCAACTGATGGAACAACTCCGTTGGAAGGTGATACAATACTGATGAAAGATTAAGATCATCAACTGAAAACAAAAACAAAAAATGTTAAGCAATAGCAAAATATATAACACCAAAAGTTATGATTCCCATAAACAACAAAAACAATTACCTTGAATGAGTTCATCTCTAATAGAGTAAATGCACAAGTTAACTAACGATGGAACTTTAATTTCCCCCATGTTTTCACAACCCTAAGATACATACTACTACATTTTTTTACAAATGGGGTTGCGAAAATTCATATACAAAATGCGAAAAAAAATGAAATAAATATTTTTTTAAAAATTATAGCAAGAATTTAACAACAAAATGGAAAAAGGGTTATGATTAACAAGGAGGAAAACAAAAAAAAATTCAACGGAGATGACTTGGGGCGTCTTCTCTTCTAGGTTTGCTTGACAGTTCACTGTCTAAATATTCACTTGTAAAACATGAGTTTTTAGCTAAAATTATTTCTTATTTAAACTCATAGGTTTATTATTTTAATTCTTTAAATATGTATTGTTGAATATGTTAATTCATCAAAAAAGTTAAATAGAGCATCTATAGTTCAACTAATTGAATAAATTAAATTTTCAGTGATAATTATTTAGAAAACACAATAAAATCAATTTTAAAAAATTAAGTTACTTTCAAATCAATCAAAAACTCAATCGACTCATTGATTTGTTATCATATACTTTAAAGAATAAAGTTGATGTCAATTAGTTGCATGAACTCGATCGATTTATTTATAAAAGTTTGACTAAAAAACCGACCGAACCTAATTGGTTGTCATAAAAAGGAATTGCATAATATTTAAATGACTTAGCTTAAACGGTCTTCTATCTTTTCAAATATTTGGCGGGAGAAAATTGAGCTCGATCAGCTTTATTTTATTTTTAAGTTGGGTTCAAAGCGATTGACATTTCAATTTTATTTATTTTTTCGTGTTTTTCAACGGTCACTATTAGTCTTTTATTTTCATTCAGCTCGATAGATCAAAAGTGTTCCACTTTAACAAACGACCGGAAATGTTCAAGATTATTATATTTATAGAATCAAAATAGACATACTCTCAAAACAAAAATAGACACACTCTACCAAAAACTCTCCAAAAACATCAACTCCTCCTACTATAATATTTTGAACTTATTAATCTCATACATAATTTCTAATTTGTTAAAATAATGTGATTTAATATCGTGTAAAAGTCATGATAATTTTCTTCCTTTTTTAGTCCCATGAAACAAGAATTCTACAAGTAAAAGACTATTCACACAGTAATTAAAGAAAAAACTCTTATTTTTTGCATTATTGTTAATTTTATTAGAAATGTGATTACTTCAAATTTTGATCATACCACAAGCAAACCTAGATAAAAAGTATGTTGATGCAATTGAAAAAGAAAATCATGTAGGAATAGAGGAGAGATCTGTAGAAGTGATTAAAAAAGATTGTCAACAATCCACGAATTGGTTCACTCTAAAGTATTATTGATGTTGCAACGAAATTGTTCTTATATTTACTTTTTGTTTATTTTCACGAGCACGTGAAATATTATTATTTTTAATATAAGATGACTCAAATAACAAATTGCTTCTTTCATATGTGCTTTTCAAATTTGTGAATAAAAGAAAAATATATAGAAAAAAATTAAACTTTTATACATTAACAACTAAATAATTATATATTAGAGAAAAAACAACATTTAGTTTCCCTTTTCATTCATCATATATGTAAATATATAGAAAAATTACAACAATAACTATAATAAAGTTGCATTGACTTGGGTAACAACTTTAAAATAATTCATCATAAATTTATAAATAATATATACTACAAAATTACAATAATACATATAATGAAGTTGCATTGACTTAGCTAGCAACTTTAAAGCATTAAATTTCAAGAAGATAGATATTATATGTATAATTGGATTTAGAGAGAGTCAATAGCCATAATAGTGCTCAAGTTCATTGGTGTCATGTACTTGTTAGAACCAGTAAAAAGTGTTTGAACAATAATTTTGTTGGCACGTTCAGAAGGATGAAAAGGATCCCAAAATGCATATATATCTCTGTTGGGGCATAGATTTGAAGAAGATGTGCAAATGCCTATTCCATTAAAGGGTCCTTGTCCACAACATGCTATTTTTGACGTCACAAAACCTGTTTATTATTTAAAAGTTAAAAACAATTAATTAATTCCTATATATCAATATTATTAAACAATAATTTGAAGCTTAACCTATCGTCGTAAGTTACTTTTTAAAACCGTTAGATTATATAAAAATAACTTTAGGTAATTGTGTATGACCTGAGTTAATTAACTTCTTCTTAAAAGATATTGTAAAAAAAGACTATTAGATCAACAAAAATATAACTTTAAATAATCGTTTATAACACGTGAGACTGATAATTCAAAAAATAAAACTATATTAAAACGTATTGGTAATATAAAATTACTTTACACAAACATGTCTACATGTCAATCAGAATTAAAACTATATATGTGGTAAAAAAAATTATATTATATAAGTGAAATGTAACACTTATAGTGCGTTATTTAATTTATTTTCCAAATTATCATATTATATTATATGTATAATTGGATTTAGAGAGAGTCAATAGCCATAATAGTGCTCAAGTTCATTGGTGTCATGTACTTGTTAGAACCAGTAAAAAGTGTTTGAACAATAATTTTGTTGGCACGTTCAGAAGGATGAAAAGGATCCCAAAATGCATATATATCTCTGTTGGGGCATAGATTTGAAGAAGATGTGCAAATGCCTATTCCATTAAAGGGTCCTTGTCACAACATGCTATTTTTGACGTCACAAAACCTGTTTATTATTTAAAAGTTAAAAACAATTAATTAATTCCTATATATCAATATTATTAAACAATAATTTGTAGCTTAACCTATCGTCGTAAGTTACTTTTTAAAACCGTTAGATTATATAAAAATAACTTTAGGTAATTGTGTATGACCTGAGTTAATTAACTTCTTCTTAAAAGATATTGTAAAAAAAGACTATTAGATCAACAAAAATATAACTTTAAATAATCGTTTATAACACGTGAGACTGATAATTCAAAAAATAAAACTATATTAAAACGTATTGGTAATATAAAATTACTTTACACAAACATGTCTACATGTCAATCAGAATTAAAACTATATATGTGGTAAAAAAAATTATATTATATAAGTGAAATGTAACACTTATAGTGCGTTATTTAATTTATTTTCCAAATTATCATATTATCATGTTTATTATAGCATTTACAAACTATTTGATAACTACTCTTAAACTATTTGATAACTACTCTTACATTAAACCATAAATTTAAAATTCACACCCCATAAAAATGAATCGCTTTTAGTAGAAAGTGTTTAACCCTATTTTTTCAGAGCAAATTCAAATTAATTGAAACGCAAATAAAATATCGAACATAAATTAAAAAAGTGATACCAAAAGCTTGGGGATCTTTGATGAAGTCATTCTGCATCTCCATAGCATTTGCAGCAACAAAGATATCAGAGCCAAGTTCTTGATTGAGTCCTTGAATCATTTGGACAAGGAGAGGGTTGAAAATTGCAGAGGCTCTTTGAGGCTCCTCAGCACATTCTCCATTGACACTCCTTGAGGCTAGACTAGATGGGACACAACCTAATGGACCTGAGCCTGTCACTAAAACTCTTCTAGCTCCCATATCATATAGTCTCTGCAAACAATTTGATGTCTTGTTGTTGTTACTTTACAATTACAAGTTTAGAGGGGAAAAAAAATCAAGGATTATACTTAAAAAGTTTGATATTGTAGATAGATAGAGGTGATAAATAAGCGGACTAGATCATACATCCTGAGACAAAGCGGGTCATGATTTAACCCAACCCGTTCATAGGTCTAAAGTTGTGTTAGAGGTACTCAAAATTTAATCTATGTAAACTTAGGTGTGTGAGACTTCTTTTTATCTTACAAATTGACAGACTCAAATCTATTATACAAGTTAATAAGCACTATTAACTATATGTGTCATTCCCTTTGTTACTGACTAAAAAAATGAAAATGAGCAAGTATATTAATCAATTACCATTAAGATCTTTCGATACTCAGAAATGATATAAACAGAGAAATCTTGAAGATTGTACTGAAGTCGTCTTGCAGAAACTGGTGTGAAAAAATAATTGTTGACATAGTCATTGCCTCCCAAAGTAATAAGAACAAGTGCTCCATTTACTAGCCGCTCTGTTTGTTCTTCTCCTATAAGAGCACTCACTCGTGCTTGATATTGTTCAAAGTTTTGTAATTGTGTCGATATTCTAATTATGTTTGCCTACATCAACAACAAAAAAAAAAAAGTTAATGAACTAAAAGCAAAATATATAACAACAATAAATTCAAAATATTATTAACGGGTGTGCTGCAATGGATGAGTCTGCTCCTTCTTTAACCAGAGGTTTCAGGTTCAAGACTGGTATAGAAAAATCTATGTCTCTCTTACTCTAAAATATAAATAGAATAATTGTACTTACAAACTGAATTCCAGTATCGTTAAGAATTCCAATTCCAGCAGAAGCAAAATTTGCTCCAACGAGCAATTTATCTCCATTAAGCTCAGGGTTCAAATAAGGCAATGTAGCCTCAGCACCAAGCTCTTGGCCTGTCCATATATATTTCTCATTAATAACAAGAAATTAATTAGATTCACTTTTGGGACATTTGCACAATTGGACCATTTTTTTTAGGCTACTATTTAAATCACATCCCTCTTAAGTCAAGTGGGCTAAAATTTGCTTTTAGAAGTAGTTGGACTCTTTAAATTAGGTCCCTATTTGCACAGTTGGCCTTTCTAGTCCACTATTTAATTCATAGCCTATGTGACCGAGTTTCTAAGAGGTCAATAAGTGTTGCTTTTAGAGTTTAAAGCATTTGGCCAAACTTTTTAGGTTGGGATGCAATAAGTATTGGAAAAATTACATAAATTGATATATTTTAATAAATAATTATTAATTTTAATAATACTTTTTATTTATTACCATGTATTGCAATACTATATTAAATCTGCAATATGTATTAAAAGTGAATTATGTATGCAATATATTTGAATTATAATTGTTTTTAAAAATATATTATATTTGTTTGATAAAAATTTGACATATTATATTAAAAGTGTATTAAAACGTGTAATAAATGAATTATTTATCATTAAAATTTGTATTATATGCGAATAAAAAATTATTTTTTTGTAATATGAATTAAACTTGTATTATAAATGAATTAAAAGTGATCAAGTGAAAAAGAAATATTATTGCTATAAATGGTAATTTTTTATTATAATATATTTATGTAAGTTTTCCATAAGTATTCTATTATTAGCAAAAACTATTTATTTATTTTGTATCACTTTTGAAACCTTGGTCAATTACAAATTATTGGTTTGATATTCACAAAAATGCTTCTCAAATTGATTAGTCAAAACAAACTGTTACTAGCCAACAATATTACTTCCTCTGTTTTAAAAAAAATAACTTCCTTTCTTTTTTAGTATGTTTAAAAAAGAATGATCTTTTTTTTTTGTAGCAACTTTCCACGTGGCATGTTTAAGGCCACAAGATCAAAGGGCAATTTTGTACATTTAACCTAACTTTAATTTAGGACCACAAGATTTAAAAGTCTTCTTTATAACAGGGTCATTCTATGTGAAACGGAGGGAGTACTATTTAAGAAGAATTAAAAAATTAAACAAAAGCTCTTTGCAAAATAAACTGATTTTTAAAATTTGTCCACACAAAATACAAATTTATTTCCCAAAAAATAATAATCCATCCAACTACTTAATTCTAAAGACAAATTTAACTATGCTAGTAAACGTTGACATGATTCAAAAGGTGGACCCGTAATGGCTAGACAGTTCAAATAATACCTACACTTTGCGAATCAAGATAAAAGTAATTGATTCAAATGAGCTCAATAATAAATCAACTCTAGATCCGCATCACGTATACAAAAAGAAAAAAGAGAGTTGGGAATGTTACTTATAAGATCAGGTATATTGAAGCCATTAGAGAAACGGCCAGTAGGACGATGAGTTGGATAATCAATTCCATAAGGTGGAGAATCTGCCCTTGCTGAAGTTAGTAAATAATTATTGTTGCCATTATCAACAAGAGAGTCACCAAACACAAAGAAAGCACGAGGTGCACCCTCACTACAACTTATAAATTTTCCAATAAATAACACTACTAAGAAAATAGTAGCACTAGGCATATTTAGACTACTAGTAACTAGAAAGATAAGAGTACTAGTAATAAACTATTTTGATTTATATTAGTAGTATAAAGTAATGAGACATTTATTTATATAGGAAATTAAAGGGTATGACTATGGATTATTGTTCTTAGGTAGTTGGAATGTATTAAATAGGCGGCTTTCAAAAGTGAGTAAAATTGGGGGCCAACTTAGCAACAAAACTAGATTTTTGTAACAATTAGTTTGCCCTTCATTATACGTGCTTCAAGTTAAGCCTTTCATCAATACATTGGTCTCTAACTTAGTTAGGGAGGCGAATTTAGAGCAGGTTCGATGATGACTATGGTTTCCGACTCGAACTCGAGACCTCTAATTAAGGGTGAAGCATTCTCGTGAGTAGTGGTGTAGCCACATGGTAGTCAGGGTGTCCAACTGTTAAAAATCTGACCTATTCTTTCTGTCGCTTTTTAGCAGTTGAGGCTCATGTGCCCACACTCAATTCCAATTATATGTGACCAATGAAATAACCTTTTTAAAGAGTGTAAAATAGACTCTTGTGATCTAATCATTCGTTGCTATTTGGTATAACGTGATCAATGAAATGAAATGAATGATGATATATCTAAATTCACATTTCAGCCTAGATAAAAATTCAATGATTTCTTTTCATTTGTCTTAAACTTAATTAACAATTTATACGAAATATTGAGTTGAAAGGTTAAAGTACATGTTTTTACAAAACTACACAAACAAACGTTTGCAATGTTTTTGCAAATTTTGAAACAGATATTGAGAATTCTCACTTTCTTAATTTGTTCTTTTGGGCAAAATTAGCCAATTATTAGCTTCAACAATTGAGCTAATTAAGAGGACTTGTCAAATGCCTTGATTTGGGGACAAACAAAATTCATTGGCTCTTTTTGGGAAATGATACCCTAGAATATACTTAGGTAAATGAAAAATGAATTGTTATATAAGATAGTTCATATATGTTCTCATGGTATGCGTAGTTTTTTACCTCGATAAAAACGTAGCTCAAAAAACATTCATAAATTTTTTTAGATCAAAATAGATAATACGTGTCATTAACTTAATTAGATGCGAACTAATCAGTTTTGGGGCAAATGTAGCAGCACCGCCTGCAATTGCAAGTAGTCAAGTCCCACAAAGTAAATGGTTAGTTGATCTGCATTTTACTTTTCATTTATTGATCGTTTCCTTTTGCGGCTATTTAATTCCCTTTCCCCAAACTCTACGCTTAGTACTTTATAGATTCTTATTTATTTAAATACATAAGTATTTAAATTTGTAATCACTGATGTACGATTGACTATAGTATTGTGACATTTTATTATTTATCACCTTGTAATACTATTCTGAATTTTCATATTCAACCAAGGCAATATAGGGGACAGAATGCACAATCATATCATTTTTCTCCGACAAGAATATAATTAATGGAATAAGATATTACGATTATACTTTTACTCGATGATAAATTTGTAAGGGGATAAAACGTCGCAATTATAATTAAGGGGATGAAATATCACGATCATACTTATACTTTATAGATTCTTATTTATTTAAATACATAAGTATTTAAATTTGTAATCACTGATGTACGATTGACTATAGTATTGTGACATTTTATTATTTATCACCTTGTAATACTATTCTGAATTTTCATATTCAACCAAGGCAATATAGGGGACAGAATGCACAATCATATCATTTTTCTCCGACAAGAATATAATTAATGGAATAAGATATTACGATTATACTTTTACTCGATGATAAATTTGTAAGGGGATAAAACGTCGCAATTATAATTAAGGGGATGAAATATCACGATCATATTAGATTAATGTAGTATTATATTGATTTTTCTTTAACTTTTTTGTGGTCACAACACCATAATTAATGAGAAGATATTAAGATTTCCCCAAAAATATCTTTCAAAAATCTCCAACCTATGTGTTAGGAAAAGGAAAACATATTTGGGCCAATGATGGACCAATAGCTACCTCTAGGACTAGGCCCAACAATTAGCAGACCCAAATTATCACCTTTGGGCCCAAATAGGCCCATCTTTTCTCCACACCAAATACACTTAATGGGCCGGTCTGGTTTCATTTAGCCAGAGGCCCGTGTTTCCCTTCTTTAAGGAAAAATTACATGAATTGGTACATTTTAATAAATAATTACTAATTTTAGCAATATTTTTTATTTATTACCATTTATAGCAATACTATGTTAAATATTCAATATGTATTAAAAGTGAATTATGTATGCATTATATATGAATTATAATTGTTTTTAAAAATATATTATGTTTGTTTGGTAAAAATTTGACACATTGTATTATAAGTGTATTAAAATGTGTGATAAATGAATAAACTATCATTAAAATTTGTATTATATGTGAATAAAAAATTATTCTTTGTAATATGAATTAAACTTGTATTATAAATGAATTAAAAGTGATCAAGTAAAAAAGAAATATTATTGCTATAAATGATAAATATTTTTTTATTATAGTATATGTAAGTTTCCCCTTCTTTTAATTGCATCTTCTTCTTTTTTTCTAGTGTTCCATTCGGTTGAAGAGAATTTCATAGCATATCATTTTTGAATGAATTTATAATCAATTGCACAAAGAATAATATTTTTAAATTGACTTATAATAACAAATAACTCTATAACTGATGAAATTGTATCTCTAGAGTATATATATATATATGTTTCATTTATATCCAAGATATGTTTGTGCTATAGCATTTGTTGCACCTACTTAATAGGTTAAATGTCCTGCACACATATATATTTGGGATCTTGATAATTTAATTGAATTAGGTAGTGTGGGGAACTTGTGTTGTATTGTACCAACAGGGTCAGCAATTAGGTGTGATTGAACAAGCCATTGAACAATATACCCATAAAACATGTGCAATTAATGTCCTTATGGTCCTACTCTTGTCTTGGCAAACGAAGTGTGTGGTCCAACAATCAAAGTATTTGCCCTTTGCCTTGTTTTTTCTTTTCACATAGTAATAAATAATCTTCATATTTTGTAAGGATTAAAAGAAGTTTTATATTTGGCGTTTACACCAAAGGGGGTTTATTATTTACTATATATATAAAAAGTAAATAAAAATTGTCCTCGTATATACATTGTGATTTTCCAAGAGAAGGGAGTTGGGGCTCCGCTCCTCCCCTACACACCTGGTATATGCATCAGACTAATAAATGCATGATAATTGCTTTTTTTCATAAGATTATTTTGCCTAACTATGGTTAGGTAATGCATTCTAAATTCAATATGTTGTGCAACATTAAGATGATTTGGCACATACAGAGTCTGAGTAAGTCCTTTTCCTCGTTATAAATGTACATGGGTCAACCAAGTTCTAGTGAATATGGCTGTTGTAGTAGCACTTTCAGCGGGGTTTTTTCTTTTACCATTAGGATCCTAGTAATATATTCATAATTTTCTTATTCGAAACGAGTGTCTACACCAAATCAATTTGCTTGTATAACTTTTAATTTCGCAAAGTTAGTAATATATATCATTTTACTATAGTTTAAGTGACGAGATTGCAGAAACATAGAAAGTGTGGCTTCGGCAAAACCCAAAATTTTGGTCCTAACCTTTTTTTTTTTTACGATAAAATTCATTTAATTTATAGACATTAGTACTCATAAAACTTCAATTCCTAAATTGTACATATAACTTTTTTTTCCCATGTAGGGTCGGCATGTTAATGTTTTGGCTTTGCATGCACAGTGACATTTTCATTTTATTAGCTGTACAGCCCATGAAAATCAACGAGTAGATAATTTTTTTATAATAGCCGTGGTGTCTGACCCAACTTTCTCGCACTTCAACTTGATTAATTCCATGAGATACCTATCACGTTCCACCGGGCACTAGCAATAAATACCAAGTAACTCTGTCGGCTAAGTTTAGGACAAATGAGAAGAATCACCTAGTGTTTTTTTGGTCAAAGATGAGAAAGTATTTATGTTTTCGTCATTATAGTAGATCTTTTGCTTTCTATAAATTCTGTAGTATAGGGAGCTCGAAGTAGAATAAATAGATGTATGGGATGTTCGAAGAGTTATAGTCACGGGATCTCTAGTTCCATGTAAGGTCCAGTTAAAAGTATCCTATACTGACTTGACTTAGTAAGAATGCCTTCTTCAATGAACTATTGGTAACTTCTAGCCAGAGAGGCCAAATGAGCTCTTAAATGAGTCACGTAGTTTGGGGATGATCACACGTGCTTTTTAGCTACCCACAAGTGGTGGGGGTGGATTAGGTCAGTAGACAGTTGTGTATTGCCTGGCTTCTCCTTTCATATAAATACTAGTACTTAGTATGTACTTTTGTCCTAAAATATTTCTTACTATTTTTTCCTCTAAAATATATGTAGACTCTTTCCGCTTTAAACCTCATTCGCAAAAATATATGGAGTTATGTAATGAAATTTAACTCTGATCCCTCTAAGTTTTCGCTCATGTTATTGACCATTAAGCCACACTCTGGAATGCATCGTGACCTGTGGTTGTGGAGTTTATGTTGTGGATGGCTGAAAAACAAAAAAGGGGATAACACAATAGTCAAGTGTTAGAAACTGCATTTGTGTCGGCACTCAACTTACATAGTTTAGTTAGACTGTACATATGACAACTAGACCAGAGCCGAAGCATACAATGCAAAACAATTCAAGATGTAAAAAACATTACAGATTTGCAATATAAACAATGTTTGCAGCATTGTTGGCAAACATAATAATACAGGAGAGATAACATAATTTGGGGCAACAAAAATTAAGTGAAAAAAAAGCCTTATCACGCTCTACCTGTCAATTCAATGACGGATTCATGCACAAGCTCTGCCAGCAACTCCCTTTCAATTTCCGTTCCTACATTGTCTATCTCTAACCTCAAATATTGAAGCCAACCCTTCCCCACAACCTCCTTCCTCACCATTCCATCTACCACCAGGCTGTTTCCGTCCTCATCATCATCACCAGAGAGACATTTCACCTCATTAGAAAACCATTCCTTCATTTGGGTCCACACCTGGTCCACCAATATCAATTTAGCTCCTTCTGGGAGATTATTACTCACCCCATTATGGGGTATGGCTCTTTGGCAAGTGTCTGGCCCATATCCTGCGATTTCCATCAGTGCTGCATTTACACAATCAAACACAAGTTTTCGCGTTGATCTCCTTTGTCTTCTCCTGACTTCGTGTAGTGTATTCTTCTCATTCAGATCAACATACTTTTCTCTTAGAGATGGATCCAAAGGGCTTTCAGTCGAATGCCACATCAATAAGAAGGCATCCGATTGCACTTCATCAAGGCCAGCCGCCGATAATAATGTTTGAACAAAAGAGAACCATTCTTTTTCTTCTTCCTCTGTCCGCCAAGTGGATAAGGATGGTCTTAAAGGAACTGAACTGGCCGTATCTATGCAGGAATCATTCCATGACAGAGTACGAGCAATTGATCCTATTGGAGGAGATTTGTCAATCAGATTGCACCTTATAGGGTCAACAGACAACTCACCACCATGATGATCTGGCTTTGACCTGCCAAAGGATATACATGCTGGATGTTCATCCTCTTCAAACGTTGTATTCAAAGCAGATATCGGACTAGGTTGGTCCTGGCTCTCACATTGATTTTCCAAGGGCAAAGATTTTGATACAAACAGGCCAACCTCAGGAGAAATTATGCCTTGCTCCCCAAACGAATTCTGGGAAACTAGTTTGCCTGGTGATTTGTGAAGATCAGCTGACGAGAACTCACGTCCCGGATCAACTTTTGCAGGACAATGTGAAGACTTAACGCCATACTGCACTTCATTGTTGGATTGCAGATGGCGTCTGCTGTCTTTGCTTGGTTTTTTGTTCCTTGAGAACAACAGATTTTTCAGTGACAATTTTGTGCTTCTTGGTTTTGTTGTCTCTTCAGGAAGGTTGGGTTTTCCTGTCTCAGGACCTGGAACATCTGCATTCAACAGTGTACCGAATTCTGTCGAAGATACAGGAACAGATTTAGACCTCAAGAGGTTCCTTGGTGACTCATCAATGCCTTCATCACAATTGGAATTATTCATCAAGTTGGAATATGAAGTTCCGGGCTCTTCTTTGCTAATCTCCTGCTCCATTCCTCCAGCGTTCTTTGTGTCAGAAAGAGCAAGCATCTCACCTAATGTACTGGACCTTCTTCGCAGATGTCTTTGTTCCGGAAAATTTCCATTAGAGGACACCATTGCCCATCTCTCCGAAAGTCGCTTCTTGGCTTCCCTAGAAACCGAAGATTCTGGGGAATAAGATGCACGGCTCAAGGAGGAGCAGGAATAAGGCTCAACAAATCTATTAATGTAATCCCAGGAGTGCCTAGAAACTGGTGATATGACTTCTGAATCACTGAGATTTCCTGCAACATACTCATTTTCAGACTTGTTAAATGAACTTTCATCACCAATGTAGCCATTGGAAGACATAGAAGAAAACAAGGTTTCATCCCTTCTGTGTCCACCAAGGTTTTCATGCATCTTCGGTGATATGGCAACTTCTCCTGAATCCCGAGCTTCATTATCCTCTATTTTTACATACTTCATTTCAGCTTCTGATACTCTTGGTGATGCTGAAGGTGGAGAACTTGCAGCCCTGCAGTTGTGTGTCTTGCTAAGACTTGGTTTCAACACCACAATCCTTGTCGGCTGAGCAGGATTTTCATCAATATTCCACCCTGGTGCAGGAGGGGAAATCGGACAATGGCTTTCGTCTACCCTGTTTCCCTGACCCACCTGGGTGGCTCTCTTCATCTCTTTTTCATTTTTGTTTCCTGATTCACCAAATCTACTATTATCCACCATCTTTGTTGGTCTAAGAACAGTTATTCGTTTTGTCTCAGGAGGAGGAGGTACGGATTTCAACTTTTGTAACTGCTGCGAAAACATTGGATTGGGTTCTTGCAGAAACTTGAGAAACAAATCTGTGTTGGAACTTAAAACATCCAATGCTTCTTGGAATTCCTTAGACTGGCGAAGATTTCCATCTATAGATAAGCATTTAGCTTCAATGAACTTCTGACGAACAAAAGCTACCTTCTTGTCAATACTGGTTTCATCATGTCTTGCCTTTTGGGGAGATTTGCTTCTCACACAGTTTATCTTCGTGGGTTGCTGCCAGACTTCATAGACATCTTTATATTCATTCTCTTCTGGGCACTGATGAAATTCCTGATGCATTTCTTCCATCAAAGATCCGTTTTCGTGCGGGCAATAACTGAAAGAGGAATCAGTATGAGATCGAGAATGACCTCCAAAATGACTTTGTGTGGCTGAAACAGACTTCCGAGTTGGAAAAGCATCAAGGCCCATCAACTTGGCAACAAGACTAGGTGGGTTCTGACTAGAATCTATTTCCTTGGACATTTCTTGGGCTATAAGCATCTTCATTGGTGTTCCATTTGATTTCCTGTTTGAACTGTTTCTCTTCAAATTTGAAACAATCTGCATGCACCATATCTGAGTATTAGTATTGAAGCCAAATTCTACAAAACCCAGCTCATCTTGCTTCCTTAATTAATATCATCTAGAGATAGTCTGAAAATATACCATTTTTTCCTCTATCTGATTCCCAGAAGGATACATCCTGACAACATCTGATTGGCTCCTCGAAAGAGAGCCTACAGTAAGATGGACCAAGTCAACACAAAGATTCAATATTGCGGTTAGAAGATTCAAAAACAATAGGACCAAATACTCAAATATCATCCATATGAGTTCAAACTTGATCCAACTGTTCTTGCAGGAGGTATTTATTCTATGCAAATGAAAAAAAGCTCCAGATGGAGTCATATTTTATAAACAGCTAACCCATACATCATATATCATTTTAAAACTTGGTAGGTGATTAGTCTTCGGCAAAAAATACTACTTATGCACTGTTCCCGAGTTTGAAGAGTCAACTTCACAAAAACTCTTCATCACAAAAAGAAAAAAAGAAGATGAAGAAGGTCTAACCGGAACAAAAGTGATGTTTTTTACCTACAACACTTCCATTAACCCAGACTGTCTTGTTTATGAGGTTCTCAATGAAGAGTTCAAAAACCAAAGATGGACGAACACTAAGGAAAAATATATAGCTAAGAAGTTCATTCTCACCATGTGGTTTATCTGTAAGAAGCTTGTTTCCTGCCACCCCAGAATTTAAATCAAAAAGGTTCACCATTCGCCCCAAGCATCCTGGAAAAGGTTTATCAAGATTGCAATTTTTGCCATTCTGAATCCCATTCATCTCACCACCTGAGACACACACAAAACTAACCATGTAAATCCACAGTGCTGCATCAATCCTTCTCTCATGAAACATTAATATCCAAAGAGCGAGAATAAAATCCGAAATACTTTTAATTTTCCATATTCCAAATAAATAGGGAGGTGTTCAAGTCAGCAAACACAATACAACCATGTAACATTGAAGCCATGAGTAGCAGGTACTCAGAACAAATTAGGAGAGAACAAGAACTTAAAGAACAAGCTTACAGGTATCATGCAGAAATCCCAGAAGAGATAAGTAAGATGATTTAATAAAAATGTTATCAACAAACTATAGTAATCAAATCATGGAGAAAATCTAATATCAGACAATTCACCCCCTCATTCTACTACGTCTAAAACGAGACATAGATATTCATACTTCAGATATTCATGCCCATATGTGAAGCTACAAAAGATCCATTATCTCCAACAACAGCTTCACAGCAAACTGAGGAGAATTATTAAAACCATTAAATAGAAATTTGGAAAAATACCTCCCGGGATTTCTAACAATTATTTTTGAAATGTATAATTTTTCCTTTAAATAGATGGAATTCAATGAATTGACCAAGATAAACAAATGACAAAAAAAATTAGCTTATTCAACAATTTATTGCATACATTACACTATTTAGACCTAGATTATACAGCTAGAAAATACACAAAAATCCATATGAAACTTCAGATCAACCAGTCGAGCAAAAATCATAACAAAAGCACTAAAAAGGGATTATTTTTTTTAACGAAAATAGCTAACAAACCAATCAGAGTAAAATTACTAGTGAACGCTGAAATGAAAAATAGACAGGAAATGACAGGCATAAACAGCAAAACCTGAAAAGGCAAAAATCCGGAAAAAAAAGAAAGAAGAGAACACGAAATTACGAGAAAGAGAAAAAAACAAAGAAAATCTAATTCGAATTACCTTAGAAAAGATAGATCGGAAGAGAGTATAAAAATGGCAACTGAAAATGAAAACACTTCCACTTCTGCTAAAAAACTTCAATCAACAAAATGCAGGACCACTTGACAATTCCACCGCCGCAGGTTTCACACAGTAGGTGAAAAATAACTTAGAAAAGCTCAAAATGTGGACACAGATCTACCTGTCATTTCACGGCAAAAAAGTCGCCGGAAACTGAAAATTAACATTCCGGTGGAGAACTCGCCGGAGAGCCTTCATCAGCTCACACCGATCACGTTAATAGAGAGAGTAAGAGAGAGGAAGTGAAGTAAAAAGTTTGTGTGGATTAATAATAAGTACACAAAATGAAAAAGATATACTTCATTAGTAAATACAATAAAATTGACCTGACAAAAAAAAAAGATCCTTATGGTTTGGGATAATTATATTTCGACCCCACTTTTTAATTATTTCATCAAAATTGCCCCCACATAAAACGCGGCTTGTATAGAGCTGGTAAGTATTAACAGGTGCACCGTCGAAGGGTTGTTGAATTTGTAAATTACACTTACGGCTACTAATACATAAAAAAAAATTTGAAAAATTTAATTATTTATGTATTAGTTATTTAAAATATAATATTTTTTCTAATCGATTACCAAACGATACCTTATTGCATTATCAATTTACTCATTTTTTGAATTTAATGTTATGACCAATTTGGTAGCAACAACATTTAGATTTAAGGTAAGTGAATCCATCAATTTAAATATTTAATGCATTGAATACTAATACAATTAGGTGTATGTATGATTATGAGATGACTTCCACATTTATTTTCTCATTTTAGGAGCTTTAAATTAAGTCTAATTTTATAATATGGCAATAAAATGAATAATTTGGGTTCTCTACTTCAATACTAACGATATTATTTTAAAATATCTAATAATACTTATTTAGTTTATAAAATCAATGAATAATTTATTATTTTTATCTATTTTATCCTTGCTATTAAATATTACTATTCATTTTTCAATATTTAGATAATTTATATTCAATAAGAGTGATCTAGAAATATTACCCCTATAATCTACTTCTTAGTTTATGTATCAAGTTAATAGGGGACAATTATTGTTATAAAATTATAAAACTATGAAATTTTTTCGTAATGTATCATAATTATTTTAAAAGGAGTATACATTCATTGACATTTACAAATAAGTGGACTAACAGAGATAAAATATTGATAACATCGTTTATATTTGTTAAATAATGAAATATGTTATTCTATTATGGACGAATAAAAAGATCATATAAATTACCCTAGTTATTCACTGTTTGAACTTTGAATACAAATATACATATGTTATACATTTGTTTCTTATATATATTTTTTTAATAAGCAACTAGACTTTGCAAAAAAGCTTCTTTTTTTTTTTACTAAACATCTTCCTCTTAAACGTTTTCTTTAAAAAGGGAATAAGACGAAGATGTGTACATTTATTTATTCACAATAAAGAGAATCTTTAACACAAAAGAACAAAAAGATCTCCAATGCAAAGGTGAGGAGGGATCAATAGTTGTAGTACGATTATAAAGTAGTAAAATATAAAAGCATAGTATAAAATAATGGAAATGCATATAATAAAGTAGTTTTTATGATTAGTTTCATAATGAAACTTTTTGGCTCATTTGTCCATTGACTTTGACAACTCGATTGCAAAATCTTACATTAACTATTCATGACAGCTTTTTCAAGCATTATTATTCTACCAATTAAAGAGAAAAAGACACTTTTTTTTTTCTAAAAAAAAAATCAACCAAATAAAGTGGATTTTAGGCTAATTGTTGGTCCAGATAAATCAAGACCATATAATTGGGCTATAAATCTCAAAGAGAAACTTATGACCACAAACAACAAAAAGGGACCCTCTTCAACCATTCCCACACTTGCTTACCAAGTCACTCTCCATATTAACGTATCTTAATATTTTATAAAAATTTCATTTGTCTGATCATAATAATATATAATTATTATCGGTCTGTATTATATATTAATTATATTATACTAGTTAGAATTTATATAATAACAATAAATCATATTTAGTAAAATTTTACGCACATCAAAAATTATATATGCTGATCTTACCTCTACCACATAAAGATAAAAAATAATCTCCGCAAGACCATCAATTTGATTATATATCACATATGATGAATAAGAAAGAAAAAAAAATACATAAATAAAAAAGACATACAAATTATAAAGAAAGCATCACATAGCAATATTTTTGGTTATAAGCTTCGATGGGCTAATGTGTAGACATAACGCACTTATTATACTTTATCAATAGGTAGATAAGTTTGTTTCTCATATATTACTTTATTACAAAATACAAATATATGTCTTTTAGAAGCTAAGTGGCTCTATTTAGGCTATCAATTATATGTTCAATTAGGGGCGGATCAATCTTGTATTCGAACCCCTTTAGGTGAAAAATATATTATTTATATATGATTAAAATAATTTTATATGTATATATAATAGATGTCGAATTTCCTTCGACTACTTCATGGATCTATTTCTACAGATTTTAAACCCTCTTATTGAAAATTCTGATTCCACCTCTATGTTCAACCCGGTATGGATATAATCATACTCTAATAATGAGGATTCATTTCTTAGCTCCACTTAGCTGACTTTTGCCTTTCATGTTTTTTATTTTTTATTTTTTTTAAAAAACAAAAGAAAATTGTACCACCATCGCGCATGTTTTGTCTATGACAAGGTGTGAATTGTTCCCAATGAGATTTAATAAAGTATTATTTAATTTTTAACTTTTTGTTCTTTGCTTACAAGTTTTATAAGTTGACCATATAAATAATTATTATTCCAAATATAATTTAACGCTTTATAAATCACGACATACTTATACTTTATTATTAACTAAATTTACCTATCACTTCCAATTAGATATTACCTATTACTCTAGTGATTTGAATCTATAAATATTTTTACCCAAAAAAAGTAAATTGCACTATTTTAATGCAAAGTATAGTTTTTGTTTATTGAACAAATTTAGCTAGCGTTTAGCTCTAAGTTCTCAAATATACTTGACAAATTATTTAGGGTGAAGTTTCATCATGTGTTTGACCTTAAATTTTTCTAAAAACATTTGACTATCTCAGAGAATATGATTTATACCCATAAGTTCTAAAAATTACTAAAAATATCCGTAAATTTATATTTATCATTTTATAATGAATATTAAAAAAACAACCTTATAACATTATTGGTAATAATCAACAATAACAAAATACAACATACTAAAACTTGTCATTAGTTCAGTAATAATTATAATGAGCATTTTTTTTAAATTATAAAAGTTGGTAATTTTGAATTTTTTAAAATTTCAAAATATTAAAACATGGCCCAAATACTTTTTTCTAGTATCCGGGAACTTAAGATAATTGCCAAATATATTTATCAAATTATATGATCAAACATCACTTTTTAAGTTTTTTTCAAGTATTCTGAAAATTAAACGAATTTTTTACGGAGCTATTTTTAAGAGGCCCAATAATTTGAGCTTAAAACTTTAAATCTCTTTCCAGCAAAAGCAAAATTACCAAAAGATAACAACAATAAATTTCCTTTCACAAAACTTTGTCAAGAGTGTATATATAGTCATTTTATATTATGACTTATTAACCACTGTATTTAATTTTTTTTTCAAGTATTCTGAAAATTAAACGAATTTTTTACGGAGCTATTTTTAAGAGGCCCAATAATTTGAGCTTAAAACTTTAAATCTCTTTCCAGCAAAAGCAAAATTACCAAAAGATAACAACAATAAATTTCCTTTCACAAAACTTTGTCAAGAGTGTATATATAGTCATTTTATATTATGACTTATTAACCACTGTATTTAATTTTACATTTAGGTAGTTGCGTGCCTACTATTGAACACACGTGCAAGTGAAAACGACTGCATTAATTTCTTTTCTGGCTAAGTGGAACAAGTTATTAAGTACTCACTTTCCAACCATACTTATTCACTTTGATACACTTTTTTAAAAACTATAAATAATAAGAAAATTTTATTATATCACCTTTTAAATATAATAAATATAATATTTTAAAAAATGTAACAGGAAAATAATTATAATGTGTAAAATTGTCCATTGATTTTATAAAGTGAATAAGTATTGTTGGACATCTCAAAATAACATAGGAAACAACTATGGGTTAATCCATCGGGATCCCTTAACTTTCACTTAGACACCTGAACTAGATTTTGTTCATTTTAAACACCTCAGGTAAGATCCGATGTGTCATTTTGACACATTAACAGCATGTCAGACTCTTTTTTAGCCAATTTTTATTTTATATTTCCTTCTTCTTCCCATTTTTTCAAGCTTGAACTTCTTCCATGGTGAAATATATTCGATGATGCCACAAACGAGGAGTCTAATTCCAAAACGTCAGAGCTTTCCTCAAAATTTACCAAGGATGATGGCATGATGCCCTTCTTCCTCAATTTAATTTGAGAAAAAAAGACTGAAATTTGGAAAAAAGAAAAGTTGGGGATGAATAAAAAGTCACTGAAAATTGAGGTAATCGTATACATTTGTATTTTTAAAATTTATTGAATCTTAGATTTTTTTTTAGCAATAAAATCTGTTGAATTTTCTTTTAGCAATAAAATTTGTGGAGCTGCAATTATTTAAAAAAAAAATGAGTTACACAAGTTCACTAAAGTTATACCATAGAAGGATTGAACAATATTTAAGTAAAAGAGACAGAGAAAATTTCGAATATTATGGTAAAAGATTAAGGGATGTGTGATACTGTGCTTGTTTCTGCAATGTTAGAGAAGACGATGGGGTGAGGGTGGGATAGGAGATGCCTCTCCTAAAGTTTTTAAAGGTGATTTAATCATTTTTTTATTTTGTCCAAAAAAAAATGCCGCGAGTGAAATACGCTCACCATCATATTTTTGCTGAAGGTAAAAAAAGTGTCAAAATGACATATCAGAGCCTTACATGAAGTGTCTAAAATGAATCAAGTCTAATTAAAATGTCTAAGTGAAAAATCAACTTTAGGGGGCCACCGATGGGTTAGCCCGAACAACTATTAAGTAGACATAATGGATATAGTGCTTCATATAACAGGTAAACAAAATAGATATAGTGCTTACCGTATTATAGCAGATAGACAGAATGAAGTTCAGACAAAATGAAAATTTTATCTGTGATACATAAATTTGTAGTCTCTTCAAACGCCGCCTAGTTTAGGACGTTTTGATGCTCCTCTAGATGACCCTGCTCCTGCTCCAGAAAATACAGTGCTATGCATTGCTTTGGCTAAAAGATATGCTTTAATCTGCTCTAGCTTCCCTATCATTTCGTATATATCTTTGGGTTCCCCAGTATGTTGATGTTGAATTTGGTCCAATGACCAAATATAACACTCACGGGAGTACAATTCGACTATGAAAGCAATTGATCACCCAATAAATGGATTAACTAAATAAAATAAATAAAACAAAAAATCAAGAATTATGATTTCACATTAGTGACAAGAGAGTTGTTCAGATAAACATCCCTAACTTCGAATATAAAAAATTGTGAATTCGAGTTACAAAGAGAGCGAAAAGATGAGAGCTCCTAAAATAAATTAGTAAGAGTTTTCACACTATAGAACCTTTCCTTCGCCAACCCCATCGCTGTGAAACCTTTTCTTTACTTAAAAAAAAAAGAAAAGAAGAAAAGAAAAGAAAAAGGGCAATGGGCTGAATCTTATTTAAATTGAAAAGGTAATTGACCAAAGCAAATTTGATTCAACCTTGTTCAATAATTGCATCTATAGTTAAAAGTTAAAACGCGATAGTATAATATATAATTGATGAATTTAAAGAAAATGATTTTACTAAAAAGTTTTTTTTTTTTTTTTACAGATCTCATGAGTTACTTTTTACTATTACTTCTAGTAAAAGAAAGTTATGTAATTAAAATCATATTTACATTGAAGTTCAGCATGGCTTTCTTTCTCGAAAAATGAAATACACACAAAAGGACATGCCTAATTTTTTTAAAAAGCATTATTTTAAGCTCAAAAAACGGCAAAGTTAAAAACACCTTTTGATGCACTGCTAGAAACTGAGTAGAAATTCGAATAAAAGAGTTCATTGTTAAGAATAGTACGTAAAAAGGTCAGCTTGTTCGTATGCTTTAAACTTTAAACGAGCCAATAGGATTAAGATTAATACTGACTAAAGAAATGTTTAGGCACAGTGCTAGGAGACATTACGAGAAAGATCCTTTAGATGCCAAGAACCAAAATTAATAAGAGCTGGTAAGTTCGACAAATGAGATTGGCAGACATGGTAAAAGGGGACCACAGTAAGATTCGACACATGTTCTTACAATTTTTTTTTTTCTATGCTTATTCTATATTCCTTGTTGTAATTGACATTTCATTGTTGACCTCCAGCTTTTTAGAAGGAAAACGAACAAAATACACATTACAAAATCATATTCAAATACTTGACTATTCTTTTGCTCAATATTAATACCTCTATTAGGAGTCAGGAGCAAGAATTTCGAGCAAAGACAAAAAGGATTTTGAGAGCTTAAAGGTTACACAAATTTATGGAAAGGTGTACAAGTCAAATTGGAAGGCTGCTAACCATTCTTTATAATCGTGATGATTGAGTAAGTTGCATGTAATTAATTCTATACCTCATCAACACTTAAATTAATTCTACGATTATTGTTATCTGTCACCAATACAAATTACCAAGTCACTGGATAGATCACAAATAGTGTTTTTGCTTCTTAAGAATCTGAATGGAAACCTGATGGTTCCCAACATAGTTTATTGATCACTAGAGGTCACATATATTTGTACAAAAATTTTGAGAAGGAAAACCCCCCAAAAAAAAATGAGCACAACAAGATAATATAATACTTGGCTATTCTTTCGCTATATACAAGCTAGTGCTCCATAAGGAGTCGACAACAAGAATTTCAGGCAAAGACAATAGGGGTTTTGAAAAAACTGAAAGGTTACACTAATTATGAACTGGTGTACGATCAAATTGGAAGGCTTACAAGAGGTGTCGAGTTCAAACTCGGACATTATGTCATGTTTGATAGGGAATACCCTAGTACCTACCCTCGAAAATGGAACTTTATGGTGCAAATCCAGATATGTTAGGCTACAAAGCGGGTATCTGATGCCACGTGGGGAACCATTAAAATTTTTTTGGAAGGCAAGGACTTATCATTGAAAACCTATCATTAGCAACCTCCAAATTAGATAACAGTACTCATAACTCGCCACCCTTGCATGATAATTCAATATTCAAGCAAGGACAAAAATGGTTTTGAGAACCGAGAAAGAGTACAACTAATTGTATGAAATGGCATTTAACCAAATCGGAAAGCTCCTAACAGTTTCCCTATACAAACAAGTTGTACCGTTATGAGAAATTACCAACCCTCTATATTTGGATATAATTACTTGTAGCTTTCACTCTCCTTGCCTTTTCACAGTTAAACAGGCTATGCAGTGTCACATTCTATGTTAAAAGAAAACTAAAGAGGTCTTGCAGCATGTTGTTCAGAAAGTGCCATCAGTAAATACTATGTATACTAGATTCCTATTTTCTAATAATCGAGAAATTCCTGAGGTCCTAGTATTGCAGGATAAGAGACTTGATGGATAATGGACCTGCCCCTCTATCCTTCTCCACTAACATACTAGGCTTTTGTCTGTGCAGGTGAATGAAACCTAGATAGCAAAATACCAGAACTAAGTTTTTTTATTTGCAACCCCTAAAATCAATTTCCTACTACATGCCCAGCTGTGACCTTAATTTGGGGAATTACCTGTTTCCAAGCCAGGCAAGTCATTTGTTACCATATAAGCACTGTGTATCTGGCATCGAATACTTCCAGAACATGGTGACCTGCACATAGTCGACTAACGTCATGCTAGTGTGCAAGAAACACCCCGAAATTAACAATCTTTTCCTAGGTGGAATTCTATTCTGTTGGAGAAAAAGAAGAAAATATATTTGGTTTTGAACTATATGTATTTACATGTTCCTGAATCTCAAGCATAACATAAGTCTAACAGGGCCACATGAAGGATAATCATGGAGAAAGAATACCTTTAGTGGGATAGGGGCAATCCTGCCATTCCATCATAAGATAAAAGGACCCACAGAAATTTATGAGAATCTTCAGCTCCATGTCCATTCACCAGAATGATCAGGGGAAATTTCTTCAACAGATGTAATCCAACTTGAATTATCAAGTAATAGAGATCTACCCCTTGCTTTGTCAGAGAACACTTCAGAGTTGCAAGAGAACCAAATGTCAGAGTTGAGTGCATGTTCAACTGATTGAGGAGCAATTTCTCTTAGGTTTGAACCATACAAGCTGTTTTTGATCTCCTCATGTGTTAGACCAATTGAATCTTCTATATGAGGCAGTCTTAAAGCATTATAGGTTGATAAACCCTTCTGCAATGGGGAACTGGCTGCAGACAAGACCTTCCAGCCAAAAGTATCCAAGGCCATTGGCATGAGGCCATCAGAATCATGATGATGACTTAGATATGGGATGATTGCATTGCTGCTTTCAAATGGATTCTCAGGATTACGATCTTCCAGAAGATCTTGCTCCTCTAAGCTACATAGCAAGGGTAGATCAAACTGGTCCATTCTTGCAACTGCATATTCTTCATGTTCAAAAATCGTTCCAAAATCCTTGGAGCAGATGTCTGTTGGAAAGAGTTTCTTATGAAAGCTTGTTGAACAAGAATATGGCAGCACATCAGAATATCCGGAGTTCGTAAATAAAGACGATGAACACAATGCCAGCGCATCAAGCTTCTTTTCTGTACTCTGCTGGTAATCAACGTGCCATGAGGTGGCTATCGGTGAACACAATTCATTCCCTTTGATAGTTGTAATGGCTAATACAGGATCATTTTTCTCCTCATTGAAATCCCAATCTAAGAATAAGTCTTGTGCTCCTCTACTTACAGGTATATCTGCACTACGAAGTCTATATGGTAGGAAATCAGCAAGCCCATGATGGTCAAAGGATAATGAAGGCAATGAATCACTCTGACCCCACAAACTTATAGTTATTTTGTTGTTTGAAATTTGGCTATTATCTGCATCTTCATAGTGCAACTCTGGGGGAACTCTCTCCTTTGGCCTATCAAAGAAATTATGGGGACAGCAATCACTCTGGCTCATCCTATATTCTGGTGCTATAACATGTTCTACGTGCCTTGAAGGAGATTGTGTCATTGCATGATCTGGCTTAGCATTTGCAAGTGAGCTCGTACTTGCTATTTCCCCTTTCCTGTCTTGTGAATCCCAGAAATCCTGAAATTTCAAGTAAGAGAAGTCAAGAAAAATAAAAGAACTTAAAACTTATATAGTTGCTGAAAAAGCTAAGAGATCATACTTCATCCTCCTTCCTTCCAGGAAACAGCCGCCTGAGAATTGCAGAAACCAAATCAAACCTGGAAACCTAAGTCAACTTAAGATGGAACTTATCAATATACAAAAACAACTGAAAACGTTAATCAGGAAGACCTTTCAGAATTGAATTTTTGGACGTCAAGAAACAGTTTATTTGCCCGCTGAAAAAGTTTCTGCCTCTTTGCTGCAAAAATCCCATTACCAGAGTACTGGCTCCCTAAAAATGATAAGGAAGACGTAAATGTCTCTGAACAAATGTTTATGTTTACATCTAAAGTCTAATCATATGCGCAGTTAACTGTTAAAAAACAAGCACCATAACCAGATGACTGAGTTTAGTAAACCAGTCAGCTAACGTAACAGCAAACACAGACAAAACAAGATACAGATATGATTCCCCACCTCATACAATGGAGCACATATTCAAACAGACAAGGTTCTCATTCTTGTTTCACCATGGCTAAAAAAGCCTCCTTAAGGTATTGCTAGTGTGCCAAAAACTATGGCCATAAGAGTGCTAATACAAGGGAACACTTGGGAGATTGACCTTAATCTAGCTCAAACGACTAAAAGATTATGTTGAGAAAGAAAGAATAACAGCAAGTTTTGGTCATAGAGTGAAGAATCTGGTAATATCATTCCATAGCTATGTTGCTCGAACTCTTAAAAAATGTCATAAGGTGTATTTTGTTTTCCATCTTTTCTTGGATAAATATAAATGCTCACAAATCAGTGTTATCAAAAGGCAAAAAGCGCAAAACAGCTCTAAGGTCCGTGACGGCTTTAAGCGCAAATAAAGTGTGGGCTTTAATGAAAAAAGGCGCAAAGTAAGAAAAGAAAACAAATATTATGTTTGGTCCAAGACTAATAATTATAAACATGAATGTCAAATTTATGACCAAAGAAATTGAATTTTTTTTTATGATAAAGTGAAATATCAATTATTTAGTGTCACTTCTTCATACAAAGCTCATTGGCAACGAAACGTTTGCCTTAGAACCTTGATGACGACACTGAAGCGCACATAAAGCGAGGCGAAGTGCTCAACACGTTTTGAGCCTCGCTTCAGGGCTTAAGCGCGCTTAAAGCGGGCCTTTGATAACACTGTCACAAATGAAGCAGCCATTCTAGTTCTTCCCATATCCATCTCACAAGGCAATAATAATCCATAGCAAGGAAGAGGTGAGGGATTGATAGCGTAATTATGCATTCAGTATCTTAAGTGAAGAATCATAGTTCCCGAGAGAATTGAATATAACCTGAATTATGTGATGGACCTGCAAGGGGTGACAGCAGCAAATTTGAATATGCAGGAGTCACTACAGTTGGGGGTGAAAGGCACTTAACTTTTGCCTCCTTGGATATGCCTGCATTTTGGTGTACCGTGAGTATCGTCAAAATTAATGAGGTTGACCAAACAGAGTCAAGATGCTTATATGACTTGTAGGCGGTATAATCTGCTTCCTACCCATGACACCATCAACAGGTGAAAAGGACTGGCATTCATTAGTCTGATGTTCCTTCTCAACTTGAATTGGGAATTTAACATCCTTATTTGGGCACTTCAGCACGTTGTATGTGCTCCGTCTGTCTGCACATTAAGCATAATTAGCAAAATCCTTCAAATAAAAGGTGGTTTCGGAAAAAAATAAAGCAAATTGAAATTTGCTTAAAGCTTTTGGGGAACCAGAAAGTTAACTAATTAGAAATCAAAATACAACCCACCTGAGATACTATTACTAGGTTGAGTGATCTTGGATAGTTTACTCCCTCTATGGAGAAGATCTGAATTGCTATGGCCAATGTTCTTTTTCAACTTCTTGAAGAAAGCATACTCTGAAGTTTTGGGAGTATCAGCTGCACTAACAATACTATTATTTCTTGTAGAATTTAGAGGGATATAGATGAAGTAAACATCTTCTGGAATAATAAACTGATTAGGACATAGGTAAAAAAAAAAGGGAGTACTCAAAGAAAGAACAATCTTACAATTGGGGTTACGAGCTGTACGATATTTTTTGGACAATGTAACTCTTCCAGCATTTGGAAGAGGATCTGCTTCGTTATCTGGGGATGCAACCTTTTTGTCCTTGATCACATCTAACAGTGAGAAATACTACAAATGTCATGTATAGCTGGGGGGATAAAGGGTGGGTACAGGTCAAATATCAAGCACAAAATTGTTAACACGATAATAAATGAGATATAGGGAAAAAATGGCAATACAAATCGAATCAAAATGCAAGAAATGAGCAAAAACATACAAAATCATACATAAAGATAATGAATTAATGAAATATCCATGGTAAGTCCAGCTACCTCCATTTAGTCCGAAAGCATAACTCACAGCATCTTTACTACTGGCAAAATGCCATCGACATGAAACACATCAACTTAAAAAATGGGAAACAAGAGACTTAATTAACAAGGAAGAGGATTTATAACACCTCCTTGCTTACACCAGGACTCTAATAATTTGACGTTAATCATAGAAATTTTATTGTAATCACGTACAAATCAATTATATTCACTATTCATCTGGTTTGGCACAAGCTCCTTCTTCTTAGCAAGCTTATGAATGAAATGAGCTTCAAGAGACATTTTTACTGCTATAAAGAGTAATGGTGACACATGGACCCCAACTTGAATTAGGCATAGTTGCTATTGCAGCTGCAATTAATAAGATACCACGCCCAAGCAAATGACAGGAAAAAAAAATTCAACACATATGTGAAGCTATACGTGCAATCTGACATATAATATCAACACACCATTGTTGAATAACAACTACGACCAAATAATCCAAAATAAAAACACATAATCCTGACCAAGGATCTCAAATCATTCACATTCTTAGCATCTCGACAGGTTCCACTTAACATATTGGAGCTGATAAGAAGCCTATCAATTATGAAAATGCAAGCAAAATACAGAACAAAAAAGGAAAAGGTTAGAGTGTACGATCTTCTTCATATGTGGTTGGACTACGATCGTTTGAAGTAGATAAGATCAGCCAGAAATGAAAAATTAAGTTTGGAAATAATTTCAGGTAGGTGAATGCAGAAAATCAGAAGACTTGTCACTATTTTTGCAACAATAACTTCCGACTTTAGTATAAATATATAGTTCTAAATTATATTTGGTGTTTGATGCAAGGCAACACGTTCATCCATAGATATTTCTGCAGTAGCAGATCATATGCATACCATTTCACATTCAACCACGACAATATTTATAAGGTGGATCAACATGTTATAAACCGGCTGAAACTAAAATTGTATAAGAACTTAAACGAGAAACATAATCTATGAGATTCAAAAAAAACTGGCAGATCGATTGGCCGCAAATGAAAATTAAGTTCCGACTTAGTATAAATATATAGTTTCGAGAAGTTCTAAAATATATTTCTAGTGTGTTCCGGGCAACAGGTTCATACAACGGCATTTCTGCAGTAGGCCAGTAGCAGATCATACGCATACAATTTCACAATCAATCACACCAATATTTATAACGTGGTAAACTGGTGGAAACTAAAACTGTTGAAGAACCAAAACGAGAAACATAATCTATAAGATTCAAAACAACTGGTAAATCGATCAGCCGGAAATGAAAAATTAAGTTACAAAGTAGTAATTGTCAGTACCAAATCGGTCTTCATCATTGAGGCGCTGATGTTGAGTGATGTTTCCAGCTGAAGAATTTAGGGTTTTTGGTGGATGATTAACAGCGGATTTGAATCTTCGCCTCATTAAGTTGTGGTGATTACCTTCTGAAAGTCGATCGACGCTTTTCAAATTTGAACCTCTTTGATTTATGAAGAAGACGAGGGGGGATTTTAAGCGCCAAAGCGGTTCAATTTATGCGGTTGGGCTTGTGGGATTGGACTTGGAGCATATTTAGGGCAACTTTCGCATATAACAAATAAAAAAATTATATTTGTATGCTATAGCAAAATTTATATAATTACGCTCCATAACAAACATATAACTGGATAATTCGCTATACATATACAATTGTATAATTCGCTAGCCTAAATTGTATAATTCGCTGGCCTCGCTATAGATATACAATTGTATGATTCGCTGGCCTAAATTGTATAATTCGCTGGACTATTTCGCTGCAATTGTATAATTCGCTGGCCTATTTTACTGCAATTGTATAATTCGCTGCCTATTTCGCTGCAATATCTGTATAAAATTTGATTTGCATACAATTGAATCGAAATAAAATATTTATATATTGTATAATTATAAATGTATAGGAAGAAGATATATGTTTTTCTCTCGCTTTATACAAAAACAGAAACACAATTTATACACTTATGTTGTATAAAGCGAGAGAAAATTGTATTTCACTGCAATTGTATAATTCGTTGGCCTTTTTCGCTGCAATATTTGTATAAAATTTACATTTGTCTACAATTGAATCGAAGTAAAATATTTGTAAATTGTATAATTAAGTGTATAGCACGAAGATATATGTTTTTGCATGTGCATATATAAATTTCTCTCACTTTATACAAAACAGAAACACAATTTATACACTTCTGTGTATAAAGCGAGAGAGGCGGGCAGAGGGAGAGTGGCGAGCGAGAATGAGAGAGTGGCGAGCGAGATTGTTGGGAGAGAGGCGACTGACAAACTTTGGCAAACGTTTGCTATGAAGCACAAGTAAATCTAACCGTAGCTACTCCATTTATTTTAGATTATTAATTTGCTATTATATACAATTATCCCGCATATTTATTCAGGCCCAATTATTGCCTCGTCACGAAATTTTTAGGGGAAATTAGGAAACTAATCAAAATCAATAACTTAATTAGCAAAAAAACTCACTATTTTAAAAATATTACTCCTAATGGTTATTTTGAAAAAGAATAGGGATAATTGTCTAGAATGACAAACTAATAATATAAAATAAATATAGTAGCTATCCTTTTATTTATTTGTGTTCCATAGCAAACTGTTTGTCAGTCTCTCTCTCGCTCATATTCTCGCTCGCCACTCTCTCTCTCTGCTCGCTTCCTGTCGCTCGCCTCTCTCGCTTTATACAATAGAATTGTATAAATTGTGTTTTAATTGTATAAAGCGAGAGAAAATTGTATAAACGCATGCAAATACATATATTTTCGTCTTATACACTTATAATTATACCATACAAATATTTCTCTGCCCAAGTCTCTTTTGTCTTTCTCGTTTTATACAAATTAAAATTGTATATAATTTCTCTCTTTCTCGTTTTATACAATTCGATTCAATTGTATATTCCCTGCACAAGTTTCTTTTTGTCTTTCTCTCTTTCTCGTTTTATACAAATTCAAATTGTATATAATTTCTCTCTTTCTCGTTTTATACAATTCAATTATGTCTTTCTCGCTTTCTCTATTTATACAATTCAAATTGTATGTAATTTATCTCTTTGTCGTTTTGTACAATTCACTTCAATTGTATATGTATAACGAATTATACATATATAAGTTTGCTATGAAGCGCAATTATGCAAACTTTGCTATAAATATGAATTTTATGTTTGCTAAATGTGAAAGTTGCTCAAAGGAATATGTATCATAATTAAATTCCTATTTTATTTCCTATTGGCTACACGTTTTCCAACTAATTTTATATAAAAAAAATTATTATTTTATTTACCTTTCAATGTATATCCCGTTGTTCGCGTTACCCAAATATTTTTATTTTTAAAAAAAATAAAATCTTTAATTCTCATTGTTCACGTTTCCTCATATCTCGCTCTTTCAAATTTATCTCATATGTAAAAAAAAATAATCTCTCTCTTCAATATTTTCCTTTTCATATTATCATCCAACTTTCAAATCCCTCTTATCTTCTACCCTAATATTTCTCTTATCTTCTATCGTATTATTTGTTAATTTTTTTATCTTCAAAATTTGGATTCACACAAATCCACTAATTAAGGTATTTCTTATCTTTCTTTTTTTTTTTTAAAGATTTATTTTCTAATTTTATTATTGTCTAAATCATTCATATTTGGTGAAGGTAGGATAATTATCGATTAGACCTCTAAAACACTCTCAATGGATAATTCTAAGGATGATTCTAAGAGACTTACTAGAGGTATTCACCTTAATCATCAGATTTGTAGTGATTTTCCATCCTTTAATCTATGTATTTCATACAATTTACGGACGAAAACTGAATACGGACGAGAACAGAAAACGGACGAAAACAGACTACGATTTACAATTATTTTCAATTAGAATTTCAATAGTTTTTGTATCCGATCAATTTCAGTTATAAGAAAACTGACTACGATTTACAATTCTATCAATTATAAGCAATTAGAAAAAGAATAAGGAAGAAGCAATTACATCGTCAAATTTGTATTCAAACAATTTGATCGAACTTCTAGTAGAAAAATCTTTCTCCAAACATTGTTTATCAGGTTTGATCTAAAATTGTTCCTACCAAACAGAAACTAAAAAGAGATTTTCAATTGTATGGGATTCTTGAAAATTAAAATTTGAGAGAATTCATCAGATTGGGAGTATCGATTGGGTTTTTGGATTTTGAATTTTTGTAACTTATGAGAGTTTTAAGCAATAGTTCATCTTTAGTATTTTTCTCTCCCCTTAATTTCTCCTTTCTGTTTTTTAATATTTGTATTCTATCAATAAAAACAAATAAAAAATAAATAAATAAAATACATAATAAACTATAATTTTGACATTTTTACTAAATAATGAAAGTATTGTTAAATGTCAAAATATTAACATTTTGAAAAATTTAGTTTAATTAGCGAATTCGATTAGAACTTAAATATGACGAATTAATATAATTAATTGATGAACTTTTTAATCTTAACAAAACAAAATAATTTATTTAGTTATAAACTAATTAATTCAAAAATATTACTTATCATATAACTAAACTAATTAGTAAAATATTTAAACAAAATAAAATCTTTTTTAGACGATTTATGAATATTCATAAAATGTACTAATTATATAGAATATATATTTTATTGAGAAATTATAAAATTGACAAAATTACGTAAAATAACTTGAATTTTTTTTTTAAATTTTTATAAAACTAATTATTCCAAATCGTTTGAAATAAAAGAAGCTCAAAAATTAATATATATTGTGAAGGGTCAAAATTAAATATCATCAACTAGTTAATTCTGATTTTGATCCTTTTGATATACTCAAAGTACAGGAGTAATTAAGTATTCAAATGGTTATAGTTCTTTTACATTGGTTCTCTAACAATTTTCGGTGATAGTGCTAGTATCGAGTTGAGCTTTATCATAAAACAATCTCTTTATATAAGGATATGGACAAGATTTACATACATTTTAACCTATTCAAATTTCACTGGTATAACTACACCTAATATGTTATTGTAGTGTATGAGACAAAATTATTAGGACATTGACTTGTAATATATTCCCAAAAAAGAGTGTAAAATATATGGAGAACAAAAAGTAAAGACGAAAGTGAAGTGATGACATTATCCAAAAGAAGGGGATATGGTAACAACGTGGCATCTTCCTAATGGTTAGAGCAATAGCTCCACGCCATAACTTCACTCGTCGTCCAGGAAAAAGATATCCCCCAATTAACTCTGTTTTCTACTCTGTTTTGTTTTTGCCTTTTTCTTCATCAAATCATCAAACAATCTCCAAAATTCTCAGAAACACAGTAGTAAGAAAATTAAAGCATATGGCAAGTTGTAACATGGCTTCTGCTGCATCAAGTTTTTTGGTGGCAACTCCTAATGTTGCCTCCAACACCACTTCTCGTACTAATATGTTATTTTTTCCCTCCAACAAAATCACCACCACCCTGAGACTCGTCGTAAGGGCGGCCGCGGAAGAGGCTGCCGCACCAGCCGCGACCGCCGCTACTGCTGAACCAGCTGTTGAAACCAAAGCCGCTAAGCCACCTCCAGTTGGACCCAAGAGGGGATCCAAGGTAAGTCTTTTAGCCGTGTTAATAGTTATGCACAAAAGTTCAATGGTATATTTGAGCCTTAAAACGACTTGATTCAGAAAGCCTATGCCACCTTATTGGGAACTGAGGCGTATGTTATCATTGTATTACAAATAGAAAGAAATCATGAATATTTTATGATATTGTATCTACACATGTTCAAAATGTTATCACGAAAGAGTAGTGAATATCATGATATATTTGCATTGATTGATTCATCTGAATCATGTCTGAGGGAGAAAAATATTTTTGATAAAGAACGTCTAAATGAATATTATTTGACAGGTGAGAGTTCTTAGGAAGGAATCTTACTGGTACAAGGGCACCGGTTCAGTTGTAGCTGTTGATCAGGTAAAAATAATAATTAGACATGATATATGTCTAATTAGGATTTATTAGCTATGTTTAACTTTTAATGATTTCCATTTTGTTGTTAATGTTTCAGGATCCAAAGACTCGTTACCCAGTTGTTGTACGATTTAACAAAGTGAATTATGCTAATGTTTCAACCAACAACTATGCATTGGATGAAATTGAAGAACTGTGAAATGAGAATGTGTACCCTCAATTGGATTTAGTATATTATTTGTAGAATGCAAGGCCCTTCGTTTTTCATGTTTATTCTCTAGTTATATACTGGCTTTGAATGTGAATGAGTGTCTTATTATAGTTTTTGTGGCATTACTCAAACTCTATTCTTTCTAATAACATGCGGAGACGAATTCAAAATTTGAAGTCAGTCATCCACATTGTTTCATGATAAAAAAAGCTACAAATGATCAAAACAAAAATTAACAAGTTGAAGAACTCGAGCAAACAATATTTGAACAATAACGTATTTTGCTCTTCCATCAACATATAAAAGAGGGAGTTCGATGCATGAAGCATTCTGCATTCAGGCACTCGAGCATGGTCCAAGAAAATGCTACACCCTGAGAGAGTATATAACGAAGACAAAGTACCCTGAATCGTCCGCAAATGACTAGCTAGTCAATTTTAAGCTATTCCTGACAAAATTCACATTTGTCTTACCCTTTTTCATACTTAACGTAGGAAATCCTAGAAACCATGCAATACCCTTCCAATAAATCATTGCTTAGCAAATTTGTTTGTAATTGAACATCACTAGAACAAGGGTTCAAGGCTCGAGAACGAGCTATCATATGACCAGACTGCTCAACTCTAGAAGAGAAAGCTCTAGCTGAATTCAAAAGTGTCAGATTGTTGACGTTGACTATCAATTCATACAGACAGGAGAAATGAATGCTCGCAGATAACTACCATCTCAAAGACCCAAGAACACCGGTAAGGCTGAGTAATTAAAAACAGACACACCATACCTTTTTACGACATATCTGAGGGTGTCGCATGAGAAAGGAGGGAGATTAAGGGACACAGCAACAAATCAGGCATATAGACATAAGGTTAGATGAACACGACAAGGAATGGCATTCACAATAGATGCACTTATCAACAGAACAATAAACCCTGAGGTAGAGGAATGACCATACTCATAGTTGAGGCTCATGAACTAGACAACTACCTTGTTTACAGTCCATACCCAAATATAGGTGGTTAGACTATTCCAATTTTGTTTTACGGACACTAAAAACTTGTAGATAGAAGGTCTTTGATTCCTTCAAATCCCTTTGCTGAAAGAATCTTCTTTTTTGGTACTCTTCATGAGAGGGATGTGGTCTGTAATTCACATTTAAAGCACTGTTTCCTGAGCGAGCTTTAAGGACAGAAGAATATTCAACCTCTGAACAGATATGAGGTAATCTACACCTAATCTTTTCAGGCGAACCAAGACAAGTTCAACTTGAACCTGTTCCGGTAGCAGCTTGAATCCATCTGGCAAACTGGAACACAACTAAAGCTAACATTGTTTATTTGGAATGAAACAAAAAACTATCCACACCTCTCAGGATATTCTACAGTTTCCATATCCTCATTCTGATTGCAGCAAGGAACATCAGAAAAATAGCACAAGTAGTACAGTGATTCCACCGGCAGCAAACAGATAAGTCAGTCCTCCCAATCCCAAGAACAAGTAGTCGAAAAAAGAAGGCTGGAATCTTCAGGGTGTCCCGATGAATGTCTTATGCACCATAAAAGTACAACCATGCAGCTTCAGATTGAGTCTCCTTAATAAGTTTAGTAGCTTTTGCAATCTTCTCTTTTATTCAAACTGTAATTATTTAATTGATATGATCCTTCTTACTGGAAAAGGCCAATGACAGAATTTATATGCATCTTGGGTCTGGTCCAATGTTAATTTAAGTAATTTCGCCGCAAACAAATTCAATCAATCAACTTCAGCACGCATGATACATTTATACACATATCTGCGCAGGCCCAATGTCTAATAAGTAATTCTACCGTGAACAAAATTCAATCAATCAACTTCAGTGTGCATGATGCATCTTTACAAGATTTGTTTCATGGAAGACACTGAGTTTGGGGTAAGGTGGGGGCGGGTGGGTTGGTTGACTACCCATGGGAAAATGAAAGCCGGCAATATTAAGCAAGCTGAATATTTGAAGTTTCAAATAAGTTTATTTGACAGACAAACGCCAAATTCTTATTTCGTTTCCAATTGATATAGTTTCTCATAATAAATAAAAGAAGTGCAAGTGCTGGTCAATATTGCGAAGTATAAAACCAGTCTTTGAGGAAGAAAGTAATTCAGTTATAAACTCATGAATGAAGTTATATCAACATAGATTCCTGCTTCAACAATGAGTTTCCAATCAGAAGCAAGATATACTTGTAAGGGAACAACATAATAAATATGTCAGAGATCTGGAAGAATAATGCGTACAAGGAGAGCATGAGATAGGATCACTTGGCATGGATAGCTCAAGAGGGCCTAGCTCTCTGTTTTCCCAGCTTTAGCTTCTGATAGCAAAGATTCAAGTTCTCCTTTCCGATACAGCTTAATCGTATCTGCTCCCCAAAAAAAGAGTAATGCAACTCATTCAACAAGTTTTTTCATATTCCAACAATTATGATATGTTATTCAATCTTTCAACAGTAGTAATGCACAGATTGCAAGAAATGCCTACAAACTTACCTTGAAAAAGTACACTAGTGTTCAATCAACTATAATGCCTTATTTTCACTAATTCAGCACATTTTTTGTTGAAAGGACATAAAATGCCAACCACTCAATTTTAAAGTAATCCAGATTGCTAAAACAGTCTGCAGAAGGTACCTAATAACTATAGTTCTTAAATCAAGGATCAGAATGTCATACAAATAGGTTATAAAGTTGGGAATCAAGTCAAATAATTATTTTTAAGGAATAAATGCAGAATAGCAATACTGCTCTGCAAATATATGGTGAAAGCAAAAAATCAATCAGAGAATGTACCTGTACAACCACCAATGTGTTTGGCCCCTGGTCATGATAAAAAAAGAGGTCATTTATTAGAAGTCCTTCACAAAAAACACAAAATAAAAATCAGCAGCAAATGCCACATAAATTTGTAAACAGGCAACTCTGTTCATTCAGTGGCAGTATGCTTAGTTTCAAATTATGCAAATAGTTCTTTTTTCTTTTTTGATAGGTCAAACAGTTGTTTTCAATTCATTTTTTATGCTGTGTGTGTGCGGGTGGGGGTGGGGTCATACATATTGTTTCTAAAAGATGAAATGTCTTCAAATACTTATGGTGCTCGTCAAGAAGACATCTATTACTTCTGAAAGTTTCACATATAAATAATTTTTTGTTCATTATTATGTAGAGGGGTGAGATCATCCCCGAGTTTCAAGGATTGCAGTTGATCCAAAGGGCTGGCTCTAGATGGATTTTTTTAATGAAGGAAAGATGGATTTCTCGGTCATCAAAGAAAATTATCTGCTTATTACATATAGAATTATATAAATTCAGGAAGCTCCCATAAAGAAATAGATAAGCTCCAACAATTTATTGTCATATCCAAACACTTGTAGGGATCAACAACTCTACAATACCACATTTCTTACCAATGAATACATTGGGAACCGTATGCTGTCCAGTAAGCCTTTCCAGTACTTTCTGCAGTTGTGGTCCTTGGGGACCTGAAACAATTTAGAGATAACATCAACTTATTCCGTAAAAAGTATACATTTGAATATGACTAGAGCACGAAATGCCACAGTTGCAACTTAGATAACCTTTGATAATGGGAAATAAATTCAGAGTGCAGATAATCGAAATGAACTACAAAGACTTCTAGTGAACTGTGCACGCACTTAACCCAAGTCTATTAGATCTCTTTTTAACATCTGTTTCCCTTCTTCTTTAGGGAAGTCTGCGACTGTGGTAGTAGAAGAATATATAAAGGCCAACATGCAATCATGGTTAACTAACATTATGAGAAACAGCACAATTTCAGAACTTTTCCTCTTTGTTTGATGACAGATCTACTTGCAACACAAGGTTGCATGTTGCTACCCTCATCTGTGGATTGCAATTTTGTACCATCAATAACATTAGAATTTTGGGGTCACATTCTCAATGATATTTTAAGACATGGTGAAAGGAGACATGCATTAAAAGACAGACAATTCATGTAAATTACGTACAGCCACTTCCAACTGAACTTTATCAAATTCCCCAAACAGAGTTGTAGCCTAATGATGTCGATGAAACTACTCTATGCAAGATGGGAAGGTGCTTGCTCACATTTGGTTTTCTATAAGTTGCACGCATCCGGCATCACAACCAAAACTGAAGGAAACCTGATGAACTTCAAGCTTTCACAATTGACCATCATCTAGCCAACTAGAAGGACTCCCCAAAATAATATGATTGATATACTCCTAAGGTTCTAAGCACAAGAACTTTTTGCCTTTATACTGTGACGAAAACATAACTTCCAAGGTAAAGGTCCTTTTACTCCTCTCAATAACGGCCCCAACAGCTAGACACTATAAGATGTAAATTCTTATGGGAAGGCAGCAACCTTAACAACAAGATCCACTTCGTGAAATGATCTAAAGTCATGTTTCCCAAAGAACTTGGTGGACTTGGAATCAAGGACCTATCACTGTATAACAAGAGCATACTGATGAAATGGCACTGGACTCTGGAGGTACAGTCAAGAGGATGCTATCTTACAGAAAGAAATCATCACAGCAAAATATGGGAGGCTCAACCACTATATGATGATTATTCCAGCAATACATATTTGGAGGTGGTAGATGGGGTTCACACAAAATTTTGGACAGATAAATCGATACGGGACTCAACACTAAAGGAAGCTTTTCCAAACATCTTCATCATAGCAGGAAGTCCAGAATCCTTCGTTGCTCGAAATAAAGAGAACAACTAATGGAACCTGAATCTTAGGAGGAATCTGCAGGACTTATAAGTTGATGAACTCTCACACATGCTAGAAGTGCCGTAGAAATACACCATCAACACTCAGTTGAGGGAGAAATTAAAATGGGGCAGCTCTATGGCATACACAGTCAAGAAAGGTTATGGAGCTATGTGCTCCAACAATATGATGATTGACCTATGGCCTTAGAAGCTAGCTAGAAAACAAGTATTACATGTGCCAAGCTAGCTAGAAAACAAGTGTTACATATTCCCCAGTTTAGTTTGAAGTGGACTATGCCTTTCACTGTCAGAGACGCCTATGTGAGCTGGAACGCAAAGAAAGTTGACAAATCCATCAGGAAAATCTGGAAAGTGGTACCTGCAAGCATTTTCTGGTGCATTTGGAATTTTGGACTGAAAGAATCCACAGATGTTTTGATGGGTTATCAACTTCAAGCTGCTCCCTGAAGTGTAGATGTTTGGTTAATCTTTTTGGTTGGGCTAAAATTTCGCCTGTTAATAACTATGGCTTGTTTATGGACTAGATCAGCTCTCTAGTTTGTTAGACTTCCACTATATATGAGCTGATAAGCTCTTCCGCTTGTAATTTCATTGCTACTGCTTGATATCTTTATGATATCGTCGTAATCTTCTTCTCTTTTTGAAACTGGCAATGTTACCTTTATGATATCCTACTTACTTCATAAAAAAAGTCCCTTTTACTTCTCTCTCCACAGTAGGCACCAGTCTTGGCAGATATCCTAAGGTCAGGCCTAGTTAAACAGAAAATATAGTCTAGGCAATACAAATGCAAGCTCACCCGTCTACTTAAAGACCATTATCCACCAACGTTTCTCGTTCAACAACAACAGACCCAATGTAACCCCAGAGATGGGGTCCAGAGAGGTAGAGTGTACCCAGTCCTTACCATACCTTTGAGAAGGTAGAGAGGTTGTTTCCGAAAGGATCTCAGCTGAACAAACAGTGTAAAAAGGCAATAGCAACAAGCATTTTGGCCATGCGTAATGGAAATTCTTGTCTTACATTTGAGGAATTAGGTGGAAACAACCAAAACTAATAATTTTGCATCACAAACATTCCGCTTGTTTAACAACATTGGTTTTGCAGAAGGATAGCAATCTGCCTACCTAACATCAATTGGCTTACTTATTCATCGGGAACTTGAACTCAAGTACTCAACTGTTTTTTATGTAACCAAAATAAACAATGCTAGTAGACTATCTATAGGGATTTCCATCTGTGAGTATTCAACTCATTAATAATCTTAGCTTCAAAGTCATATCTGCATATAAGCCTTGACTTCATATTCACAGCAATCAACCTAAATTTTTTCTACATAGAACAGTATAAATATCACATTCTCAATTCACATTAAGCAAAAAATATAACTCCAACACAAAGTAAACATTTTTTCCCCAAATCATGAAATCATAAAGCTTGAACAGAAGATGTACAAGTAAAAGTACTTGACTTTGGAGAAACTTACCCATTTCGTCCAATTCAATAACAAGAGGATCTACACCAAGTCTCTTGAACAAAACTTTCACCTCAGTTGAGTACCTTTTGTAACAAATTAAAAAAACACTTCAAAATTCACTCAGAAATCAGACAATTAGTCATCGAATCCCAATTTCATACGAGATATTAATTTTACAACTTACGAACACCAACTCTTGGAGTAGACAACTACTGGGTTTTCCGTAATCGTCTTTTTCACGCTCTCCTCCAATCGGGACCCGAATGAACCCGACATCGCTCGAATCTGCACCCGACCGATTTTCCGGGGACCATTGTTTTCGATTCTGGACCCAAATCTGTATAATCTGACACTTGGAACAGTGCAATTGGAATTGGGAATGCGCTGTAAGTGCCGGACAATTTGAGTTCCATTTTGAGGGTGAAAGGATTGAGGAATAGAAAAAGTAGTGAAGTTTTTAGTCAAACTCATAGTGGCAGCCATTTCTTTTTTTCTTTTTTTGGAGAAACTTTGTTCAGTTCAGTTGTTGAGATTTTCTGTTGTTTGGTAAATTTTCAGGTTTTTATCACCGCTAAATTCAGCTAAAGATAATAATTAAATTGAAAACTTTAAAATTATGGAAAATTTGGAGTTAATGTCTTAAAAAGGTCACTCAACTTTTAAAAAATATCTAGCAAAATTACTAAATTTTATTTGTATCATTAAAATCACTCAACTTAAACTTATATATCAAAAAAATTACTTAACTTAGATATTTATATCAATAAAATTATTTAATCAAATTTATCATTAAAAACCAAAATAACTTTTTTTAAATATCTGATTACAATTAAAATAATAAATAAATAACTTAAAATTACTATTTTATTATATATTATAAATAAAATAATAAAAGATTTCATTTGGTATACTACTACTGCTTATGCCGAACTTGCTCCGGTAGTATAATCAATTTTGATAATTCATTGGTAAATTACTACTACTTCAATCGACAGTAACCACACTTCTTGTGATGGTTTAATCAATTTTTTGTTTGTGTGAATCTCTTTTTTAATTGTTTTAAAAATAAATAAATGTGAGGTTCCATGTATTAATGGTAGTTTGGAGAATTTTAGGTTCAAATTTTTGATTAATTTATCTTTTATTTTGAATGTTTATTATTTTATAATGAAATAGTAGTTTTGAGTCATATATTTAGTAGGTTAATCATGAACATAATTTAAAAAATAATTTATTTGTGGTGTGAATTTTTTTAATAAGGAATTGTTTGAGTGATTTTATTGATACAATGGCATAAGTTGAGTGATATTATTAATATAAAATAAAGTTTAATGACTTTGCTAGATAAATTTAAAACGTGGAGTGACCTTTTGAGACATTAACTCAAAAATTTGATACTAGTAAAGTGATATTTTATTCAAAATTTGGAGAGAAAAATGTTGTTCTCAATTTTATTTTATTTCGTTTCTCACCAGGTGTTCATACTCATATTAAAGCCGACTAGATTTGAATTCGCACAAGAAAATCCTATATTGAAGATAAACACTCTCTAACAAAGACAACTCTATACCTAATGAGACTCAAAACCCGAGACCTCCTGATTAAGAAATAAGAAGTACTTAACCCTCCACTACAACTCTCGTTAATTCATCAAGTATTTGTTACATAAATAAGTTTAACTACGACAAATATGTAGGTCTTGTTTAATTATATACATCATTTCTAATTGGGACAAAAAAATAAGTTTTTACAATTATTATGTTTAACTCGTATGATAAGAAATGATATATTTTAAATAATTATCGTATCTCCATGTTGGCGATTCAAAAGCACATGCAAAATGAATTTTAAATATTAATTTAAAAATATTTAATAAAAATATTTTATCACGTATTCTGATAAAAATCAATAGGAGTTATCAGGCATAATTTCAAATGAATATACTTGTAGTTACATATAACTAAAGTTTAAACATTTATATCCAGATAAAAAAAAAAGACTGAATTTTAATTATATATATGTCTGAAGTTTTCCAAAAAAGATGAGATGACTTCAGTCATATATGTCTTTTAACTTAAACTTGAGCCATATTTTGTGTTGTACACTTCGACCTCTCTTATCTTTTAAGGCCCAAAAATGAGAAGTCAGTGGGCTTCAGAGACAGATGAACTTAGAGGCCTCAAGTTGAATAACAGAGTATTCCAAGATTGTCAAAATTCTATGGGACTGCCTTTTCAGACATAGCCATTTAGCCCAATTTAGGGATAATCGTATAGAATGATAAATTAATACTAATATAAAATAAATATAGTAGCTATCCTTTGATTTATTTGTGTTCCATAGCAAACTGTTTGTCAGTCTCTCTCTTGCTCATATTTTCGCTCACCACTCTCCCTCTCTGCTCGCTTCCTGTCGCTCGCCTCTCTCGCTTTATACAATAGAATTGTATAAATTGTGTTTCTAATTGTATAAAGCGAGAGAAAATTGTATAAACGCATGCAAATACATATATTTTCGTCTTATACACTTATAATTATACCATACAAATATTTCTCTGCCCAAGTCTTTTTTGTCTTTCTCGTTTTATACAAATTCAAATTGTATATAATTTCTCTCTTTCTCGTTTTATACAATTCGATTCAATTGTATATTCCCTGCACAAGTCTCTTTTTATCTTTCTCTCTTTCTCGTTTTATATAAATTCAAATTGTATATAATTTCTCTCTTTCTCGTTTTATACAATTCAATTCTGTCTTTCTCGCTTTCTCCATTTATACAATTCGTTTTATACAATTCACTTCAATTGTGTATGCAGTAGCGGATCTAGGATTTTCGTTTAGGAGGTTCGAAAAATAAAAATATTGTTGATAGGATTCGAACCTGGGCATGTAGCTTAAATTTCAGGGGTCTTACCATTGAGCCATCTAATTTTAATTATTATTGAGGGGGTTCAACACATATACATCTATAAAAATACAGAAAATTTACCTTATATATATCGTATATCTTTTTACCGAGAGTGTTCGGGTGAACACCCTGGACCCAATGTGGGTCCGCCCCTGTGTGTATGTATAACGAATTATACATATATAAGTTTGCTATAAAGCGCAATTATATAAACTTTTTTTATAATATACAAATATAAATTTTATGTTTACTATATGTGAAAGTTGTCCATTTAATTTATATGGCGTCTAAAGTTATCCACGAGTGAAGTTCATACATTTATATCACAAGTCCAAGCAAAATAGTTGGACTTCAATTGTTATTGTCTAAACTTCAGCCACATATATGATTGAGATTCATTACTTTTTGCTTAAACTTCGGTAGTATGTACTTGAACTTTGAACAAAAATGATCGAACTTAAGTCACCTACCGTCCAAACTTGAACAACAATTGACTTAATTTCAGAGATATATTACATATGAATTTCTAACTAAAAGTACTACAATATTGTAGAAACTTCTTGTTCAACTCTAGGTGTAAAAATTGGACCACTTAGATGAGCTAACCACTCTTTAATTTATTGATAAATGATAACAACATTTCTGGTGTTTTTGACATTCTTACATAGGCTAGTTTTTGTGGATGAGAAACATTTTCAAAGGGTCCTTCCAGAGATCAATCTTTTGAAAGGACCAGTTTTAGTGGTCGATCAAAGAAAAAAAAACGATCTCCTATATCTAAAAAGTTCATTTCAATTTTGATATTGATATACATATACTTCTAAAATAAGAGAAAAGAGAAGAGGGGCAAGGGCGGCAACCAGAGAAGGAGCTAAGACCGCTTAGGCTTTTTATTAATGCTCCACACTAAAATAGAGAAATCTATGTAACTTTGGATCTTAGCAGCATTTTTCGCATAAAAGAAAGGCTACTGACTTGTCTGAATCAACAAACAAGGGAGTAATAAAATTTGAATACTAACATAATAATCAATAAGCCTTGTTGACAAGACGAGAAATATTGAATCAGCACCAAAAAGATAAAAGTAATTACACACTCATAATTTTACTCAGAATAAGTAAATCAATATAACATATTAAAATAATAATGTTAGTTAACCTTGAATAGTCGATTAAATTTTTTGAGTAAAGATACATATATTGCATTCATCAATTCACTACGAATACCGAGTTTAGCAAAACAAAAAATGTAGTAGTCATTATTAAAATTAAAAATAAAAACCAAACACATCAACTTGGTGTCGTGGTGTAGTTGGTTATCACGTCAGTCTAACACACTGAAGGTCTCCGGTTCGAGTCCGGGCGACGCCAATTTAGTTTGTTTTTTTATTTGTTTTATTCGATTCGCGATTTTCAAATCTTAAACCCGAGTCCAGTGTTTTTAATACACACGTAATTATGATGAAAATAAGAATTGTGGGTCGGGACCATTTATACAATTATTTTGAATTCATGATCAGATCAAGTGTCATGATCTTTTTTTTTCCTTTGTTTAACCAATAATGTGTATGCTAGGGTGTTGAAATGATGACAGATTGCTTTCAAAACTCTCATATGACTCTATTGAATATGACTTGAAAAGAACATAGAGAAATAGCACAATATTCTTTCTGCAGCTGTACGTGTTCTATCAGTGTTTTTTAACGTACACAAATAATGGAAATTGAAGTGTCATTTTCTCATTCTAAATTTCCATTTTCTTCAACTAAGGGAACCAGTATTCTCTAGAATAGGAGCTTTTTCCTCGGATGATTATAATGTGCAAATGTCAAAGAGTAGACATAAGAGGCCACATAAATGATAAACACCCTTCACGTTCAACTTTGTTCTAAATATCGAAATGATGTTTTATGCATTTTTATGCTAATGTTTGTCGTATCAACTAAGAGTTGTTTGAATGGACTTAAAAATTGCTTCTTCTTTTTTGGAAGTGTTTGACATTATTCAGAGTAACTTTCAAATTAAGTGATTTTAACTACTTTTTTTTTTTTACTTGGTGTCTCATATTCATATTGAAGTCCGACTAAATTTGAATTTTTGCGACAGAAAATCCCACATTGAGAATAAAATGCGCTTTAATTAAAAGCGACTCCGTACTTTAGGAGACTCAAACCTGAAAACACTCTAATAAAAAATGAAGGAGTACTTAGCAATTCCACCACAAACCGTTGTTGATAAGTCTACTCATTATAGCTTAAAAACTATTTTGCTTAAAAGCTACTTAAATTCGGATTCAAACTGTGGTCAACATCAGTACTTAATTTGTCATGAAAGATCAACAGGAAATTTAGAACAATATTATGAAATAGTACTAATAACTTTAAAGGAACAATCTTTGTCATTGTAATAAATATAATCAATAATAATTGTACAAATTTGTATGATTGAAAAGTCAATACAAACAAAAACAAATTTGAAATTTGTGGAAGAAAAAAGAGAAACGCCTCTTCGTCCTCTAGTAAAATGCCCAAACTATAGCAAAACTTGAGCTTTTTTAATTTTTGCATCTTTTTGGAGAGGGCTGATCTCTCTGTATATACTATATTCTGCTGTTTTCCTTTTGTATATATATATATTTTTTGCACAAGTATTTTATACATCTCTTTTCTTTAATCCCCTATTATAAAAAATGAAGTCGTAATCTTTTTTTTTTTTTTTCATTTTTTATATTTTTCAGTTGGATTAAAAAGTTGAGATGCATCTTCTGTGTGTTGGAACTTTTTGCTTTTTTTGTTTGAGATCATCTTTGTAAACTTTGCCAATATCTTGTGCAATATTTATAGCATCAGCAGAAGCACCAGCTAGCCCTTTCCTTGTAAATCCAATTGCATATAGCCCAGATTTTCCTTTCCAATTATTTGGGATTTGTGCTTTTGGAAATCCATTATTGGAGAAAAATTCACTTTCCTGTATCACATAACAGAAAATAATATTAGCACACTTTTCAAAAACAGTTGAGTAGTTCGAGCACTGTTGTTCAGACTCTTAAAAAATGTTGACAAATACATGTTTGATAACTCGAACTTTTCAAAATTGTTGTTCATACGCATGTAACAACATTTTTGAAAAGTTCGAGCAGTTAAACTTCTTTTATTTTGTTGGTGTATATAACTTAAATTCGTTTATAAATCATTAGAAACTTCCAAAGCTGTCAATGTTATTAAAAAAAGTTCCAGGAGGATTGTGACATTGTCTCTCACCTGTAGCCAGTAAGGAACGTTGCTGCAGTAACCAGTAGCAAGAACAACAGAGTCGATTTCTAGTTTTTCGCCAGTGACAAGTTCAATGGTGCCACATGAAAACTTTTTGATTCCTGGGACAACTTTAACTTTTCCAGATCTAATTTTTTCCAAGGCACCAATATCTAAAACTGGTGTTTTCCCATGTTTGTTCTTGAGTTCTAATGGTCCAATTGATGGCCTTTTTAGTCCATAATTCTCAATATTTCCCAAAATAAACCATGCAAGAATAAGTAGAATTCTGTCAACTAGCCAAAGAGGCACCCATTTCATCATAAACATAGCTAGCTCAAATGTTGATTTTCCAAATATTTCTCTTGGCAAAACATGAACCTGAAGAAGAAAAACAGAGCAAAAATTCATTAGTAAACAGAGTATATACGAGATTTAGAGTCAGTGTGTTCTGTTTTTTAAAATGTTTAATTTTTTTAAGCTAGACGCAGTAAGTCGTAATGGACCCACTGCGTCTTACTTAAAATTACCGGGAACATTGAAAAATCATTAGAGTTTCAAAAGGATCCGTAATCATCAAATTTAAATTCTGAATTTGTCTACTGCTTACCGAGCTACGACAGACAATTGATGGTTGAGCACCATGATTTGAAAGATCAAGAGAGACTTCCATTCCAGAATTACCACATCCAACAACAACAACTTTCTTCCCTTTATAATTTTCCCCTGATTTATAATCACAAGCATGAATCACTTCACCTCCAAATTCTTTCAATCCTTCAATGTCAGGCACAACTCTCTCAGCATTTTCGCCTGTGGCTACGACAAGCCACTGGGAAATGTACTCAACTTCAAAGCCGTTAGGTGAACTAGTTTTCACCCTCCACACTCTGCAAGTTTCGTCGTACTTAGCTGATTGAACACACTCGTTGAATTGCGGGTTAATGTCAAAGTGTTTAGCATATAGCTCGAGGTACTCGATGAATTGTCTCTTAGTTGGATACTCAGGGAAGTGATTTGGGAATGAGAATTTTGGTAATTGGCAGAATTTCTTGGGGAGGTGGAGCTTTAAACGATCGTACGTTCGTTTTTGCCATAGTGATGCGATACAGTCAGATCTTTCTATAACGACAAATGGAACTCCTTGTTCTCGTAAGCAAGCTCCTACAGCTAGTCCTGATGGACCTGCACCAACAATTACAGGGCCATTTACCCAAACACATCTACGAGAAACGGAATCTTGTTCTGATGAGAAGGTAAACATTTTCGTATGTTCTAGTGAAAATAGTGAGCGTTTTTGTTTGTTTAAAACGAATCGGAGCAACAGAAGGCTGAAACAGAAAAACTTTGTTGTGTAGAGAGAATAGAAGTATAGATGGAATTTGTTTGTTGAAGAGAGATGGGGTGTAAAGGGCATTTATATAGAAGATTTTAAATTTTTTATTTTGTTCTGTGGCATATGAAAGAGGCATGTGACACTTAATGCATTTTGACGGGTCATTCTCAAATCATAAGCTATCATACTAATTATTTTATTTCATGTTACTAAAATATTGATTCCATTTTTTTTATACTGGGGTTTAGTTCTGGTTATTATTTCTTTTGTTTAAGACCTTCATATTTTTTTTCCTTTCTGTTGTAACTTGTATGGCTGACTGAGTTAGTGTGGTTTCCCCCCCAAAAAAAAGCATTATATATTTAAGATAAAAGTTGTTTTTATGATTGTATAATTGTTGAGTTCCTGAAAATTTTAACTTCGTTATTGACAACAATCGTCCAAACGTAACAGAATAGAATGCATACAAATTATTCAAGCAAGTGAGCTTAATTTTTTTTTCACATTCTGAATTTCATTACACTCTGTAATTAGTTGCATTACTGTTTAACATGATGGTAATTAGGTGACAGAAAGTTAATAACAGAAATAGTAATTAAGTGAGTGTACAAAACTAATGATGGTTAGTGTAGTACATACAGTAAGAAGCAGGTCTCTTGCTTCCTATCAAGGGGAATTTGTCCTACTAAAAATTATACTAAATATATAAAATCAATTTTTTTTTTAATTATGAATAGTAAATATTGAATTTTCTTAATAAAACTTTTTACTCTGTTATTGGCGACAACCATCTAAATAAAATAGAATGCATGCAAAATATTCATATGGGTGAGCTTAATTTTCTCTACATTCTTTTTAATTATACATATTATTATTAATTATTTCTCAGTTTCATTTTACTTGATTCTTATACTAAAATAAATATTTCATTTTATTTATCTATTTTAACAAATTAAAAGAGTTTTTAACCTTTTTTTCTCTTACTATGTTGAATAACTACATGAAGTAATAATAGTCAAATTCAAATTTCACGCGTTATTATTAATGTTAGATACAATATGTCGCAGTAAAAATTTGATTTGAGACATTAATAAAATATTATCATTTGTTCCAAAAACAGAAAAATCCTAACACGTTCAGTAAAATATATTTTTAAGTAAAACTTTTTTAAGAAATGTGTGTTATGTGTCATGTGATTATAGATATGTGAAACGAAAAGAGTACTATTGTTTAATATGATGGTAATTAGGTGACAAAAAGTTAGCGATAGTAGTAATTATGTAATAAGTGTACAAATTTTAATGATGGTTAGTGCATAGTACAAATTTAAACAGCTAGCTTTCTTGCTTCCTATTAAGAAGAATTGCATTATTTTTGTCGTACTGAAAATAACTAAACATGCTTCTTCCACTTACAAATTTAAAGTGAATAATAAATGATTAAACTGACCCTACTAAAGATTACATAAAAATCTTTAAATGCTTACGTGGCAATTATAATGCTGACTAGGATAAACCAACAGAATGCCCACGTGGATAGGGTGTTGAACTGTTAAGATTTTATCTTAACCCAATCTCTATCTCTAATGGACCCTCTGGTCCCAACAGAAGTAGACTCCATAGGCCCATCTCAGATTGTAATATTTGGACCCGGAAAAAAAAGCCCATACCTTGCCAGCTGAAAAACACTTGCTACTTCCATGCCATATATTGACTCTCTCTCCTTTATGTCGGAATCGCCGTAATTTTTAGACAGAGTTAGAATATGAAGTTGATGAATAGGGAAGATGTCTTCTTCTAATTGGCAAAGGACGAGTCAATTTTCAATGTGATGCATTCGTGGAAATTCATCATTGAATCATTATTATGTTCATAACCAACTTGTTTACGTACATTTAATTGGTTTGATGTTATTATTCAAATATATGATCTTAAAAAAAATGTAGATTCCTTCGAATTATACCTAATATTATAGATCAGTCCATGAATAATTCACAAGTAGATTATAATGTTGGAATTTATATATGGTTTTAAGTAATAATCAATGATATAATATAACTCTGTAGGTGAGTGTATATAATTTGTGGTTTTTAAAAAAAGAAAGATATACGAGGTATATTATAAAAGTTGATAAAATTATAATTTTAATATTGGATTCAAGGTGAAGAGCTGAACTGCCATCAATAAGGTGAAAATTCATAGAGTCAACCAACCAACTCAATTAGTAAGATTTTCCGTGAAATGAATGTTAGTTAAGTAAAACATATCAAAATTGAGTATAGACAATTTTTAGAGACAGAGTCAGAATATGAAGTCGAGGAGCAGGGAAAATGTCTTTTTCTAATTGTCCAAGGACGAGTCAATTTTGAATGTGCTGCATTCGTGGAAATTCATCATTGAATCGTTATTATGTTCACAATCTACTTATTTATGTATATTTAAATTAGTTTGATTTTCTTATGCAAATAAAAGATCAAAATAAAAATCTAACCACTACCTAATATTATTAGCTCAGTCCATGAATAATTCAAAAATAGATTATAATGTTGAAGTTTATATACGGTTTTTAATAATACTGATATACTCCATTGTTGAGTATAGTATAGATAATTTGTGTTAAGAATAAAAAGATATACAAGGTATATTATAATTAATTGTATTTCAAAAAGAGCAGTATATATAACTACGAGATCAACTTTAACATCAACTTTATTACTGCTCTTTTTGAAATACAATTAATTACTATAAAAATCAGTGGGGACACCCTTCGTAGGAAAAAATATCATATATATAAGTAAAATGATAAATGAAATAATTAAATAACATATTTTGGATATCCTTAACATAACAAGTTGCTATTTCTGGACACCCTTTGTTAAATTTCTGGCTCCGCTTCTGATTAAAATACTATTTAAGAATCATGATAAAAGATTTTCGATTCCCAAGAATATCAAACAAGTTGTGATGTAGTAGGTATTATAAATATATTATATCATCGACCTCAATTATAATAACATGATTGAGATTAATTTACTCTTATTTAGGTACGTTTTGAACTTGCGAAAATAATCATTTTTAAAAAAAAACTTATTAGGAGTAAAAAAGAAATAAAAAAAAAGCATTTAATGTGTGAATATGAATTTAATCAATCTGAATATTATGTACAAATAGAACACCAAAATCTACTTCGTCATCCTAGACGATCTAGACCAAACATGAAAAGACGTTGCCCATTCTTTGTAATTAATTAAGTTTATCCCAAGAATTAGTCTAGAGAGAATCAGAATTATATGGCTCGATATTCCAGATTTTATTTAATCAAAGAAATCACAATCAACAATTTTATTTTTTTGGGGTTTTATCTCAGGAAATTAGCTTTATTATCAATCATGTTCAGCATATGCAATGTATTTAAATGAAATAATTACTGTCAAAACCCTACAAATAATGTTCTTAGATCAGAATCATGATTACTTGTATTAATTAGAACTAGTACCTAGCTAGCTATTTAATGGAAGTTTATTAAACCATACGTACGTTGAGGCTAGCTCCTGCTTGCATGCTTTTAATTTGTTGGTTACTTAATTAGTTTTGGATAAGAATAGTAAAATTAGTCCATAAAATATAATTCGTTTAATTAATCTGCTCGAGTTTGAACTAGTTCTAACAAACTTATTCATTTATTAACTCTTTCTATTTCAAATTGTAGGCTGCAACTTGCTTGTATGCATGAAGCTGGAATTACTAACAATCTCCGATCAATCATAAAACGGTTATTTTGATCAACGCAAATTTAATTTAACTCGCTCATTTAACGCCCTAATTTTACATTGTTTTAAACAAGGATAAAGACCACTATTTGAAACGACATATCAAAAATAACTAATATCAAAATTAATTTTAAAATAAAGTAAATTTATATTTAATTAGGATAAAATTATATTTTGAGATAACTTATTTTCAAATCGGAAGTATAAAATATTCCATGTTGCAGAAAGGAAAAATAAAATGGCGTTGGAATGAGCAGCAGCATCATTCTTCCAACTCAGCTGTGGCCAGTGGCCAAATCCCAAAATAAAAATAAAAAATGATAGTAGTAGTTAGTAAGTTATAAAAAAAACAAAGGCCTATATATATTATATTATATTATTTAGGAATTATAGAGATTGAAAAGAAGATATAGAGATAAAATTATAGTGATAGGACATGTGTTAATAATATAATATTCAGATTTTCCCCACCAGCTTTGGCCAGCTTGTGAGCTGATGATCTGGAGGCCAGGTTACTCTTTTTTGGAATATTATTTTTTATATTGCTACGAAATGAAAAATAAGAAAACGTTTTGTAATTTTTTTTTTTCGTGTTTCTCATTTGTTTCCGTGTTGAAATCTGTCTTTAAAAATAATATAAACTTTTAAATGAAAATATCACACAACTCAATTTGATACGTAAAATAGATAAAGGTCTTGAATTCAAATATTATATTACGTATCACTATAAATAAATAATTTTCATATATAATATATTTGATTCAAGAAAAAATAAGTTCATAAAAAGTGTTAATACAGGATTTTAGTTAAGTAAATGCAATTGCGAATTTTTAAAAAACTTTTCGATAATTGTCCGTGTGGGACATTACGAAGCAAGCTCCACGAAGATAGTGAAGAAAATCTTTAGTGATATTTGGTAAATATCTAATTAAAAATAATAACAATGAAAAAGGACTAGATATTAGATATTATACAGAGAAAAAGTTTGCTTTTTTGATTAAATCTATAATTAGTGACTTTTAATAATATGCTTAAAGTTGGAGAAAGATGGTAAAACTCATGATTAGCATATGGCATGATGTAATGCATGAGTATACTTCATGCAACTTTAGTGTGTGTTTTCCTATTCTCTAGTTGTAGCTGATATTTGTAGTGGATTTAATTATATCTGAATTTATATCAAAAAGTCTCAAATAAAGATTATGACGTGATTTCAAATACTAATTCTCTAGAAATAAGAATGAAAATATTTATCATTTCATCACAATTCTTTTTTGTCCTGAAAGCTTAGCTATCACGATTTTCTTATTCTTCATATATGCGTTTGACATAGATTTCAAATAGTTCTTTCACTTTATTTGAAATTTACATAGTTGAAATTGAAGAGTGTTTCAAAATATTTTTTGCAAGGAAACTATTTGGAATAATATTTATGTTGCAACACTACTTAAATACAATCTCTAAAGTGAAAAATGAATTTTAAAAAAAAAACAATTTTGTGAGTTGTATTCCAAATTTAAAATATAACTTCAAACTGAATTTAAATTTTTCATGATGTAACACTGATTTAAATTATTCCAAAAAAGAAGAAAATATTTTTTTGCCAAACGGGTCATTTTCGGCAGAAAGTTGAAAGAATTAAGTACTAATTTATTCTTAGCAATATGCTACTTGATTATAGTACTAATTAAAGTATTGTACTTTTATTATTTAAAACAAAAAAGACTCTTATTTGGAATTTTGCACCCTCCCTAACTATATAATATTAATTAAGTTATTAACCCATTAATCATATAATATTTTCTTGTATTTGAAGGTTCCACGTAAAAGCTACACCTCGGTATGTAGATAAGAATGCAGGTAAAGTACTTATTTAGATTAATTAATTAATTTATTAATGGTACTTTAAATTGTACACACCTGGATTCTTTGTGTTTATAATTATACTTTCACAAAGATATACTAATTAACAACTATAATGTATTTTTGTTGTCACCATTGATACATTCCAGAAAAAAGTTTATAAAAATATCAAGTTCACACGAATCACTAAATGATTTAATTTCCAAGGTCATTACACAATTGATCTTTCTTGATTCTTTCTAATCAATTTCTTAAAATTAGCAAATTTTTACGATAGGAAATTTTGATTTAGATTGAAAAAATATTTTGTCTAGTATATATTTTTTTAATATGTGATAACAAGTCATGAATTGTCATTTACTAATTAAAATGTTTGTCAATTATATGTCATAAAAAATATTTGTTTTTACTTCGTATTTAAATATCTTTTACACTAATAATGTATATATAGAAGTAGTTAAATCTGATGATTGATTGTTCTGAATTATAATAATTCATCTCAACATCATCATCATTATTTAAGTAATCCTACATATTAAGGCCTTCTTAAAAAGGAATGATTATATTATAAACTAATCTCTCTCTTTCTCATTAATCTACCCTAATTTCATTATTTTGCAAATTCTACGTCTCATCATTAAAAAAAATAAATATTTCCAGAATAATTCAGCGCCGAAAAGTCATTATATTTACTAATGTCAATTATATTAGGTATATTTCAATCAGTTATGAGCACTAATATAATATAATATTTCAATCATTTGGGGAATAATAAGAAAAACCGTTTAGTTTATGTATAATGTATCTAAGCAATAGACCTCCACGTAATCAGTCTTGTGGCGATTAAAGTCTGTGGTGATTAAATTAAGTTGTAACAAAAATTAAAAATAAATCATATTTCTTGAAATATCATTATAATTAAGTTGCTTCCGATATAGAAATTACAATTAAAATACATTCTTTTTTATTTCATATAAATGACGTGATGTATTATTTTTTTTAGTTTGCTTTAAAATAAATATCATTTTTTTACCCAGCAAATAAAGCAATTTGTGGCGACAGATATGAGTCAATCACAAAAATTTATATTTAGTTGGTATATACCTATGACATAATTCAACTCAATAGCAATATAAATAACAAAAAATATTGTTTATATAAGCTAATATGAAATTCTGTTTGAAGGATTCAAATTATTGAAATATCAAATAGGTAGATATAATAGACATATTTTTATATTTGAGTTATTTAATCACTATAATTAGGTGGTGGGAATTGAATAGCCCGCAGAGAGAGTGATAAAGGAATATTAAGATTCACTTCATTAAGGGAAATGGATCACATGGCATCATGATAATTGAGAACCTTTTCAAGAATAAAGGGAAAATTGATAATAAAAATCCAATTGATAATAAACATTTTTAAAAAAAAATAAACTTGTGACGAAAGCGATAAATATTTAGTTATCTTTAGTTGAAGGTTCTATTTTCGAGTTTAGTTCATTGTATGGACGTTTTTATTAGAAAATATCTTATTTTTAAAATTTTATATAGCAGATTCTAATTTAATCAAAGCTTAATATATAAATAATGAACATCGAATGAAAAAAATTTGTTTCTTTTATTGGAAAAAAATCTAGATGGACGCATTGTAAGTTTGAAAGATTTAGAGAATCCACATTTATTAAAACGTTTATTTTGGCATGATCTAGTGTGACTCACTAAATCCTTCATCAATGATTTTATTAATATTATATGATGGAATATTTGCTTGCATGTGTTTAGATTTTTGAGGATATGACTTATGAATTGGATAAACAAATTTCTCAATAACAACAATTAATCAGAAATTTTAGGCGGATATCAATAATTAATCAAAATATTTAGGTAGTTTTTCTATTAAAAAAATCATAGTAAATTATTTTCAGGAAAATATTTACTAAAATATAATTATAAATTCAGATAATTATTGTAGTTATCGTGTTAATAATAAGTTGGTGGATGTTTTATATCACTAAAAAAATAGAATAAGCGATGGAGGACTATTTTTGCCTCTAAAAAGAAAAAAATCATCCCTAATTATAATTAATTGTCCCTAATTATAATTTGCCCACTTTTGAATTGTGACACATAGGGGTGTTCGTGGTTCAGTTTGGATCGGTTATTGGTTAAAACTAAAACCAAACCAATCTAGTCGGTTTTTTAAAATTCTACAACCAAACCAAACCAAATGAAAAAAATAACCATCGGTTTGGTTATTGACGGTTTGGTTCAGTTTTTCTGGGTTTTTTCGGTTTGAAAGTAATAAATTTTTTAGGACACACGTATCTTGATTAAAAAAATATCTAGTACATGAATAATTCACAGAAGAGCTATTGTTGGTTCAATTAAGCAATTAAGCAATACTAGAGTTGTCATTACACGAACAAAGTTATTAAATTAAGAGAGTGTGTGACTATCTTATGAAAGGTATGGTAGGTAATAAATTTTGATCGAATTGGACTTAGGATTGCAATTAAGCTAAAATTTAAGTGTTAGGCTTGAGAAAATTGTAAAGTTAAAGACTTAAGTTACTTAAAATTTAACAAAGTATTTATATTTATTTATAAAAAATATATAAGTAATTATAAAATTTAAATTTCTAATTTATCGGTTTGATTTGGTTATTTTTGCAGTTGTTTTTTAGTAAAACCAAAACCAAATCAAATAGTATCGGTTTTCAAAATTTAAAAACCAAACCTAATCAAATCAAATCAAATATCGATTTTTTTAATCGATTTGGTTTGGATTACAGTTCGGTTTGATTGTTAACCATAACCATGAACAGCCCTAATGACTGATATTAAGAAAATAATAATTGACATAATAAGTTTATCATTTTATCCTTATTGAATATGAAGGATGAATTAAAAATTTAAAATTATCAAAAAAATTTATCTTTTTTCAAAATTAATTAATTGAAGGTATAATAGTTAAAAAAAATATGTCCTTTCTTGATTTTTCAAAATGAAAAGTAAAAAAAACCAAGTAAAAAAAAAGTTTGAACAAATAATTAAAAACGGCGAGAGTATGAACTATTCAACAATAAATTTATAGTTAGTTTCTTGTTTTTTAGTGATATATGAATGTATTTTCGTGCACTAAGATAAGATAATGATGACATTTTTGAAGAATAGAGTTGTTTGGTGAATCACATGGTAGAGAACGTGAATTAATCCATAAATTAATGATTATTATGATATAAGTGGTGGGTAAATTAATTAATTAGAGGCAGTACTACTTATACAAATTAAGTAGGTCAACAATAAAATTAATGGATGGGAGTAGCATTAATTCATAGAAGTTGAATGTGGGAAGGCCTCTTTTATTTTCATTCCTTCATTTACTATAGATTAAGAATTTAACTTATATTTTATCAATAGTGTAACAAATAATTATTGTGTTATATAATTAAATACGTACCATATTTCGAAGCAATATTGCATCATGGCAGAACACTAGCCATACATGTAGCACTAGTGTTTATTAAACTATTTATTAATAAATCTAAGTATTATTTACTGTATAATTAGGTGATCGATAAAACCAACTAACTCATTAATTAACTAATTAACTAGGCATTCTCTTTAACCTAGGTGCCACCCCCTTTATCGACAAATTAGAAGTTTGTCGAAGACTAAAATATTGGTAGAAAGTAACAAAATGTCAAAAACCCTTATATATCATTTGTTCAATAATACAATTGATTTTTACTATTTTATATTGAGTTGAATTAAATTTTTCTCTCTCAATATTCTCCCCTAAAAACACAAGCATGTTTCTATTACTCATTTCAAGTGAAGTTTACGAAAATAGTCATGGTTAGTTTTGTTCTGTGTATAATAAATTGTTCAATTAAAATCTACCTCTGAGAAGTATCGAAAACCTTTCTAAATTTAATTTTTTATTAAGAGTTTCATGCTTATACAAGAGTCTAAGAGCACTTACAATATCATTTGGCAAACCTTGAGCGTATAATGTGTCAGGGGTGTATTTAAATTTAGTTAGTAAAACATACGGGTGTCATAAATGCTATTATGGGATTATAAAGAATAATATATAGTTTTTTTAAAAATGTTTTAGGAATTATTATTTTATTAAAAAGGGAAGTGTTTGAAAACATTCGTAAATTTAATGTAAATTATTAATCTCTGAGCTTTTTTTCAAAAAAATAAATAAATTAGATTATATTTCAATTTACTTGTTTTATCGCACGTCGTTAGTTTTTTACTTAAACTGATAAAATATTTTGTTTAAATTGTGTTATGGCATTTTATATTTTTGAATATTAACTCTTTGTCAAATAATCAGTCCATTATGTTCTTGCGAAATGTACTTTTTAAAAACAATAATATATATATATATATATATATAAATTATTTTCTAATAATATTAATTAATAATATTTATTTCCACAAACACAAAATCCCAAATTGTTAGGTTCATGCTAGTGATTTACCAAGCAAGTATAAACTCTCACAGAGATAATTAATTGTGTTTAATTTATATCAAGTCAGTTTACTTGCTAACCACATGGCATGCAGTGGCCGGTCACAACGTTACGTTGCTCATATAATTAATTAATTACTTCTAATTATAATAAAATCACTCATGTTCTTTATTTGATTAGGAAGTATGATTAATTAATATTTTCACCGTCCATAAGTTTTTTTTTCTATTTAATACAATTATTCTAACTTATAACTCGATATAGTCCCATTCACCAATACTCCATGTCCACTTCCTAATATGCATGTAAATCAAGCATATGCATATATTTAGCTAAATGTCAATTAGCTCGATCAATAATCATCAGAGGTATTCAAAATATTTGTTTTATTTAAATTGATTTGTTTGAACGTAATTATTTAAGTTGATATATTTGGACATAAATTTCGTAAAATAAAAAATATTTTAAAATTTTCATATAAGTATAAGTGCCAAATTGACTAATTGGTTACTACTTAAAAGGGGAAACTTGTTCCCTTCTCTAGGAAAATTTGTACTAAACTTAAGAGAAACAATAAATTAAGCATAAGTAAGATAGTAGTTAAATAGATAATTAAACCGACTACAAAGATCTTCTTAGGTTCCAAAATCTCCATTTGATTTGACCAAATTTTTTTCTACACAAAGAGATTCCAAATAGTAGTTTTTTATTTTGGTTGATCCATTATAGAGGATAAGAAACAATTTTTTAATTTATACAATAACATACTGACTACCTCATAATCATAATAAAATATATATATATATATATATATATATATATATATTAATAAAAACTACCTCATGCATTATTCCACAATAAGTGGATTCAAAGTAGTTAAAAACAGTCAAACCTTCATCAATTAGCAACCCTAATTTGTTTTTCTTTTTTCTTCTTGTTATAAAATAGTACGTAACTTTTGTCAAATTGTAATTAAAATTTTAGCTCTGTCTCTATAGTTAATATATTTATCACTTTACGTGTAATTTATTTTTCACATAGATATTAGACTTGCAAGAAAATCTAAATATATAATTATTATTTTTTAACACAATCAATAAATAAAAAAAAACTTGGAACATGAAGGGGGGTGTATGACAATAGGTTATATTGAGAAAGAATAACTAATAAAAATAGAAACAAATATAAAATACCACATGAGACCACATGGAGATATAATTTTAGAAACAACAGAGAATATTTAGACTTCACTAAGACCAATATTTGCATGAAATTAGTCAAAGTAATAATATGGTTTTTGATAAATCAGGTAACATGTTATAGGAAAGATATAATGATCTTTTATGAATTAATCATATAATTATTAATTAATCCATAACTAGTTACTACTCTATTCAAACTTGTAAATCATGTTCTCTTGACCAACCTCTCCATTTTTATTTTTATTTTATTATTATTATTATAAAAGAAATCAATCATCATGGAATAATAGGGAACTTGTATAATTATCTACTTATATTCTCCTCCTATTCTTAATTAAGTTGTTAATCACAAGATTATTATATTAATTTATTCATCCTGATTTTGACCAAAAAGTGTTGTTTGGACTGTTGCACCGAATAGGATGCTTATAAATATTTCTAATTAGTATTATTAATTATGTGTTACTGTGACTAATTAATTTATATTTCAATCTTTTTGGAGTTGTTGGCACTTAGCAACCACACAAACTCATAATTAAGCACATATATTAAACAGAAGAATAGAAGAATTCTATAAAAAAAATTAAAAAATGGATCTCATCATAATTAATTTATGATTAGTTATGTATTTTGAAATCAATTTCTGAACAACTAACCTAACTAACAAATAAATACACACCTATATTAAACAAAGTTTTAAGAATGATCGACTATTCATTATGATTTATGATCGATATTTTCAAGATCACCATAACTTGTCATTAAGACAGATTCTTTCTTAATAGCAAATAAGAAATCATATTGACTCACCACAATTTGTTCCCCATTCTAAAAGAAAAAAAAAAGAAAAAAAAAACTTTTACATAATTATTTTTAACAAGGTCAAACTTTAAACTGTGATACTGAAAATTCATACTTGTGCAAATCACCCTATCTACAATGTGCAATGGTCCATCTCGAGGATTTAAGAGATATTAAACACGGCATGGCTACACACGAGTGTTATAATTTTGTATTTACATGATCATGATTGCTCGATTTTATTTATTTTCTTCAATAATTTAGATTTTTTTTAAAAATGAAATAAAATTGATTATTGACCTTGGCTTTTTGTACAAAAGTCTTGGGTCATTTTCATCCCTCATCCATCAACCAATAATCTAGTAGTCATACAAAAATTTTGTATATAAGTTGTGACAAAAATATTGTATAATTATCATATTTATATATGAATATTAGTTAGTGACTGTAATTATTTTTTTACCATAGGCCGAAATCTTATTTATAATATGTTTGGATTCATAGACTATAAATTCTCAAGAAGCCCATTTTTAATAGTTAACACCCGAAGCCCATCTTACAGTATCCAAATTACATTCCAAGCCCATTTAGGTTTGTTCTTCATATCTAGCTTATTCACCCGTTTTTCACCCGTTTAAGTTTTGTGCATCAACAATCTTTACATTATGAATGTTACGTTTTAACCTGAAAAATGAAGTAGATAGTTATTTATGCTCGTAATATTAAACGTGTTATATTGTCTACGCTCCATTTTATCATCAATTCTGAAAGGGATGGTACTATTAGGTTGGAAAAAGATCCAATGTGTGAACATTGACTCAATAATTTACTGTCACATATCATAAGGAAGAAATTTAGGGTGTGAATATAAGTTGAGTGAATAGAGTGGGGGACCTTTTTTGCAAATGAAAAGGCAGGACCAGTTAACAGGTGAAATTCACAAGCCTAGCCTATTTCTTGCTCATGAACAAATTCAAATATGGTCCCTCAACTTATCCAATTGGGTAATATCTATATATACATATATACAAAATTATAATTGGATCCATTTATGGATTGAGACTAATTTGTTCTAGCAAATTGCAAAAAAAAAAAAATTGACTTAGAGTTTGTCAACATGAACTTATTGTCGGCTTGAAAAGTTCTAACTTGTAAGCAGAAACGTTTCTTAACATAGTTGTAGAACTTTAGTATGCAGAATTATAATCCGAGCCATTTATGGATTGAGAATAATTTGTTATAGTAATTGCAATTTTCTTTCTTTGACTAGAATTTATCAACATGAACTTGTTGCCGACTTGAAAAGTTTAAACTTGTAGATACAAAATGTTCCGTAACATAGTTGTTGAATTTCAGTATGGATTATTGAAATTTCACCTTTTAAGAGTTTTGAACTCCATGTGTGTTGAAGTTTTATTTGTACTGAATTTTCAAACTTTAAAATAATGTAGTACTCAAATTTTACTTGTAAAAAAATTAAATTCGATGGGGATATTTTCTTTTTAAAAAGTAAATTGAATCAAGAAGATTGCTAAGTGTTACTCTCTCGTGCATTTAGACATATAACATCCAATTATCCAAGCTTTTGGGGAAAAAAAAGAAAGGAAAATGACAGAATTTCCTCCTTTAAATTCTTTTATTACCATTATCCCCTATTAATTTTACAAATTTTCAAAATCTCTCATTTTTACGCATCAGATTAAAGTATCAGCGCATCAAATTAATGTATCTCGCGCGTCAGATTAATGTATTATGTATAAATGTACATCAATTAGTGTATCATGTATAAAGTGTAATGTATCTTACTTAACGATTAATGTATCTCGTACATCAAATTAATGTATTAGCATATTATTGTATCACTTTGAGGGATTTTTGTAATTATAAACTTATAAGGGACAAATGGTAATTTTGCCTCAAAAGTATGTGATTTGTCTTTTGCCAAAAAAAAAATTAAATGTTGAAATACGTAGAATTTGTTTGACTGTTGAAATTCAGACGCATGCATATAAATTACTCTCTCAGTTCACATTTACTTGGTCCATCATATTGAAAATATACTTTCTCTTCAGCTTATCGGGAGAAAATCCCCCCTCCCCTATATTTTTACCATCAACATTAATTACTTATTTTTTAAATTATTTTACAAGACCTAAAATTAAATATCCATTATGTATATTGAGATAAAATACTTTAACATTATTTTCTAAGGAACGCACAATGTTCAAAAGGTACAAGGATGGAGGGACTAATAACATTCAAAATTATAGGTAATATTTGATTTTGGGGGTGTGAAATCTGTATGGGCTGGCCCAAATCATTGAGACTGCAAGTTATAGTATTCATTGACATTGTCATGTAAGGAGTTGGGCTTGTTCTTCTCTATCTTCGCCCATTTTCATTTAAGAAATTTTCACATATAGCCATTTAAAAATAATTAATTACTTTCTATAGCTATAATTTGATAATTATAATTTATAGCTACATGTTATATGGAGAAGAGAGGCGAGAGAGACTGGGAGAGAGAGGAGAGAGGCGAGAGAGAGGAGGAAAAGAGTGGGAGAAAGGTGAATTATATATGTATATTGGTTAGATAATTGTATATTATACATATGTATTTGTATATATGACAAGAGAGATTGGGAGAGGGAGGAGAGAGGCGAGCGAGAGAGGGCAGAGAGAGGGCAGAGAGTGGGAGAGTGGTGAATTGTATATGTATATAGGTTAAATAATTGTATATTATACATATGTAGTTGTATATTCTGACGAATTATACAATTCGAAGTCAGACCACGTAATTAATGTATAATATTAGTCGCGAGTGGTAATTATAGCAAACTATAGCTACGATGAGTAGTTAAATAGTATAAGTTTGCTTTGTTGCGTAATTTTCCCTTTTGTTTTTCATTGCCAGTTATATAAATCGGAAGCAAAAATTATAGTATTGTTTGGACATAATGTTGAGTTTTAAAGGTTTGAATAGGAAGTGAAGGGTTGATCTTTTTCAAAGGGTTGTGAAGTTGTTGAAAGGTTGTCTCTTTTCTAAAGAGTTGTGATCATTCTGATAAGGAACAATTAACACATTTTTCATATTACTTTGTTAGTTATACCTAGAGAGACTTCTCTCATTTTTCTGCATCGAATTCTTCCTTCTTTTGCATATATTTTTTTATAAGCAAAAATTGATCAATCGTGTCTGTGTGTGTGATTTCGTTGAAATTATCGATGTTTGAGGTATCACTACTTTTTTAATGGTTAATCCGTGATTAATCTACAATCTCGGATACTTGAGAGGATTAAATATGTGAAGGATACACAGTGCCTCAATATTTTAAAAATCAACAAAAATTAAACCAATCTTTATAAATAAATTAGAAATAATATAAACTATTAAAAAAATCATTAATAAAAACAAGGAAAATATAACAAACAAGATCGAGTCATTATTGGAAAGTCATTGATTTTTAAAATTTTATTTTTTCAAAAATCACCTGAATGATTTATTTTCGCACAAAAATGTCAATAATATGCTGTAGTTGTTTTAAGAGAGAAAATAGTGAGAGTTATAATTTTTATATGAAAATCGATGGATATACATTAATTTTAAAGCACAAAATTATAATTGAAAAGTAGAAAATTCAGATTGATATATTTTACTTAGTTGAGTGACTCCCTTGTTGTTGTTGTTTTTCCGCTATTTCGAGACACTGTTTTTATATATCATAAAATTCGTTATTTTTTTTCTTTTGATTTTGCCCCATTATCAACAAACTTCCCTCGATTGTATCCCTCATTATTTGACCCTTTTTAATTGCTCCAAATATGAGTTCTCATCTTTTCCATAGTCAGTCAAATTTAACATATAGAATTGATAAATATTTTATTATTAACTAAAAATATTATTTTGAATATATTTGAACCAACCCTCAAACCGAAAGACCCATTTTCATCATTTCCTCACCAGATATACTATATAAGTTAATATCTCACTTGTCTCAATTGATATGATATATATATATTTTTAATTTGTCTTAGTTAAAAATTTCACTTTTCTATAATTAAAAATAACTTAAGTAATAATTTTATTTTATCTCGCATAATACATAAATCTATTTAATTTTTTTACAAAAATAATTCATCAAGCAAACATTATCCAAATAAGATATCAAAATAGCAAACACAAGCGAGCAACCCAAAAACGATTGACTTGTTTTAGGGAGGAATTAAAGCATTAATAAGTGACCTTATTTGACGGAAATCTTAATACCTTGCACATTATTATATTTTGGCATACCATTAATTTAATCAATATTATTTCATGATAACGGTTTTACTAAAAAAAAATCTATCCGCATCGAGTGTTTACATTTAATTAATGTATTTTTATTATTATGTGATTTAATAAAGTAAAATATATGTTAATTAATTAAAGTTAAATAAAATGACCTATAAATTTAAGTACATGACATGCATATGTAAACACCCGATGCGGGTAAATTTTAGCTATTTCACTTTTTTTTTTTTTTTTGAGTAATATAATATTGGGTAAAAATATGAAGAATGGTACAAAACAATTACGAGGCATATTTTCTTCAAAATTTCAACTGTTTAATAGTACACACTTATAAACGTGGCAACACGACTAAACTAATATAACAAGATTAAGAAGTGTTTTAAACTCTTATTTTTAAATTAAAATATTAAAAAAAAGAGTTAAGACTTCTTAACTTTTTAAATTTATTTTACAAGTCATAAACTATGAATCTGTTGAAACATGCTCTAGTAAGTTTTGTGAAGTACTTGTGCCCTTTCTATAAATAATAATAATACAACATACAAGTATATCCATGGTTTAATTTGTTCTCAATTCTACTCCCTCATTAATATTTCATTTTGGATTTTTTTTTTTTTTTTTTTAAAAGAGTAAGTATGTGAACAACTAGTTAAAAATGTTCATATCGATTTTTTTTGAATTTGAATTTAAAAAGTATAAAATTATTTTTAATCGAGTGTGTTTTATCTTTTGGTGCTAGATATTTTTATCTAGTTATAAATTCAATCGAATTTTAATATAATTATATCTTAAATATCAGATAAACTGTAAAACTATAATTTCAAAAATACATTTTAAAATACAATTTTTACCAATTTTATATCTAAACTATTAAGCGTTTATATTTTTTAATCTGAACCATCATTAATAAACTTTGAAGCTGATCATACTGCTTCGATTATTAATAGTTCAAGTTAAAAAATAACTTCATAAAAAAAATGAAAAACACAAACAATTATACCACCCATAAATTTCATCCACATTCTAGATAAATTTTTTTAATAAATAGTTATTAATAGTTCAAGTAGAATAACTTCGCGAAAAATAATATTTCATATGTATTTTTGATTATTATGTTAGAAAAAAATAATACTAATACGGTACCTGACACAAAATTTTACCATGGTAAAAATTAGTGGTCAGGGAATTAGCAAAATAGTTCCCCTGAATAATAACGGTGATCTTCAAAATGAGAAAAACAATGCTCATTCTGCATGCTCACCCCCTCCACCGCTATTCTCGGCAACTTTCGTCTCATCTCTCCACCGGCGCCGGCAACAACCGTTCTCCTCCCTACACCGGCAGACGCAGATAAATCCGGTGACCTCGAGAAACCACATCATACAAATGCAAAAACCAACCACGATCAAATTAATTTCTTCTTAACGGGTAATTAATAATCGCATTTTTTCTCTTTCTTTTCCGACATGTTTTCCGGAACCCGAGATTATTGCACTAATTTATTATGATTCAGCCCTTACAGCGTACTTTGCATTCTCTAATCTTTTCATTTTCGCCGTTTCGTTTTTTTTTTCCTACATTGTATCTGATTTAGGTGTTTTTGAGATTTTCTATTCGATTAAGTGGCTGTTGTTTTATGTGAAATAAAAAAGGAATGATTTTTGCTGCAGCAATTTGGAGTATAAATTACATGTATATGCGATTCTGAGTTTTTCTACTTATTTCCCCCTATTATGTAATACAGGGTGCTTCGTAGTTTGCTTAAAGTGGGAAGAACAAGTTTTTTAGCCATATCGTAATGTTCATCAGTGAGTAAAGATTCAAAATTTCTTCAAATTGAGGAAATATATTTGATAGGGTGTTTTTCAAGTATGCATTGGAGATGTTATGCCAGAACATCATGCTCTTGTATAACAAACAGAAGGAATGAGTTTGAAGAAAAAAAAGGAGATGTAAATTAAAAAATTGTTGTATTGTTATTAAGGAATATGAAAGAAGGCAACGGGCAAGACGAATTGCCATCATCACCATACAGGGTATTACAGCAAATATCCGAGGAAGCAGTAAGAGTGGCTGGTGAGGCACTACAAAATGTTTACTCTAGTAGCAGTTCAAAGTTTTCCACAACTGGGGTTGGGCATAGAAGAAGTCGTAGTGAAACAGTGACTTCTTCTGTTCAAAGAAGTGGCAGTAACTTCACGAAATGGAAGTCTCAAATGCAAAAGACTTTGCGAAATTGGGGCTCTACTTCACAGGAAGACAGCTCGTTTTTATCCTTTAATCCTGAGGTTTTGGCTAACCAAAAGAGACAGTGGTATCAGCTTCATTCCAAAACCTCGGTATGCTTCCTTCATTTTGGAATCTGAACTGCTTGTTGTTTTGTGTATGGCATTTTTTGAAAAGAATATGCTGAAATGAATCGTGTTTCCTGCTTTTTTCTTGCCTGTGATGCTTTCCAGACATCTTGTTTTTTTACCCTTATCTTCTTCTAAAAGTAAGTTGCTTTTTAAAACTCTTTGAGGCAACATGGAGAATAATGTGTTGAATTTTGGGATATACAGTTCTATGTTCCTTTTCCCCTTTAGTTCCTTTTATTTGGTTATCAAATTCATAATTTTCATAATTATAACATGAATTGAGTATGTTTAAAGTTTAAACTCACATATTCGAGAATTTGTTTGTTAGTGTAGGGTGGAAAATCATGAGAGGGTAATACATAAATTACTCTTGCTTTGATCTGTAGTTTTTAACATAGGGACAGACACCTGTGACACCGCGATGTCCTATCATACAAATTAGAATGATTAAGAGAGAAGAGGTAAAGACTAAAATCATGTTGAGTTTATTGAACGTGATAATGAAAAATTTAGACAAGAGATATGAGATACAGAAGAGATGCACCATTTTGATATATCAACTCAAATCACGAGGATAACTTTACTAAATTTCCATATATTTTGATACACAAATATGAAGTACATATGACCAGCTTATATGCTCTGCACATATCACTTATGGTCATTCCCCTCTAGGGAGTAGTAATAGTTGGATTGAAACTAGCCCTCAGCTCTGACATATTAGATTGCTCATGAAATTTGGAGAATCATATTTTACAAACACACAAAAATTCTGTGCAGGATTATAAGAAATATAAGGAGCTCGACTCGATTTTTGAGCACTTTGTTATCATCGGTCTTCATCCAGATGCTAATCTTGAGGATGTCGAGGATGCATTTGCCAGGAGAAAGAAATGGGAAGTACAGTTAGAAACATCTGACATGGTGGATTTCAGAATGCTTTCAAATTGTGGCCCTTCAGTTCCATCTCTAGAACCTCAGGTTTGTGTACTTGCATAATTTTGCATATTTATGGTTTAGAAGTCAAATTCTGCTTATTAAACATGGGGTAGTTATGTGACAAGGGATAGCATAGTGGTAAGGACCCTCAAGCTTCAACCTTAAGGCTGTGGATTCATGTCATTATGGGAATAAAGTAGTAACTTTTGAGTTTTCTTGGGGGTGGGTGGTGCGGCGCTACTAGTATCCTGAAAGATGCTCGAATGATTAATATGTTCGGAAAAATGATAGCTTACTCATAATTAATAAAATAATTCAAATCCAACTTTGTTTCACATCCCAAATTAATTCAGTATTAGACATCGGTGCAGTCCTTCAGCTTGTTAATCATAGATTTTTTTTTTGAATAAATGGATTTTTCTCTCAAAACATGGTCAAAACTATTTTTTGGTACACATTTATTTTAGATAATATGATTCAGATTGCTACCAAGCAAAAATGTCCATGGTTATTGATTCCCCCTTTTCAAGCTTCTATTTGTGAGTTGCAATTCATAATTTATATTACTATAAGTTGGTATTTTGCTCAATAGTTTTCCATAGTTTTACGTTATGGGCTTGGGCATTGACATTCCAGTTATACTTTTTATTTCCTCAAATTTTATATTGAAGATCAGATTTTTATTTTCTCATTAAGTTGGCAAGATACGTTTTTCCTTTCATTGCTATTAGGTTAACAGTTGATGCTGTTATTCTGGTAAAAGTGGCACACTTTTCTTATGTGATAGACTACTACGTTTTGTTTCCAAGTGCACTGTCTTCTATATCTAATCAGTGTCCATTGTATTTTCTTCTTATTATACTTTTCTTCCTCTTAGCTGTGGAATGTAACTCTAAGTAATCCTCAAGATGTTGTGTGTTATTGATCAAGAAGAGTATCATCATGATGTATGATGGATGAAATTTATTGGTCGTACATTCTCACTGTGTGTATATATGTAAAATATCCATTTTTGGCTTCAATAATTTACTTATATCTAAATTATATGGTATGATACATTTTCCTGCCTTAGCATTATCCCCTTTTACTTTCCTCTCTCTGCCAGGTTCTATTTAAGTATCCTCCTGGAAAGAAGCTTGCTATGCGTTTGAAGGATTTGGCAGCATTTTGCTTTCCTGGAGGTGTCAAGGTGTAACTTAAGGCATTCTACTTCTCAACATTATTCCTTATAGTCGAATTAGTTTTCTATCTTGCATGCATGTTCTCTTGTTTACTTGTATCAAATGTATCAGTCAGTAATATTGTGACAGACAGTTGCAAATAGAAAGTGTCTTGAGCTAGCGTGAAAACTAACTATAAGCATGCAGGGAACTTAGCATTACATCAATAAAATTGTTATCCCAAAAAGGGTCATAACCAATTTAAAGCCTCCTATCTAGACTTTTAATCTCGATGATGCCCTTTGGGGTTGTAAATCCCACCCCATCAGCTTTTGCTTGATGGGTTTTTGGTGTGAATGCACAGTTACTATTATAAAAAAAAGGTTGGTATATGTACAAGGAAGGAGATTCCTATATTTGGAGATTAGAAGACAAAATGAAGTCTGAGGGTACCTATCTGCTGACTTTGTGTTACAAATTCTAGTGGAGAAGTATATTGAGTGCAGGGCTAAGTTGTTATTTTAGAGTAATGATCTGTATGGTGACAATTCAGCATTTACTTCACCTATATTTGTATGAGATTTACATTGTTTAGGTTCCAAAAAAAAGAGTTCTCTCTCATCACGTGTTTTCTTTGTAATACAGGCACATGTGATGGAAAGGACACCGTCATTTAGTGAATTAAATGAACTGGTCTACGGGCAGGTCCAGTACAACAATATTTTAGGATCCTTCCTGAAATTAAAATGCTTTTTGCACCTTTTTATTTAATTAAGCAGTAAACATGGAGTTCTCTTCGTAGAAATAACTTATTTTTCCTTTATCTCAGGAGCATTTAGGCAGAGATGACTCGTCGTTCGTATTTTCTCTTAAGGTAAGCTCAAATAATTTTCTAAATACATGACCTTTGGTTTGGGATAAACACCTAATTGATTCAGAACTCTGGTGTTGTGCTCTTGGGTGCTTTATAAGTACATTAATTCTTCATTTTCTTTCCTAATGACAGCAAATTTATTCATTTGGTAGTGTCTTTATTGAGTACTTGACATATATTTTCTTCTGTGCTGTACGATTTTGCCTTAGATCATTGTGGAACTTCTACTTTTGGGGTTTTCAATCAATGAGACATAATTTTTCCCCCCTTCCTCATGTGATTAAACACTACCCTCCTAACAGAGCTCTTCAATTCACCTGCTCCCTGAAATCCACTATTGCCATTTTTCTCTCCTCCCCCTCAATGACTACCCGCCCATTTCCAATGACACTATGAAAGTTTCTCCACCTATAAGCCACTGTTATCAGATAAAAGAATGAAGATTTCAAGAAGAAGAAAAGACGTCTTTGTATTTCTTGATGATTTTGCATCCCATGAGAATGAGTACTTACAATAAGTCCTATGACTAAATAAGGGAAGAAAACATTACATAATCAATTACAATCAATATATATTAATCTACTCCTACAATTAAGCTAGGGAATCAATCTGTTAACACTCTCCCCCTCAAGTTGGTGCAAAGATGTCCCAACATTCCAAACTTTCAAATTAGTGTTTGGGAAGTTCATTTGTTGAGACCTTCGCTAAACACATCAGCTAATTGCTTTTCTGATGATACATGGAACAAACTTAAGACACCACTCATAACTTTTTCTTTGATGAAGTGTCGATCAATTCCAATATGCTTTGTTCGGTCATGCTGCACTGGATTATGAGTTATACTGATTGACTACTCTAAGTGAAGGGCACATGACCTGTTTTCTCTACTGTTTTTTATTTATTGCTCATCTTTTTTTTTTTTTTTTTTTTTGAGGATAGTAACACTAATCTATATATTCACAGGTAGACTACATCCAAAATATGTAGTCCCCTTCAAAAGGTATTACAGTCTAGTCATATTGCCATCTATCACCTCTATAACTTACAAATAATCTAAAACATCCCAGATATCTTCTGCTTGGACTAAAATGTTCTCTTTACACCAGAAACAAAATAACGCTAGACAATTCATCTTGAAGCTCTGAAGTCCATTCTGCTTGTCTTCAAAACACCTCTGATTTCTCTCTTTCCATACAGTCCACCATATGCATGTTGGGACAATCTTCCATCTCTCCTCCTTTGTTGCTGCATTACCATCACCGTTCCAACTGTTAAGGACCCCTCTGATGCTCCCTGGCTTTACCCAATTTATTTTTCTCAAGCTGATGAATTTGTTTTCTTGAAGATGATTTTCTCTATTTGCTATATGTGGTCTACCTTAGGTTTTTTGCTATCTTTTGATTTTTGCCTTTATTTCCCCTGTATTTTATGTTTGGTTGTCTATCTGCCTGTGAGTTCAAATTAGTTCCTGTAAAATGTTGAAGTTACAGTTATGTCCTTTTCATCAGGTGGCAGACAATGCTACCCTTTATGGTGTATGTTTACATGTACCAGAAATTGTTCAGAGACCACCAGCTATCTATGTTTCTTCATCACCCCCTTCCCAGTCATCAATTGGTCGCAGTCGGTTTTTGGTTTCTGCACCTCGCTGTTATTGTCTTTTGACTAGATTCCCTTTATTTGAATTGCACTACGAGATGCTGAACAGGTTAGCTCTGAATTTCTTTTCATCAGCTGTTACTGGTATGGATAAAAATGAATATTGAATATTCTATGCCATTGACTATATTATATTCATTTGAATGCAGCGTAATTGCACAAGAGCGCCTGAATAGGATAACACATTTTGTTAGTGAAATAAATCTCACTGATTTTATCCCCTCTGCATCGAAAATGAATGATGCATCAAATGCAAGCGTTAATTCCTCTTATAGGGATGATGAAGCAGATTGGACATCTTCTGCAATACCAGTTGACAGTGCAATTGCTCTTACTGCTGCTGCAGCTGGGATAATCTCAGACGATGAGGTTCCCTCATCATCATCAAAGTGGGAAGTTTCTTCACCTGTAAGTGTCACTGCCAGTGAGGCATCAGATCATAGTCAAACAAGAGGATTTGGTAAGGATGGGGGAAGAAACATCCTTTACGTTGATGATTGTGGCTCTGAAGCTTCAGAAATTCGATCTGATACTACTGAAAGGGTTTATGGAATTCAAGACAATTACCGAACCCCTGAGAGTGGGCCTTTTGTCTTCTCAAAAGTCCATTCATTGGAGCGTCTTGGAAGCTTTGAATCCTTATTTAGGTGGTCAAACTTTTAATATTCTTTCTTCTATTACAAGGATAGTCGAGTTGACTAAGAGCTTGTTTGGATTGGCTTATTTTTTAGATGCTTTTAAGCACTTTTGTAGTGTTTGGGTAAAATAAAAAGTGCTTTTAAGTCAAAATAACAAAAATAAGCCCTAATTTATGGCTTGTTGCTTATAAACCATAAGCTATAATAAGCCCATCCAAACCGGACCTAAATTTCTGGTATTAGGTGCCCCTTATTTCTTTCCTGAATAGAGTCATATCTTTTATTTTTTTTCTCCTTTCTTGTTGAATGGAGCATTATTGTGTTCTTCTTGTTTCATCTTTGTATATTATCCAGCATATATGAACCATAAATAAACATTTCTCCTCATATTGTACCACTCAATTTAAATTAGTCAATAAGCTGTTTTCTTTTGGCAGTTCAGCAAGAAGTATGGCATCCGAGGAGGAAGATGATGACTTATTTTTCAGCAATGACAAGGATGCTGGGTGTGAGATGATACTGGAGTGGGCTAGAGTCTGTAGTCTTCTTTTCCACCCACAGATATTCATGCTAGTGTTTTACTCACCTATGAGTTCCCACCTCCTCTAATTACTTAATTGGTCTCTTTTGTAGGAGAATAAGAATGATTTGCTGCAAATAGTTTGTAGTTATCATTCCTTGTCTCTTCCACCACGCGGAAGTAAGATCACTTTTCAGCCACTCGAACATCTGCCGGCTATTCAATACGAGAGAATTTCAGTTTGTGAACTCGGAATTTGTGAGAAACATCTGGGTACAAGTATGAATGAACCAGATGATATTGCAAAGGTTAGATCATTTCTAATTCGTTTCTTGGAATTGAAATTTTTTTCTTTCTAAATGATGGCAGTCATTATGTTCTTAGGTAAATTTCCATTTAGCCGCTGCTGAGGAAGCTGTTGGACTATCTATATGGACAGCCGCAACAATATGTCGTTCACTTTCAATTGAGACTGTAAGATTTTCCTGTCTCAATAGTTCTTAACTATCGACTACGTGGCTTGCCAATTCCCGACATACTCCCATGACCATCTTCAAGCAAAGTGTTTCTATTTCTTTGAACTTATTTAATCTGGGTGGTTAAACAGGAAGTGGTGCAACCCTATTTAAGCTGACCTGACTCATCATTTACTAGGCCAACTAAATTCTGTTTCCATTAATTAACTTTAATCAGTTATCAAGCATCACAATCAGGTTTAGTCATGATTTTACTGAACTATTATTTTTCTTAGGAGTGGATGGTTGAAAGCAAGTTTTTAGTGTAAACTCAAGTATCATTAAGTTTTTAGCTAGTAGTATATTTTTCGTTCTGTAGTTTAGTTACATTGGATATTATAAGTATCATGTCATGTTTCAGTTGCAGTTGACTCAGCTGTATGACCTTTGAGGCACGACTTCATCTTCTTTTTGGTTTATTACCAGTCTCTTTTTTGCATTAGTAACCACTACAAACAAGTTTTTGCTGAACCATGGAGAGTTGTTAATTATTATTCGACGAATATAATCCCCAAGAAAGATTAAATGAAGTAATTGGTCCTGCTTTAGTTTCTAAGCTTTATCAATGAAAACACGAACATTCTCTGGTCAAAATATGAGGTAGACACTTCTCTATAAAATTGCCTACAAAAATATACTTACTTGAACAAACTATGCCTGTATACACAAAAGTACATGTTTACATACAACCGCACTATGTATTTATCTATTCATACAGGTATTATGTATGTAGATAGGTGTTTGTGTATTATGTCGTATGCACATGGATTCCCATCTTCAATGTACCCAAAAGCGGACACAAGAACGTTTCATTTCCTTTTGGGTGGAAGTTGGAACCTTTGAAAATTGTTTGCTTGGATATTCAACTGTTATTACGGGAAAAAAGCACAATCAAGAAAAGAGAAAAAGGGAGTTGCCTCTTTTAACATCTCCATCTTTAAAGTAACAACATACCCAGGGAAATCCCACTAAGTGGGGGAACATCTCCATCTTAAAATAAAGAATTCCATATTGTATAGATAGTTGCGCTAATGAGACAGAGAACTTTGGTTGAGGCAGTTTGATATATTCTACATGTTTATGATACCATTTCAGTGTAATATCAATTAAAAACATTATAATTTATCAAAACAGAAGTTCCATCTTTTGACAAGTTTGAGACACGATTAGGACATGTGCATGTCTATCATTGCCATGTAGTTAAATAACTAAAATAATCTGGTCACATCTAATCATCTGACTCGTGTGTGTTCTCTATATGCTCAGCATGGATGCTTGGCCATTTAGAAGTGTATGCACTTCATGAATTTCATTGCATTTGATTGTGAACTTCAAATGACATTCATTATTCTGTTTAACAAGTAATTCCTCTTTCAGATATTGGCCTTAATCACTGGTGTGCTTCTCGAAAAACAAGTGGTTATTGTGTGCCCCAATTTGGTAATTTGTGATATATCCAAATCCATATGCATTTGGTATTTCTTGAGTTCCCTGAACATGCAAAATCTGTCCTACGTCAGGGCCTCATTCATTTTCTTATTTTGCAACAAGACAGGGTGTTCTATCTGCTGTGGTGCTGTCTCTGATTCCCATTATTCGCCCATTTCAATGGCAGAGTTTATTCTTACCTGTACGTTCTGTATCATAGCTATTACTTCAGTCTCATATTTAATGTCGGTAATCTTTGTGGATATTTACTGTGATGTACCACCATTGAATCTTATTTTAAATGTTCAATATGTTAATGGATGTTCAAATGAGTACCTGTAGTTGTCATTTAATTTTCACTTTGTACAGGAGTGTTGCTTGTTAACAACTATTTGTCTTCCCCTTGGTGATATTGAATGCTTGATTGCATGTTTTTCCTTGCGTTATGGGATTCTAGTTGAATAAACTCTTTAAGTTTATATGGATAAAAACCTGCCGGGACTTGTTGACAAGATTATGAGTTGCATTTCTTATTATGGGATTCTCCGAAGTATAAATGAATTAAGTAGTTGTGCAGGGAAATGCAAACTTTAGGATATGAAATATAGATTTTGATAGACTAGCTTTTAGAGAGGAGCATTGTAGTCCTACTTGTGAAATGTTAAGATACTCATTCATAAACTTATAGTAACACATGCAATACAATGAGAAATTCATCCCCGTAGTACATCAATTTTAATTTCTTCTTAAACATTATCTGAAATGGAATTAAGTTATGAATTCAAGGGGTAACATGAAGAACCTGAAAATGAAAAGAGAACTTAGGTATGAATCTGAAAATTTTTGTAATAGGAAAGTGAATTTTATTGATAAGGAATACAAAGATAAGAGGATGAGTAATTGCCAAAATAAAAATGGTACGTGTTTATTATTTGTTAATGAGATATGATGTCCTAAATTTCAACAGCACATTGAAGATAGGAAGACGACATATTCCTTAACCTTCAATCACAGAGTTGCCAGTTCCTCTGGTTTCTTATTTGTTACAGCTTTGTACGAAGCTAAAATTTATTCTCAAATCATTAATGATCACGTAAGGAAAGAGTTGTCTACCACTGTTTAGTCATGAGGTTGCATATTTTCACATGCCTCTTTTTCTTTCATGGATGATGTGTTTTGTGTATGTTTGCTCCAGCTCTATGCTTTCACGAAAAGATTATACTGTCTTATTAAATATGAAGAGAAATATAGTCATAAAAAAAAATATGAAGAGAAATATAGTCATAAAAAAAATATGAAGAGAAATATATCAAATTCAAAATCTCTCTTGTATGAAACAAGGGACAAGTTTCCAAATTCTATTATGGTAGTAAGTTTCAGCCAGTCAATATGCTTGATTGTACAGAGTAGATCTACTAAAGTTTTGATCAAATATTGGTATTCAAAGAAAACCTCGTAAAGATGTTGTTATCAGGGATGAAATTACTAATATTGGAATTGTTAATACTTTACTTCCATTTCTGATCATTGGAGAACATTATATGTACATGTCTCTGTGTGTGTGTGCGTGTCTTCACAAATCTGTACTCACATTCAATATGAAAGAAATGCATCTTGGACCTAACTCAACCCAGAAGCTAGCTCATGAGGGGAGGATTGTCCAAGACCATATAAGGAGACCAAATTTTCCTAAGCCCACCAATCTAGGACTCAACAGTCAACACGTTACTTGGAAGTTGGAACTCAAATGTGAAATATTCGTATTTGTAGATCTATTAGGATATTTTAAATCTAATAGATCAAGTACACAATATTACCCCTTGAATTTCACACGGCCCTTCAATGATGTGAGCATAATAACTTTGATGCAAAACATGCATTGAACCGTAAACCTTTTTTTTTTTTTTGGAAATTGGTAATGTTGTATTCCTCAGCATTAAGGATATGCTGGAGACTGGACCATAAACCATTTGTGATATAGAAAGCTGCTCAAGGTAGATTGGTACCGAATTACACAAGAACTTAACTATGCAGCAATGTATGTGTTTAGCTATCTTTTTCATGATTTTAATGGTCATAATACTGAATGCTGTACTCTCCATATTTCTTCTTCTCCTCAAAGTTACAATCATCAATTGACTTTGCTTTTTATCAGATTTTGCCTGGGAAGATGATGGATTTTCTTGATGCTCCCGTACCTTTCATTGTGAGTTTCTTACATGTTTTCTCATGCTTCTACTTTGTGAAGTTCTGCTACGGTTCTATTGCAATCTTAAGATTGTCAACTATAACTTATGCTATTTATTCGGTTTATTGTAGTAGAAGAGTCAATTAAGTGCCTGAATCAGTCAAATTAATATGCCTGCTCTTTTCTATCTGATTTTAGTATCTGTTTGACGTCCTCATTCATGTTCTTTCACATTTACGTGTTCACAAAGCACTGGATGTTAATTGACAGTTCCAGTGGGGCTGCTTAAAGTGGGAAGTTTGAGAATAGTTTTGTGTTGCCTGACTATTGTCCATGTAAGATAATGTACAATCTTTTAAGTTTAGGTGTACTAGCTGATATATCCTTCCAAATCACATGTGGTTGAAAAAAGGAAAAATTGTTTGGGCATCCCTCTATTATTTTGCAGTCGGATTAGAAACTATTATTTCTTTAGAACTGAAGGGCTTGAAGACGGGAACATTGAGAATTTACTATGTTATGTCTTTGTTCCCTTTGCCAATAATTGTTAAAAAGAATCTTTGATAGGACTATTTTTATAAGTAAGCGAAGCACTAGAAGCACTAGAGGTGAGGTGAGGTGGGGTGGGGTGGGGTGGGTTGTTAAAAGAATGACAAAAAGTTCCACATTTGTAGTTAATGAGATGGGAGCTAGCTTTTGAGGTGTGAGTTAGACCTAAGACCTAATTTCATATGGTATCAGGGCAGGGCCCATCTCATCCAATGTTGGGACCCCCAAAAATCAAAATTGCCGAAGCACCAGATGGTAAGCACTAGTCGTGATGTGGGGTGTTAAAGAATGACAAAAAGTCACACATTGGTAGTTAATGAGATGGGTAGACTCCTCATAAGACTTGGGAAATTCCCTTCCCTTTGAGCTAGCTTTTGGGGTGTGTCAGGCCTAAGACCTAATTTAACTGTGTCAATAAATTCAGCCTTAGGATTCTGGTTTGTACTCGGAGGAGAAACTGCAAATCATATTCTCAATTCCACTGTCTTCTTTGTGACCAATGACAGGTTGGGCTGCAGCACAAACCAACTGATTTGAAGATGAGAAGTGTTAATCTTGTCCGTGTTAATGTAACCAAAGATCAGGTTAGTTCATAATAGTTATAGTTCATGGAAGTATTAGTTTATCTGGCAAGTATATTCAGCAAGTTCTCTCCAGAACCTTGCACCCCCCCCCACCCGCACCCCCCCACCCCACCCCACACAAAATGTTCTTTTTTCTCTTTTTTATTAGCCTTTACTACTATGGTTTCGTCTTTAGTTTAACGATTTCTAAATGATTATATTAAGTGAAGTTCATCAGTTGATCATTTCTATACTATTGGTGTCGGATACGAAGATACTTTGTATTTTTCTTGTGCTTTCCGAGAGCATACAAGTTATTCTCTATATTTCTGATGATGTTTAATGTAATTCTTCTCAATATTGCTAAAACTTGGTTGTCTTAGCTTTCAAATTTTTCATCTTGTTATTTTTTTTGTTGGGGCTGCAGATAAAATCTTGTTACTTGCCTCTACTTCCTCGACGTAAGCAACTTCTATCAGAACTGCGGCCAATTCATGCTAGATTGTCACGTGAAGAATCTGTTGCTCAACGGCGCCCTATATACAGATGCAATGAAGTACAGGTATCTGTCATTCAACTTTTTTTAATGTAGTGCTTTGCCTGAGATTTGAATACCCAGGAATCTTTTCCTGTTATGTCACTTTGAAGTCATTAACTTTTTTTCCGATGGTCCAAATCTGAGTATACTTTATAGTGGATCACTTTTTCCCGTAATTTGTAATAGATTGTTTTACCTCTGCTAACTCCTTTTTAAAAGATAAGAAATAGCACAAAGTTAGTTCTGGAATTTCTGTACAGTGAGCAAAATATGGCCCTCTTCTAATCCTAGAGAGCCTCTATAAAACCAGAATCTGGGACAGAGATTGAATGAAGAATTGCTTTTTTTTTAGCGGGAATGGCACCAGAGTTCTAGCAAAGATTCTGCCTCATTTACATACTCCTTATTACATTAAAAGTGAAATAACATAATACACTCTAACCTGTTCACTCCTTCTTCAACTAGGTGTTAAGCTGCTAATAATCTACTGAAAGGATTCAAATGGCTTGGGAATGAGTTGTCTGTCTTCTGACTGAATTATATAACATGTAGTCAATGAAACACATGCTCTAGGATCAGTAATAGTTATTTACTGATGGTTTCTGGTAGTTCTTCAAGTTCAAAATATTTTGTAGAATGGCCGAGGACTTCTTGAAAAGCTAATGCAGTTGAAAAGATTTGAAAAGTTATCCGTAAAACATTGTTTAAATCTGCTAAAAGAAATGTCACTTTTTCGGAATCTTATTTTGAATAAATGGAGCTTAACTAGCCAGTCACATATTTAGTTGTCTTCCATCTTCACTTGCACCCTTACAAGCCTAAGTCTGAATTAAGATGTGCCAAGCAGTGGTAGAACCAGCATTTTCACCAAGAGGTTCAAAATATGAAAAATTAAACATAGGAAGAAGCCAAAGGGGATTCAATAGCGCTACTATATATACACAAAAAATAATTTTTCTGCCCCTGATGACAAGGATGAGGAATTTGAAACCATATGAAGAGTGCAGTCTATTTCAAGCGAGGATAAGAAAGGGCAGTGTAACTTAAGTTTTGGAAACATATCAATTTGAACTATATTGGAAGTGTTGCATGTTGTATCACTATAATATCATGATGATAGCTATCCTTTCGCCATTTACAGCCCAAATTATTTCCTATCTTTGGTCGGTTGAAGCAAAAAGTCCTTTATTCACCCTCAAAAAATGTGTTATGATCAGGTCAAAAAATATAATGAGAAAATGTTTTTATGTACAGGCTAGTTGATTGTAGAAATGGTGCATGTGTGACAGCTGCCCTTTCTGAATTGTTTTAATTCTTCCCCTATGCTTTTCTCCTTTTATGTTTTTGGTGTTAAATTATGACTAATCTCCAGGCTGAAGCTGCAGCACAATTCTTGACTGTTATGCGGCGCTATTTGGAGTCTCTTTGTTCAGATTTGAGGTCTCATACAATAACTAGTGTACAGTCAAACAGTGACCGGGTATGACGGGTTTCCATTTGACCCTCACAATATTTTGGTATGTTGATCTGGAAATGCGTAGTCTGAGTCCATTAAGCCTCTCTTATTGTTTTGTAGGTTTCAATACTGCTAAAAGATAGCTTTATTGATTCTTTTCCTGGTAGGGATCAACCTTTTGTGAAGGTAAATAAATTTCTCTGCTATCTGTAAGTGGTAGTTATTTAATTGGCTTTTCAGTTACATTTGGCCTGCTTAATACCACATATCACTCCTTTTGAAGTCATTTTGATGTATTCTTAAGTGGCATCGAAAGCTGAATTCTGCTGAATAGCGCAGCCTAATTTTATGTGGCAGTCAAAATAGATGCTCAGCACAGTGTACAGTGTATTGTGGTGTTGGATTGGAACTTCCGTTTTCTGTTTCCACTGACTGATTATTTTAAACAACATACCCAGTAAAATTCCACAATTCCACAATTGGGGTCTGGGAAGGGTACAGTGTATGCAGACCTTACCACTACCTCGTGGAGGTAGAGATGTTGTTTCTGAAAGGTCCTCAGCTCAAATGATTTTCACGCAATCAAATTGGATTAACATGTCTCGTTCATAGTTAACGTTTCATTTTCTCACGACTGGGGATGTCTCCTTTTCCATTTTTTTGGCATGACATATGGGTTTTCTTTAAATTACCAATATGAGCTCGTTTCTGCTCCCTTTAGCTATATTGCCTCCCGGATGAGCTCCTACTCCTTAATCTTGACCAAGACCCCGTCAAGAACCTTCATGTCTGGTGTTCAAAAGCATGACAGCAGAGCACCCAATTTTTTATATGTAGTTAAGTGTGAGAATTAAGCTATTATATGGATGACTTTGGCTAGGCTAAATTTTTGCAAGAGACCAACATCACTTCAGTTGGGTGTATATTATAAGTTGATAAAGAATACTAGAAAACAACTCAGATAAGATGCCAGCGATCTCTGTGTAAAAAAACAAGAATATCTTTTTTACCCATGCCTTGCATATCAAACTCCACACATGAGGAGTGACTTAATCTAGTTTCAGTTTGGTCCATATATATGATGCTTTTTATTCGTAATAGCTTTGAATAGTCAATGACCTAGCAAGTCCTATTTGAGTCGAGATTATTAGTTCATCATTGCGATGTCGCTGATGGCTGTACTTATCTACTCATCGACTCCTAAGATTTCTTTCCTTTGATTTATTCTCTTCCTTGTTTTTGCAGCATTTTGTGGATACGCAACTTTTCACTGTTTTGTCAGATGCTCGTCTTTCAAGCTATGAGAACGAGTAGTACATTTTGAAGAAAAGACGTGCTTGAGCTATTTGTTATTTCAGATAAGAAGCGCAAGTGGACATGGGCACATTACTGTCAATATACCAAATGTTGTAGCATAGGAAGGCGCTGTGCTCAGGCGGCAAGGAGCAACTTTATTCAGGCTCATGATTATGATTACATTGACAGTTCTTTCCTCCAAATGTTGAATGTACTTATAGATACTATCATAGGAAAAGAACTAGCGGTCTGAATAGATCGATAAAGCGACTTTTTCAGTAGCATGATCGGAGAAGTGAGAAAATAGCCTAAAAAAGATCCCCACCTTTTTTGTGGGATTGGCAGTCTTAAGGCTGATAACTTATATGACTTGAATATGCAATTGTAATTAGTGTCATGATTTAGTATGAATCCTTTTTAGTACTATTTGTTTTTCAAACTCAGATTCTGCTAATAGTCTACTAAAGGTTTCTCTCTTTCCTGTGTGACATTCGAACTTTTGAAAATCATTCTCACTCTCCCTTTGCTTATCTAATCCCTCATTTTTTGGGAAAGATAGCATAATTTTGTCAGTGTATTTTAACATGTGATAGCAGATTACTGTATTTCGTTTTTTATGTTAGTTAATTATACATGTCATGAATAGTTAAATGTAGTAATTTTGGTTACAAAAGGAGCCTCAAATGATGTGCCAAGATCTTACATAGAAGCTGGGCGTGACTCAATTCAATGCTCAAATGCAGTAACAATTTATAAAAAGCAACGGCAAAGTGGAGCGTTTGCCATGAAAAAAAAAACATTGTAAACAATTAAAAGTATTAAATGAACAAAATCTTCACGTTCGAAAAATTTCTTTCTAATATACTACAAATTTATTATCAACAAGGATCAATCGTGGTAGATTAGTAAGTATTTATACGTCTTTAATCAGTGGTGTCTGATGATTTTGAGCACCCTATGTGAATTTGATGAATCTTTACTCTATGCGAATTCGACAATCTTTACATATATGTGTAATACATATTCAAATTTAGTTGGACTCCAGATGAAATCAAATTATTTTTTTTTTAAAAAAGAAGTTGGATATGTTTCTGGACTTTTTGAAATCTTGATCAGCACCTCGTGAAGTGGAGCTCTTAAATTTCACGAGTTTCTTCTTTTGTTTCACAAACATGTCTCAACATTCTAATTTTGAATTCTCTTCAACCCCTTTAAATACCTCATCAAATTATTTCAACAAACATTCCATTATTCTACTTCAAATATAATTCAATGGAACTCAATTTCCAGTTCTATTTTCTCTGTTTTCTACTCTGTTTCATTCCCCTGCTACAAGCTCAAAATTTTCAAACTTATATAGTACAATTACATCCACAACATGCATCAACAAGAACCCCTTTTAGTTCTAAACTTCAATGGCACCTTTCATTTCTTGAAAATTTCATTTCCTCAGGTGAAAACTCGAGTTCTCGCCTTTTGTACTCTTACCATTCTGCATTTGAAGGTTTTGCAGCTCTTCTATCTGAAAATGAGCTAAAGGCACTGAAGAAATCGAATAACGTGTTATCCATATATCCGGAGAGGAAGCTTGAGGTTCAAACAACTTATTCTTACAAGTTCTTAGGACTTAGTCCTACAAAGGAAGGTATGTTACATAGTTTGTAATATACTATATAAAGTTGAGGAAACAATGAGTCATAAGGCTTTATTTATATAAAGACTAGTGTGGCGGAGCCAAAAATTTATATAACTCTTAAACGCCCTTTACAACTGCACTGGAGTCATTCCTTCTTACTAACTTTTATACTGTCTTTGTATTTTTATTTTTTTTCTAATAAGGTACTTGGTTGAAGTCTGGATTTGGTCGAGGCGCGATCATTGGAGTTCTTGATACTGGAATTTGGCCAGAAAGTCCAAGTTTTGTTGATCATGGAATGTCTCCTATTCCAAAGAAATGGAAAGGTATCTGTCAAGAAGGAAAAAACTTCAATTCTTCAAGTTGCAATCGCAAGCTTATTGGTGCAAGGTTCTTCCAGATAGGACACATGATGGCATCAAAGATATCAAAATCAATAGATTTTGTGGAGGATTATGTATCTCCTCGAGATTCTGAAGGTCATGGTACACATACAGCATCTACTGCAGGGGGAGCTCCCGTCCCAATGGCGAGTGTGCTTGGAAATGGAGCAGGGGAAGCTCGAGGGATGGCCCCTGGTGCTCATATCGCGATATACAAAGTTTGTTGGTCCAGTGGTTGTTATAGTTCTGATATACTTGCAGCTATGGATGTAGCTATTAGGGATGGAGTAGACATATTGTCGCTTTCAATTGGTGGTTTCCCTGTTCCGCTTTATGAGGATACTATTGCTATTGGCAGTTTTCGAGCTATGGAGCGTGGAATTTCAGTTATATGTGCTGCAGGAAATAATGGTCCAATTCGAAGTTCAGTAGCAAATGAGGCTCCTTGGATTGCCACTATTGGTGCTAGCACACTTGACAGGAAATTTCCAGCAATAATTCAGCTAGGTATGTTACATTTTGTTTCTTAAAATGATATTTCGCATGTTTCCAGCCTAAATTATATGTGTTCCTCATTTATATTTTCCAACAGGTAATGGCAAGTATGTGTATGGAGAATCCTTGTACCCAGGGAAACAAGTTCATAATTCTCAGAAAGTTCTTGAGATTGTTTATCTCAGCGATGGAGATAATGGAAGTGAATTTTGCTTAAGAGGGTCTCTTCCAAGAGCAAAAGTTCGTGGAAAAATCGTTGTATGTGATCGTGGAGTTAATGGAAGAGCAGAGAAAGGTCAAGTTGTTAAAGAATCAGGTGGTGTTGCCATGATCCTAGCAAATACAGCAGTAAATATGGAGGAAGATTCTGTCGACGTACATGTACTACCTGCAACATTGATTGGTTTCGACGAATCAATTCAGTTGCAAAGCTATATGAACTCAACGCGAAAACCAACAGCTCGAATCATATTTGGAGGAACAGTTATAGGAAAATCCAGTGCACCTGCTGTAGCACAATTTTCTTCAAGGGGTCCAAGTTTTACTGATCCTTCAATTCTCAAACCTGATATGATTGCTCCAGGTTAGTTTTGATTGAACCTACAATTCTCTATTTAGATCATATATTAAAATGTGAGCTCAGATTAGGGGTTCGAGCTGTGGAGTTGGTCACTGAAGCTTTCATCAGGGTAGACTGCCTACATCGCACCCTTTGGGGTGCAGCCCTTCACCAGACCATGCGTGGAACATGGGCTGCTCCTTTTATATACATGTGAAGAAACTTTAATAAATAGTGTAATGTTATGTTTTGAACCTATATATTCGTAGAACTTAGAATCTTGAATCCGCCTCTGCTCCAGGTGTCAACATTATCGCTGCTTGGCCGCAAAATCTAGGCCCTAGTGGCCTGGCTGAGGATTCAAGAAGAGTAAACTTCACCGTCTTATCAGGAACTTCAATGGCTTGTCCTCATGTTAGTGGCATTGCTGCACTACTCCATTCAATTCATCCTAAATGGTCACCAGCTGCAATCAGATCCGCGCTAATGACAACTGCAGACACAACAAACCATCAAGGAAAACCAGTCATGGATGGTGACACACCAGCTGGACTTTTCGCTATAGGAGCTGGACATGTAAATCCTGGAAGATCCGATGATCCCGGATTGATATATGACATTAATGCAAATGACTATATCACTCACCTTTGCACTATTGGTTACAAAAACTCAGAAATCTTTAGCATTACTCACAAGAACGTTAGCTGCCACGACGTTTTGCAGAAAAAGAGGGGGTTTAGCCTCAATTACCCCTCTATTTCCGTAATCTTTAAGGCAGGAAAAACAAGAAAAATGATCACAAGGAGAGTGACAAATGTGGGGAGTCCTAATTCAACCTACTCAGTTGAAATTGTGGCACCAGAAGGAGTTAAAGTGAGAGTTAAACCGCGACGTCTGGTATTTAAACGTGTAAATCAAAGTTTAAGTTACAGAGTTTGGTTTATATCAAGGAAGAGAATTGGGACTCAAAAGAGAAGCTTTGCAGAAGGACAATTGATGTGGATCAACTCCGGAGATAAATACCAGAAAGCTAGAAGTCCTATTTCAGTTGCATGGGCATCAAAGAAGTGAAGGCTGTGCCTATTTTATGAACACAGAAAATAGGCAGGTTACCTGCTATAACATGTTAACATATACTGATAGTGTAAAAATTCTTTATACTGTCAGTGTAGAGAGTAAGTAAGTTGAATTTATTACTATATATTTTAGCAGCACCAAAGTTTCATTGTCTTAGTTCTCGAACATTTAATTAGGATTCTATTACTATATTGTATTAGCACCAAACGTTTCATTGTCTTAGTTCTCGAACATTTAATTAGGATTCTATTACTATATTGTATTAGCACCAAAGTTTCATTGTCTTAGTTCTCGAACATTTAATTAGGATTCTATTACTATATTGTATTAGCACCAAAGTTTCATTGTCTTAGTTCTCGAACATTTAATTAGGATTCTATTACTATATTGTATTAGCACCAAAGTTTCATTGTCTTAGTTCTCGAACATTTAATTAGGATTCTATTACTATATTGCATTAGCACCAAAGTTTCATTGTCTTAGTTCTCGAACATTTCATTAAACATGGTTTGATGCACGAAGAAGAATATCTCGGTTACTTGCGATAATATCGACCAACGGGCGGTTCTCAAAATTATGAATGCCCAAAAAATATATATTATATTTTTTATGAATTTATTTTCTCATAGATAGTATTGAAGTTTGTAAAAAAAAAAAAATTACTAACTAATGGAGTAAAAAAGTGAAAAGAAGGAAGAATGTCCACATACATTTTAACAGCAAAAATTGTTTTAGAACTTTAAGTTAAACTGTTTAAAATTTTATATTAGTAATGTTGTCTTTTACAATATAATTCGAGGTAATATATTATAAACACATAGTATATCTTATTAACTTGAACTAATTATTGTTAATATAAATATTAGGGTGGGAAAAGGGTCAAAAACACCTTCTAACTTTGATTTATTATTTAAATTTACCCTCGCCGTTAAAATAAAGTTAATTTTATCCCTCGCCGTTAAAATAAAGTTAATTTTACCCCTCCTGTTACTAATTTCACCAAATTTACCCCTCATTAGATGGATTGATCCAAATTGACTCGAATTTTAAAAATAAAACATGTTTCTTATTTTAATCCATTAACCCGATCATTTAAAATAACCCGATCCCATTCTCCCAAATCTCCTATACCTATTTACCCATTCTCCCAAATCTCCATTAAATATGTCAAAGAGGTAAATCGGGTTAATTTGGGTCAATCTGTTTAATGAGGGGTAAATTTGGTGAAATTAGTAACAGGAGGAGTAAAATTAATTTTATTTTAACGGCGAGAGGTAAAATTAATTTTATTTTAACGGCGAGGATAAATTTAAACAATAAATCAAGTTGAGGGATATTTTTGACCCTTTTCCCTAAATATTATATTACTGTATGATATGCTCTGTCTCTTGAAAAAAGTTAGTACTATAAACAACAAATATGAAATACTCAACCAATTTTTTATTACCTCTTTGAGTTACTAATTTTAATGAGTTTGGCTGGTTGTCAATATTAAAGATTTAAATAAACACGATAAAATAATATGATGTTAAATCTTGACTCCCAATATTGAAGAAAAAAATGTTATGTTGATATAATATTGAATTCCTAAAATAAGTTATGATTTTCGATAAAAACAATATTGAGAAGAAAACTAATTTATGATAAATTATTTATGGGTCGAATCACTATAACACGACAAGTGGGTTGGGTAAGAGTATCAAATATATTTTGGGTCAAGATTCTCATAATTAAAAAAAAATTGTGCTCATATTTATCTAGTATATTATATAGATTACTTACTCATCATGTGGCCCAAATGAGAGGATAGGTCAGACTTGCGGGTTAGAACTTCTCTTCGATATAAAAAAAATTATTTATAACTCTGAAAAATTGCAATTTAAAGTTACATGCAAAACTGCAGTGAAATTGTAAGAGTAAACTATCAGCACTTTTCAATATATTTTCCAATCAAATTTAAATTTATGATATCTAAAAATAAAATAGATTATTATATAGGTATATACAAATTTTTATAATTGTATTTATTATTGTATGTCGACTTTTCTAAACAATTTTGTACATATTTAATATATATATATATATATATATATATATATATATATATATATATATATATGAAGATTTGTATATTATTGTATTTCGAACACATTATTATTTATTGGATTGTCTTTTCCACTAAAGATTTGCAACATAAATTTTGAGCTATACTTTTGCAATGTGAATTAGGAAATTATACTCTTCTAATTTTTTGCAATGTGAATTAGGAAATTATACTCTTCTAATTTTTCCCCAAAAAGAAAAATAATTTATCTACTTATATAGACAATAACGAAAGAAGTATTGAAAATTCCTAAACTTGATGCAAATTATTAGTTCTATTCTCGAATTGTTAATAGTTTTTAAAACATCTATATACTTGATAGCTAAACTTATATATACATTCGATCTACCATACGACATAACAAGTGATCTCAAATTCTTGTAGGATTATGAAACTCTTAATAAAAAATGCGACAAATGTTGAAAACACCTCTAAACTTGACGAAAAATTAGGAGTGTATTTCACTTATATTAGAGGAAAGACTATAGTCCCTCATCTTTGGGTTAAGGCTCAAAGTGATCCTTAAGTTTTCACATGAAATACTAACAGTCCCTCATGTTTGCAATGTTGGTGCACTTTTGATCCTTCCCTAAAATTTTGCCTATTTTTTAACATTAATTTTGTCCAAATTTTATATAATGAATGTTCAATCGTCTTTTTATATATATAATAGAAATAATAACTCTATCTGTTAGAAGATGATAAGAAAAACACCTTGTTATATTCGCTAAACTAAAACATCTTAACATATTACTTTGCAGGAAAAGAAAAAGTTGTACTATTCCACGTGAAATTATCGTGATAAACCTCTCGACGTTACCTGAAATACGATTTCTACTAAACAAAATAAAGTGTTTTTCTTCTCACATTCTTTCATATAGAGTTGTTATTTCTACTAAAATATAAAATGAAGATTGAACATCTCATACATCGGTTATGGATAAAATTAATGCTAAAAAATAGGTAAAATATTATGGAGGACCAAAAGTGCACCAATATTACAAACACGAGGAATATTAGTGCTCCATTTGAAAACTCAATGATCACTTTAAACCTTAACTCAAAGAAAAGGGACTATTTTGATCCTTTCCTCTTTCCTCCTCATATTACAAAATTAAGAGTGTATTTAAAATTATTTATTCAAAGTAAAGAAATGTTTTTAAAGACAAATTATAAATTAAGATGTAACTAATACTCTCTCCGTTTTAAAGAATGACCTAATTTAATTTAGAATGGAGTTTAAGAAAAAAAAAAGACTTTTTAATCTTGTGGTTCTAAATTAAAGTTATGTCAAAATGTACCAAAATGCCCTTTAATCTTGTGGTCTTAAACATGACACGTGGAAGTTAAAGTTAAAGTGTTACCAAAAAAAGAAAAGGGACATTCTTTTTTAAAACAAACTAAAAAGGAAATATGATATTCTTTTTGAAACGAAGGGAGTAATTTATTATCAATTTCGAGATGTTCTCAATACTTCTCCGTAAATGATAATAAATAAAATAAACTAGAATGACACAAATGCCACTGATTCATCTTCACACGCTCACTCCGACAAATTTACTCACTCTCCGTAGATCTATCATACGCTCCTCCATTATTCACTCTCTGTCTCTTCGATTCTTAGAATCTCTTAAACCTTCCGAATCCCTCTTTCCTTTTTTTTTTCCCAGTTCAATCCTCTGTAATAATAAAGGAGATTCGGTACACCTACTCCTATTGTATAAATATATAATAGAAGTTACCTTTGTCTAAGAATTGGAACAGTAAGTTGCCCTTTTTTTTTTTGTGAACCCTAAAGTTACTGATCTAGGGTTTTTGAGTGTGTACAATAATGGCGAGCTCATACTCTACTCCAATCGGTGCCACTCAGGTTTTTAGTTTATGTTTTTTTTCTGATTATATGCGGTTTAATTTGTGAGTTCCTTTTTTATTGATGTCAAATGGGTATTGTTTTTTTTGTGTTTTTTTTTGCAGGTTGGTTCCTACTTTGTTCAACAATACTATCAGGTTCTCCAGCAGCAACCGGACTATGTTCATCAGTTTTATACTGATACCAGCTCTATTGTTCGAGTTGATGGTGATTCCAACGAATCGGCTTCTGCACTTGTGGTCAGAGTCCCCTCTTTTGTTTTTGGTTGCTAAAACGTTTGGATTTTGGATTATGTTTCCAGATATGATCTAATGTAGTTATCTATGACAAATTTAAAACATAGCAAAAGTCTATGTGTTCTTTGAATAATTGGATTATGAAGATACTAATCTTTTAGGAAAACACTTGGTGGTTTGCTTTGGCCATTTGTCAAAATCAGAGACGATCTATCAATAAATGTCGATCACTAAAAAATCAATTAACTATGCATCAATTCCAAACTAGTTAGGGTTGGTTACTATATCGCCAAACCTTAAAAGGGAAGGCTGATGTAGGAAGGGAAGTGCTGGTGTGAAGCAGAGCACTTTCATAGATTGATAATTTTTTACATCGAAAGCCAGGGGAAGGGGGAAGAATGGAAAGCCCTCACATTATTGATGGGAATTTTTTATCCCTTTTACTCTCATCCTCCATCAGTTTTGGTTCAGGAGAGCGTCAATTCACAGATCTTATGTTGAATCATTTTTTGAGGTCATATTATTCCACGGGCACGACCATTAAATTATTTGTCTGCTTAAGGCAAATTAGGAGCTTTTGGAAACTAGTGGATCTCTAAAACTCACAGCAAATAACGGCTAATATACTTAATCCAATTTCCAGTTATCTTTGCATTTGCTTGATTCCTCTTTTGTCATTCAATAGATTCTATACTCTATATAAATCTATTGATAACTCTTAACTGCACACAAGGCGTAGTGAGGAATGAAATGCATTTTGTAGATTGCCAATGATGAAATGATGCACTTCATCTGTAATCCCACCTTTATGTCTAGATCTTGCTTGCTTGAAGGCTTTTGTGTTTATGTTGATGCCTTTTTCAATGGTTGGCTGCCAATGATAAGCCCCGTAGAATATAGGTTCCTTCATCTTCCCTGAGAGAAACAAGAAGAAAGCGAATGAGAGATCCTAAGTTCAGCATCAATTAAATGAAGTGTTTAAACATTTAGATCTTATCTCGTAGCTACCTTCTATCATAGGTGGCTGCATCTTTTAAATTATTCACTACTGACATTGTTGATGTTGTCTAATTTGATCAATCAACTACGCCTGATCCTGCACGAGGTGGCGTCATCTATCTGAACTCTGAAGCCTCTCTCCATGACTCTGTTGGAGTTCTCTCTCTCCAATACAAAATAATTTGTCTTTTAGGGCAACTTAGGGGTTCTCTAGATCCGTTCTCTGACACATTCTATCGGCATAAATGTAATTGACTAATAACTTAATACCTACAGTTCTCCTAATCAATATAGGACTGTCTACAATCTTTTTTACACCATTCCTCTGCCTTAGAAGTTGGAATGTAACTGACAGGTGGATCTCCTGTTTTTTTATCCCTTAAGAATGCTTGTAGATGTTTTTACAGAGTTGTACTGTGCATCATCTGTTTTGGTTGAATGCCTTCAAGGATCTGACACAACAAGCCTAATGGGATGCAGTAGAATTATACAGATTTCCTATCAGAATCTTGCTTACTAGAATTGTGAAGAAAGCCATAAGGATTCTGATTCTCTGATATGACAGAGAGCTGCTGCCCTATTTAATTTTATTGTTGAAAGTACCTGATTGTTGCTTATGAGTATTACTCTGTTCATTTTGTAGTTAACCTTATTTCCTTGTTTGGAAAAGCGCAGCTTGTGTTTTTGTTGTTGCGTCTTATCATGTGTATGTATTCACTGCAGCAAATCCATACGCTAATCATGTCAATGAGTTTCTCTGGAATTAAGATCAAGACGATAAATTCTCTTGAGTCCTGGAATGGTGGTGTTCTTGTTGTGGCCTCTGGTTCTGTCAAGCTGAGGGATATCAATGGGTGGAGGAACTTTGTGCAAACATTTTTACTTGCACCTCAGGAGAAGGGTTACTTTGTTCTGAATGATGTCTTTCATTTTGTTAATGAGGAGCGGAGTGAAGTAGTTCAAGCACCAGTAGGTTCACAGAACAATCTTGATGCTCAACCAACTTCCTCTAATCCTCTTGCAGAGCCACCAGGTATTGTTACATCCATCTGGCTTGTATCGAATGTTAAACATGCAAGACTTTTCAGTGACCTTAGTTTCGTATCTGCTGTATTGATAATTGAAGTCGAGGATGGAAAGAGCTTCTTGCTCTTAGTAATGCCCCATTATGATTCCCTTGCACTTTACCAAGAGATATATGGAACCAGCATTACTTTCTTTTTCATTGGAAAATGTGGTGCTCCCTTTTCTGTACGAAGGGTGTGGTAGGGGAGAACTGCATCCTCTATGCTGCTTTAGTTGCATGTCCTTTGTGCATAACTTTCTCTCTCAGATATTTTGCAGAACTTTCTCAAAAGCATATTTGATCCATGATGATTTTTTAAGTATATGGCTCATCTCATCATAACTATTTTAGCAGCCCATGATTATGCCTTAGAGGTGGAGGCGACTGAATATGTGAATTCAGTTAATATACAAGGAAATGATGCTGTTGAAGAGTACAGTTATCCAGAACATGATCACGAGAACCTATATGAGGCTGAGGCTGAGTATGAGTCTGATGAGTATGAGCATGAGCATGATGAGGCAGAGCTTGAGGCTGATGTTCCAGAGGAGACTCATTTGGAGGAAGAAACTACTCAAGTAAGGTCATTCGAAGAAGAGACTTCTTTTCCAAATAATGTGGTTGAGGTCGTGCCAGAGCCTGAGCCTGCTGCAGAAGAACCTGTTGGAGAGCCTTCAAAGCTTAGTTATGCTTCTATTGTAAGTACATCCATATTCTGTGCACCTTACGACTTGATCCACATGCATCCTGTTATGCATGGGTAATAGATCCTGTTATGCATGGGTAATAGATCCTGTTATGGTCATTTAACCCTACTAGATAAGTGTGTCAATATTAGATCTTAGGAGCTTTAATACATTAGTTTGAACAACAACATGAGGTCTGAGGTTCAAATCCCAGTAGAGACAAAACACTAGGTGATTTCTTCCCATTTGTTATAGCCTAGTTACCTGGTACAAGTTGCTGGTAGGAGGTGACATGTATCCCGTGGAATTAGTCGAGGTGTGCACAATCTGGCCCGGACACAACGGCTATAAAAAATACATTAGTTTGAACAGCAACTTGTCTATTATATGCCCTCTGGATCAGTTTGAAGTATTGGTGTGTCGGCGTATATTGGCACACATCTTTAGATGAGAACTTCCTTGCATGGACAACAGATGAAGAAAAGTAGATTCATCCACATGTAGATTATGCTTGGTGAAAGAAATATGTAGTAATAAAGACTTAAGAGTAATATTAGTAGAAGTATTATGTTCGAACTTTTTCAATTTTGTTTTGTTTTTTGGCCCTTGTCAGTTGCTAGAATTTAACTGTGGGCCTCGTATATGTGAGGTGCTTCCAATGATCTTCAGGTCTTGATTTTTATTCATTAAGTGCTTGATTGGACATGGCTTTACTCTATCTTTCTTCCTGAACATGGTAGTTAATTGATTGATATGTATTTATAAGCAACTCCCCTCTCCCTTTCTGCAAAACAACATACCCAGTGAAAATAATAAACTCACACTGAAAAAAAAAAGGAAACAGTTTCATAAACAAAACAAGTGAGATCATGTCTTGTCACATCGTCTTTTGTTCACTTGGGAAATGCTGCAACATTGTCCGAGTTTGGTTTATGATTTGCAAAATAACTCGTTGCAATTGACAGTTAAGAGCTCCAAAAGGACCTGCACCATCGGTCCGTATCCAGCCAGCTTATACCAAGAGTGCACCACCTGTCTCGGAGTGGCAAGCTCCTGTTGAGCAGCCAATCTCCATGCCCCCAGCTGCGCCAGAAGCCAGCCTTGACCTACCAGATGAAGGATTTTCTCAAGAAGGTAATACAAGTACACTGCATATTAGGGCTTCATTATTCTTAATAATTGCTACATCTGAGTTCCAGCAGTGAGAATGTGCTTTAGCATTTAGCTTGATTTTGACTTTCCCAGGTGAATCAAAGTCTGTCTACGTAAAGAATTTGCCATCTACTGTATCTTCTCTCGATATTTTCCAAGAGTTTAAGAACTTCGGTAAGATCAAGCAAGATGGAGTATTCTTAAGAAACCGCAAGGTCGGTATACTTTATGATCTCCTTATCTTGTTCCTTGTTGTGTATGCATGCTAACGTTTGGATTTCAATGGATTAACAGGATGTTGGCATTTGCTATGCCTTTGTTGAGTTTGAAGAAGTCCAAGGTGTCCAAAATGCGATCAAGGTTTGAACCTCACTAAGTTTGAAACAATGATTTGGTCAATTTGTTTTTTAAAAGTAATTCGGTCAACTTTTTAAATTGCTCGATATGACTTATTTAGTTTTACCTTATCCCTTGACGAGACTCTTCATGATTGTTCGCTTTATCTTTTATGTTGGCTTTTATTTAAGCATAAAATTACAGCATGTATACAATTCATATTTGAAATGTTTTAGGTCATCATGTCAGTTTATATAATGTTCTTGTTTTTCATGTATAGGGATCTTGCTTTGAGCCATTAGTAGATTTGGCAAATCATGTGGGAGATGTTCACTTGAGACATATTGAAGTTGTAGTTTGTTGTCCCAAGTTATTGCATCTTCATCTCATTGCATTTGACATGCTTAATATCTGAAGAATCAAAGACACTCATTTTTCCTCGAACTGCCTTTTGTTATTTGTGAATTGATATATTTGTTCCAGATTGTTGCCATAAGTTCACATTAAGGGATTGTTTTACATGTCATGTGAACCCTCTTTATGTCTGGTAGATCATATAATTTTTTGTTTTGCTACTTGCGTAGGCATCACCAATACAGTTGGCTGGAAAGCAAGTCTACATTGAGGAAAGGAGACCAACCAGCAGTAGCATTTCTCGTGGAGGAAGTATGTGCCTATAAACTGATTTCAATTTTAAACGTCTTGATCTTATTCTTATGTTGGTTATTTTGTGTCCGGTCCTTTTGATCAAAATCAATGACTATTGTTCTTGACAGTTAGACATATTTCCTTGCCTTGACATTTAACCTTCATTTGTTTGTCCATTTTTTCTGAAGTGAGCCTGGATAGAAATATTCCTACTTAATTTTACTTTTGGATTGGGAGGCCAATTTTTGAACCCTAAAAATGACTGTTCAGTTCTCATTGAGTGGGAATCATGTGAAGGATAGAATTTCTCATTTGCTTGACATAGGTGTATCTATGTCAAGAGGCACCACGAGTGTGGCTTAGTAGTCCATGAAGTTGCAAACCTTGGAGAGCTGGATTCGAATTCCAGCACAGACAGAACAGACTAGGTGATTAATTCTCATCTGCCTAACTTCTTCGGACACTATTATTAAAAAAAATAGTATATTTGCTACGAGGGAAAACAACGGGTATTATAGGTGAATGTTTGAAAATTGTGGTAGACCCAGAAATCTAGCATGGGCATAATGTTGTAGAATTGGTGACGGAATATTGTGGATAATATGTTTCAAGAAAGAAACTCGCTCAGTGAAGAGTCGAATAGTATATACAGAGGTGCCCCCCATTGAATATCTTGTTTAAGCCTCCAAAAATAACACAATTCTCTAAGCTTCTTCAAGGTAAAAATCACTTCCTTGCTCTCTTTCGGTAGTGGGAGGAAAACAACACACTGGTCCCACTCGGTGTTACAGATAGTGGTTAGAATGTTAAGGTGTTAAACAAGAGGTGAGCCCACTGAAGGGACAGATTATGATAGAATTAAACAGGAATAAACACAAAATTGGCATGCACTATTACTTTGGATTCACTAGTGGTAGTGTCCTTGGCCAAATTCCAATGTAAGATATGGTGTATTTGGCTTGCACCAACCTCAATTATCGCATGGCTTGGTTCTTTTTGTGTCCATACCCCTGTGCTTGGCTGAGTAGCGCGGACTCTTCATTTTTGCTATTGCACCTGTGTCGACATGACACGAGTGTGAGTGCAAGAAACATGTGTGGGATTCGATCAACCCACATTGAATACTTTGACTAATGTCGGCTGAATTGAGATTTGCATTTCTCAAAATAAAAGATAAAATAAATTTAAGACGTGGAAAATGTCATACCTTCAATATTATGGTCCTTTTGTCTCCTTTTAGTTTTTTCCTCTTGGGCAAATATTTGTTGCTTCATGTTTCAAGCCAAAGTCCAAAACTATAGAAACTAAGAATTGAAGACTTCCCTTTTCTTTTTTGAGGGGAGAACCGAGAACGAGTGAGCTTGAAAGAAGAAGTTGGGGTCTGAGGAAAGACGATCTAGGAGATCTTTCAAAATTTAGAAATATCTTTATAGCTCCATTTTATAATTTTGAATTATTTTAGCTGAATCCCAGCACGTTGTAATACCCGGATCTGTACCCACAAATCTTAAAATTTAGATTTTGCACACCCATGTCCCATCAACTTATGTGCTCGGTATGAATTTTTATGTATGGTATAGTATAGGGTGCACATCTTTTTCTTTTTCATGATTGGTAAATTTGTTTAACTGAAAATCATCATTCTGCATCTGTCTTGGTTGCTTCATGCGAAATTCTATCCTATGAGTGCAGATAGCTGATAAAGGATGCAATGACATAATTCTATCATTCGGTTGGAAAACCGTGTAGTGTCTGTTGCTGTTTCTTTTTGCTTAATTGACCTACTTTTCGCTAACAGTCTTCTCTGAATGCCTTGTTTAGGATCAGGAAGGGGTAGAGGCAGAGGAGGTCGTTCTGCTGGGCGAACATTTGGCAGGGGAAGCAATCCTGATGATAGAGTGAAGAGCAATGGCTACCGTGGTATATGATGATAGTAGAGTATCAAAGGCCAACCTGCAAACTATGTGATTCTGCAGATGAGGATCAATAAGAAGCATGGTTACTAGATAGCTTTTGTAATTTTGATGGTATTGTCTTCTTGTGGAAGGGATTATATAATACTGGTTCTCTTCCCCCCCCCCCCCCCGAGTGTTTTGAGAGAGATTTTCCCCATCTTTCTCCTGTAGTTAAAGGTGTGTTAGTGTTCTGCTTTTACTTCCTTTTTGTCCTGCAATTCTAGAGGCAGTACTTGTAACTTTGGAGAGTGATGCCAAGGGTGAGAATATAGTGATATTTTGCACTCACCTTTTTAAAATCTTATATCTGTCTGACCAATTAGACAGTGCGATCAACAGCATCTCAACCTCAGCAACCCCAAGCCTCGGATGAGGTACATCTCTGCTCTATCCTCTGCCACTTCTAACATTAGCTCAACTCTTATATCACTGTGTTATTGTCCATAAAAGCACGGCTGCTTTATCGTCAATGTTATCCTCCTCTTCTTCCTCGTTGTCTTCACTTCTAAGGGCATTGAGCTGTCAAATGCCATTTGTCTAGTGAAGCGCCTGGACAATTACAGAGCTTACAGACTGAGGGAGATAAGAGAGGATTAGATTTAAGTGAAATGCTGACACTTTAATGGCACGTTGAGGGAACTGGTGTTAACATGAATTTATTGAAAAGATGAATTCTCCAAGGCACCTGAATGTATGGGTTAACAGTCGATAAAGAGAGTGAAAATCATGAGAGATCAGGGTTTACTGTTAAAGAAAATTTTGTAGAACGGAAAAATTTGAATCAAAAGTAGGAAAAGAAAGATGCACTTGTGTGGGAAAAATTAAGTTTGATGTAGATGGGAATCGGGAACTCATATTATAGATATATGGAGGTGAATTTAAAGCCAAAATTGCAACAACTTGTTCTTCGTATCTCATTATTATAAATTTTTTATGGATATACGAATTTACATTCGACAGTTTTGGACTTTTGGTTGTATCTCTTCATTTCTTGCTGGTCCTGCTTCCCTGCCATTGTGTACTTTTTGTTCTTTTTCCTTTTGGTTCTCCATAAGTTGTTTGGTATTTTGTTTTGTTGTTTTACTAATCTAAATTTGCATCAGGAAGTTCCTCTTTGGGGATTAAAGGGCTTTCCATCAAAGATGGTTCATAGTCCAACTCGAAATTTCTGATTAAGAATAAAAGAGTGCCGACACAATTTTTGGTGATAAGGTGCACTTATTTATTAACGCTCTCTCTCTCTTCTATCCTACGGCCAATATGAACTTAACTTTTCAGTTTTTATGGCCTTCAGAGTTCTTCTAGAGCAAGGGAATAATAGATCATTTGCCATTTCAAGGAATGAAAACATTTTAAATATTTCTCAACTCTTGACTATAAATAACATTTAATTAATGTATTAACAAATGATGAACTTTATCATATTCAAATGTTTTTTCCCTAACTTCATTAAGATATTGTCCAAGCGCGTCTAAATTTGACTTACCGGTGCTTCCATTATAGTTGAAAGATACTATAATTCTTCAACCACATTTGTTATTTGTATAATATATAAATTCAACTGGTCATCCTCTCTTTACTTAGCTGTGAAGGCAAATAGGTATAAGAAAAATTCTTGAACGAGTTTCTTTTGTGGGAAAAGAAGAAAAAGGTTGATCAAAGAGTCACCAATTTAAAGGGTGATAACATAATGAAAACAGGACCCCCCAACACACACACACAAACATCTTCACTTTACTTGTTTTTTTCCTAATATTTCCTTTTTGTGAAGTCATCAATTTGGTCACTTTGGTACAAAAAGCTATGGATGCTTACATGTTAATGGAAGCGGTGTCACGGAACACCATTAGTCGAAAAAATAGTAATCAGATTTAGCCTGGACCCGACATCTTCAAGAGGTTGGCAAATCAAGCCCCCAATGTATCCTAATTTTGCAATTTCTTAATCATGACTCAATTTCTATCATTATAAAGAATATAAATCTATGTAGGGATTGAATCCACAATCTTATATGAGGTGACAGATAGTAAACCAATGGACCATAGCTAATTTCATGTTTAATTATTGTTGGAATTATTTAATCTTATTTTTAAAATGAAAAAAAAAATATGTCAAGAAAAGATGTAGGGTTGAATTGTGTTTTATTCAAATAAGATATTGTTAATTTGATTTGGTCTTTTCTTCGTTTCTATAAAAATAATAAAACTACTCACTTACAAACAAAAAAAAAAGATTATGTGTACGCCGCTGACTAAAACAATTGCACTATCCATAACTTTTTTCATAATTCAATTCATATGTGGATGTACATTCATAAGATTTTCAGGAAAAGAAAAGAAACATTACTACAATCAATGCCTAGTGCTTAGTCTAACAGAGACAACAGCTCTTTTTAAGTGTAATTTACCACTATTACTTCTACTTGCACTTGAAAAGTTTAAAGAGAAAAAATAGGACCAAAACTTGGTTAAGAAGGAAAATAGTGGGGAACTGGAGCCAAAATAAAGCACAAAAAGCAGATTTTCCTTTCCTTCATCACCACACCTCCTTCTTTACAGTATATATATAAGGCCAATCATGCAACCTAACTTTACACTTTGTCTTTTCTACAAAGCCACCTCAAAATCTCTGCCCATTTTGTCATTCCTTTTAGCTATATGTGACCTACATACATTGCAATAACAAGTCTTATCAAAATAAACATATTACTATTAAGTATATCAAACATAAATCTTTCTACTAATGCACATCCAAGGTTATAGCATAGTGGTCAATGAAATAGGATGAAAGTCGTGTGTAAGTCTCGGGTTTCAAAATGAAGTTGGAAAAAACAAACTGAGTTGTTTACAAGGAAATTTGCTTGTTCTGATAGTAAGTCTAACCGATAACATGTAACCAGTAAAATAGTTGAGGGGTGCACAATTGCCTCGAACACCGCCATTAATCATTATCAATAAAAATATAAAACTTTCTAGTATCAAGAACTACTATAATTCTGAACATTGAAGTTGAACTATTCTTGGGAACTCAAAGAACACTTGAAAATAATCAAATGCAGTGGAATACTAACCTTATCCTCCATACTTAGAATAACCCTTTTTCTTGAATGCTGATCTTGTAAATAGCAAACAAGCAACTCCTAACCCCACACCAACAAGTCCACCCAAGACTATAGCTATAGTCTTTTGAGTATTCTGTCTTGTTCCTACATCATCAAACACAGCGTATATTTCAAAGATTAAAAATTCGATCAGTTCAAAGAATCTACTACGTCCTACTTCAAAAATGATCTCAGAAACCCATTAAAGAAAAATATATATATATGAATGCTACTTGGTAGCACTTGTCTTAATAGAATAATGAACATATATGCAGTATGCAGCCTTCCTTTTGCATTTTTAACTATCTTGTTCAGACTCTAAAATAAAGGTGGGATGCGTGTCGATCCTTCAAAACTAGTTTATTCTTGGAGGATTAGACACTAGCAAGACAACATTTTTGAAGAGTCCAAACGACATAGATTTTCTCACTATTTTTTACAATAACTTAATCACTACAACTTTAATCACCACAAAAAAGGGCAGTCGGATGTACTAAGCTCTCGCTATGCACCAGTACGGGAAAAGGCCGGCCCTTATCATGCATTTCAGCAAGAGGTTGTTCCTAATGCTCTAACCCGTGAGATCTTGGTAACATGACAACAACTTTACAAGTTACGACTGCAATCCAAAACTAGTTAAGATTGACTATATGAATTGTCTAATTCAACTAATCAATTGAACTTAATTCAGTCCATTTTTTATTGATAATATTAAATTTACCTGAGGGAGATAGTGATTTACTGGGCACACCATTGGGATAATAAGTGTAGCTAATGTAGCACTGTTGTAGATAAATTTGTGCAGAAATCGAATTCCCACATTCACTTTTAGCTCTGCCAGCACCATTTTTCACACAGTTCACACAGTCCCCACTTCCCAAATCACCTTCACACTGACCCAAAACATACACCGACTGATATCCACCTGCGTAAAACCCATTATTCCCACTCGAAACCCCTTTAGCTATTTCTCCTAGAGCTGTATCAAGCCTATCACCAAACCCAGCTCCACTCGCCTGATTTTCCCCACAAACCTTGAACAGCAACTCAGTAGCTCCAATCGTCTGAAATCCCACCATTTCATACCTCAAATAACACCCATTAAGCTGAATCCTAGCCGCAATAGATTGACCACACAGCTTCCTAGACATATCCGGGATTTTCTTAACACAATGGTTACAGTCATCGCCTGAAAGATCGCCTCTGCATTGAAAAAGACCGGAAATTGCTGACTGGCCATTACCAGCGGTGGTTTTGTAGAACTTATTGGAAGAAGATTGAGAAACCAAGTTTTCAAAAAGGGTGTTTAGTGTTTGTGAATAAATCCCAGATGGGTCTTGGAATTTCTGGTTAGCACAGCCTTTATACACAAAGTTTGTGAGTTCATTTGATGATAATCCAAGAATGGGGAATGAAGAAACTAGAAATAGAAAAAAGATAGAGAATGTTTTGGGAATTTGAGATGGACCCATTTTCATGATTTGAATATTGGAATAACCATGAGATATGAGATACTTTCTTGGAAGAATTTTTGAAGTATGGTGGGTAGATTTGTTTTTTTTTTTGGTTGTTTCTAGAGGTAGTATTTATTAGGCTAAGAACAAAGAAGAAAGTTAAAAAAAAATGGCGATTTTTTTTTTTTTTTTGGAATGAAAGGGAAATTTCACATAGCTTTCCTTTTTAAGTATTTTGTATTGGCTAAATAAAATAGTTGGCAATATGTTTAATGCTAATGAATGTTATGACAGGTAGGATCATTTTTTCATAAATAATTGTGTTCGGATCAGTTTAAGTATATCTCGGAATATGTACTTAATAGTGAATAATCTAATCATTGCTACATGTATTCAAGTTGTTTTGTGTAGCATCATAATGCTTGTATTGCTTTCTCATAATCTCATTTTTTGACTATTTAGATTGTTCCCATTTTTATTGGTTGACTTGTTGATATGAAGATTTAGTTTTTTTAGTGCACGATATCTATGTTGTTCAAAATAGCTTTTTTATTTGATAAAATTAAAAAAAACTTTAAAATCGTTAATCACGATATATATAAGATCATTTTTAATGGGATGATTAATTAGGCTTTTAGTTAGTAGTATTAGTTGTCAATAGAGTATTGTGAAAACTTATTTTTCTTTATTTACTAAAAAGTAATCATACTTTGCAAAAATTAAATGAAGAGAGAAAGGAAATACGTAAGTGTTATGATAGACAAGTATTAAACTAAAGCCAATTTTTAATTGGAGTTTTGTATAGTGCTAGTTGGCAAATGAACAAACAGAAGGTTACATATAAAATAGTGATGATGAGATTGTAGTACTGCCTAGGTAGGTGGACAGTGTCTGCTTGTGAGCAGTGAGGGGGGAAAATGTGATTTGAAACTCTCCTTCTGTTATATACTTTTGGTTGTATTAGACCTATCTCTAATTCAACACTAAATTTTATATTTTTTTCGTTTTATTTTATATGGTAATATTTGATCAGACACGAAATTTAAGAAATAAATGAGGACTTTGAAATATACAAATTATCCTTTGAAAGTATATTTATTTTTCTCTCTCCTTATAAATATATTTGTACTATTTTTAAAATTAAGTGAGACCAATAAGGATAAAAAAGAAATTATACCTTTAAATATTTACCATAAAAGAAAATGTGATATTTTTTTGGGACTGACTAAAAAGGAAATGGTGTCACATAAAATGGGACTAAGGGAGTATCAAATTTTATATTTGGTGTAAAATTTAATGTTCTTATTTTCAATTCATATCAAATTTGGTGTTTGAATAGTGTTACACCAAATAACTTTTGAATATTATACTATTATTTTATTATATCAAATTTTAATTAAATATTATATAAATTGTATATTTTAATTAAATCTCTTGTATATTTAATTATTTTTTATATAATATTTTTATAATATTAATTTTAGATTTAAAATTTAGTTTTTTACGTTAATTCTACTATAAATTATATAAACTACAATCAACCTTCACAAAATTAAAAATACAAACATATAAATTTTAAAAAAATAATACAATGATTTCACTTCGAATATGTAATATATTTAATTGTATTTCATTAATAATTTCACTTTTATTTGTGTTATCCATTATTATGTATAATGTATAATATTTGTTAGCAATTTATATTAAAAAATTATGGTATAAAATCATTTTATATTAACTAATTATTAAAGAAAATAATATAAATTATATATGATGATTGTTTTAGAAAGAATTTATTTTATGAAATAAGAAATAATAATATAAAAATGAGAAAAAAATTGGTATAAAATTTGATACAGTAGATTGGAGTTGATTACACCAAATTTGATGTTGTTGGAGATGCCCTTGTAAAAAAAATTAGTGATTTTATTATATTCCAAAATAAATAAAAATAATTTTTATATACAATTCTTAAAACTTGACTGACCATCTCAAGAATTCACTCTCAGTGTGTGCATTTATATTTTTATTCAGGCTTAATACATTGACTTTTTTTTGAACTTATTAATAAACTAGATAATTTATTTGCGCTTCGCCCGGTCATAAATAATAATTACATTGAACTTGTAAATAATATTTTACTAATTTTTAATGGAAAATGTGTTCTTTAAAAAATATTAGTAATATTTCAACATGAATTTGATTATTTGATTCATAATTCAAGAACATCTAATGAATGAATTATTCAATAAATTAAATAATAAATAATTGATTCTTTAATCAAACATTTAAACGAAAATAAAGAAGAAAATAAAAAAATATATACAAAGGCATTTCATACGTAAGAAAAAAACACATTTAAGTTGTATAGATTGTACAATTGTGATATATGTCTTAGGAAAAAATTTAAATATTTGTTCACAGATTCAAAAAAGAAATTACACTTGAACATGAAAGAAATTATAATTTTTGAACTTGCATAATGAATTTCTTCAATTGATAAGTGAGAAATTTCATATATATGTAAAAATTGATAATATGTTAGCTTATATATAGTACTTTTAAGTTATAGAATTTTATATAGATTATCCGAACATGAATTCTTCGAACTGAGTACAATAATTATTTTCTGCACAAATAATATACGTACTATATGTGTATATATTCAATATAACCGAAGACAATAATTTTGCAGAAGCATAAACAACATAGTTTAAAACATATACTCAAAAACAACAATTAATGTCATAAGCATAAATTAATAAGTGTAAAAAAACATATTAGGATATGTAAAAATAAAATGAAATAGAAAGGAAAAAGAATTGAGTCCAATGAATGCACAATGTCCCCTTAAAAAAAATATTCCCCTCGTTTAAAGAATTACATCCTCTCATGATGGAATAACTCTATTCACCAACATATTGATACAAAAAACAACGGTGTCGATAAGCCACTCAACAGAAGCAAAGTACACGAATATTTAATTTTGCAAAAGTAGAAGAAAAAGATCAGATTTTTTATTGTTTTAAAATGAGAGAAAATCCCTCTATTTATAGACAACAAAGAGTAGTGTGAACAAATGTTTATTGTGCCATATCAGAAAGGTTACAACTATTTGGAAAAGTTGCAACCTTTCGAAAAATTTACAATCTTTCATAAAAGCCACAATTTTTCATTAAGTCGTAACTCTTCATTAAAGTCACAACTTTTAATAAAAAGGCGCAACTTCTCATAAAAATCATAACTTTTGACAAAATTCGCAACTCTTCATTAAAGTCAAAATTTTCCATAAAAGTCACATATTTTCATGAAAGAGGAATGCTAGTTTTGAAAATAAATAAATTTAAAAAAAATCTTGCTTGTGGTGACATCACGTAGACGGACCTATGATTCTTTTTTTTTTATATATATATATATATATATGATTTATCTAGATGCTAGAAGATCTATGATTTCAATTGAGCACTCGAAAACATGTCCCCCCCCTACATGTGCTCTCAAATGCTTATTATATAAATAAATAAATAAATAACTTTAATTATTTAATATTTAGATCTAAAGACCATATTTTAATCATATAGATTCGAACGTCTTAATATTGATAAAAAATAAATGAGGCTTAAGAATGTTAACAATGACAAAAAGCGAAACCAACAATTTTGCCTATTTCATATCCACATTATAATTAAAGATGAAAGAACCTTATGTTTTGATCATACCCTTCGATAATATGATATTATATGAGATTATACTGACCAATACATATGATTCGATTAAGGTCTGAATAATCAGAAATTCAATCTTCTTTTTTATCATAAAAATTCGTACTAAACAATTTCTGCCTTGCCTAATCATTGGTTACAGAGAGGTTAGAAGTATATCTTCGCTTGCCAGAAAGAGAATGCACATTCATATTCTCTCTAGTCCGATTTGTGTGGTGGCTTTTCCTTTTTAATTTGTCGTAAAAAGAATGTCACCTTTTAATAATTAAAAACAGTTTAATCTTTTTGTCTTGTCTAAAGTTTTTTTTGTCGAAAACGTGTCACATGAATTGAGACGGACAGAGTAACCAGTTCTTTCATGTCTTGACAAAATTCATACCAACGATTTTCAGGTGCATTTGAAAAGGCCCAAATCCTTCCTAGCAGGCCCAAATTTATTATGCTCTTTTAGCCTCATTCTCCCCCAATGCTCCTCCTCCTCCTTCCTCTGCGACTGAAATTGTTCTTCTCTAGTTCTCTCTCTCACTGCACAAAATTCATCTCTTTTTTCTCAATTCTCAGAAGGAATCGATTTGTAAGTTTCTCTTTTATTTATCTCGCGCTGTTAATCTCACCATGCTTCTTTTCATTCTTTCTTTGATTTGACAAAAATCCCTTCATTTTTTGCAATGATTTTTATACGGTAGGTAAAACACTAATTTTCGTGTACAGAAATACAATGCCGTGTTTGATACCCACTTTCTGTGAGAGAATTTCAACTTTGATATCCTGTTTTTTTTTAAAAATAAATTTTACGAGTTAACATTTGGTTTTGAAAATGGCTCTCTCGTAGTTATGGTGTACTAATTTGGGCGTTGCAGTAAAACTCAAAATTTTCTTTTGAAAATTTAGATGATTAGTTACTAAATCTTTATGGGGGTCATGGGTCCAGGTGGACCCGTTACGGTGATTAGTTGCATGGCACCTGAAGTTTTAATTAATTAGGAATGTTAGTTTGTTAAATTTATTTCTCAAGTTTCTTGATTTTCATGTGTTAAATGTTTTTTAAGCACTCTAAAATGCTATGAATTTATATTTGTTTTTGATTCAGTGACAAGCACTTAAGTATAATTGTTTGATATGACAAATTTAGGACCCTGAAGGTAAGAACATTTACTGTTTGCTGCGGTTCATCTGTATGACTGAGCTGTTGCAGTTCTTCCTTAAATCTTCATCTTTTTGTCCTTTGATAGTTTTACACACTCCCCACCCCCCCAAAAAAAAGAAAAAAAAGAACATTTTCAGGAGAAAAAAGTTGAGTCTTTGAACAAGTGTGCCTTCACATATTGGTCTAGTTTTATCATTTGAATAAAGAAAGGAAGAAACAATTTGGTCATGTGATATGCCTTTGACGGATTAAAAGAAGAAATAAAAAATCATGGCGTATTGCTAGAAAATTTCATAGAGTTATTTGTGTCAATCTTGCAAAATCTAATAATTGGTTGCTGGTGGTGCAGTATATTTAAGAAGTTCTGTGTAAGGCTTGGTTGAAGTGTGCCGAAGCCCTGAAGTTATGTACAACACGAAGTGGAGGACGCATTGTTTAGCTGACGCCTAAATGCCAAGCGTTAAGGTGTGTGTTTCAGTGCAATGATTAGATCTTCATGACGTTTTGTTACTTGGTCCAACGTTATGCAGAAAAGGTTTTGTTTTGTTAGTGTTTCTTTCTAATGGAATCCGTCTTGATGAGATAATAAATGTAGCTGGCAAAGTGCCAAATTGATTATTTTGGAGACGTTATGGGTGAATATTTTAGTAATTAGGAATAGGAAATTAGACATCTACTTTAAGAAAGCTAGTCACTATCTAAATGAAAATTTTAAAGATGCATATTGCTTTTGAATAAGGGATACAGTATGCCTGTTGGACTTGATTATCATTGTTTTTACTACATATATTTTACTTTTATTAGAGTTTATTGATGTCTTGGTTCATATAATTCATGACACTTCCGAGTTGTGCCGTTTCTACAGTACTCACATATAATAACACTCTGTTTGAATGTAGTCTGGTGGTTCTAGACATGACCCACTACAATCAGAGATAGCGGGGTTCAACTTCTAATTTAGTTGTGACTCAATTTTCTCCATCATAAGTTTTCCTTAATGGTCTCACATTCAATTCAAGAAACACCTTTCGCCATTTCCAAGTGAGATTGAACTTTGATTTCGATTTCCAGTTATTTTGATGTGGACCAGGGGAATAAATACAGAAGTAACGGGACAATCAACTTTCCCCTGTAAAAAAATATACTATTTGTACCTGGGTGAGGAGAACATGAGATAGGCTTGGAAAAGTCAATACTTTGCTCATCTTCTTCATTCTTTAAGGTGGTCCTGACATCACTCAGATAGGTGAATTATCCTCATTCTCATCGTACGAAATCAATAATCTTCAGTAGAAAAGGTTGATGGCAGTCATGGCACCCAGTAGAGACATGTTTTCTTTCTTTCAGTTGGTTGCAACTAAGGGTTCTCAATCACTACATCAGTTGCAATGATTTGCACCTTTCTTTGGTTTTATCTTTTGTTATCATCTATTGTTTCACAATTACACACTTTGAATTGTTCATTTTGTGCAGTTCGGTGGACAAGTCACATATTTAATTCCATAATCTATGTTTGGGATATAAAAACAATTTGTTCTACATGTTCTCTTCAGATGAACAATGTTTCTCTTTTTGGAAAAGCTTCTGCTATACCCACTGTGATTCTCCCAAGTGATATATAAGCAATAAATATTCAGATGTTAAAGATTATGAGGTTAATAATAGACTAGGATTTTCCTCTTTTATTTATTCTGAGATGGGAGGGTGTTCTTTTGTTGGTTGATCGACTGGTTGATGCTACAACCAGAAAGTGTGTATTCCTTCTTTCCATTGTAACCTAATTGCAGCATTGAGGACTCAATGAACAGGTGTAGTTTATTTCCCTTCCCGTGCTGTATGTATTACCCCCACTTTTATATCCCTGTCTCTGAGTCATGTTTCCTTAAGGACCTTTCAAAATAATACTCATTGTTGAGTCATAAACGTAAAACAAGAGAGTTTGGGTCTATGTTACTCAAATTCTACTATAATGACAAAGAACAAAAAATCGAAACACTATAGAGTAAATTAAGTCTGAGCAGTTATCCTCATCTTTCTGTTTGTACACCAGCCTAGATTATACTTTGAGTTTGAATGCCTTTGTTAGAATTTTGTTAATTTTTTGCTCACATGTAGTATGGTATGATGTAGGTTCACTGATCGATTTGGCAGTTGCTATTAAATCCACACGCACACAAAAAAAACAATGCCGAGCAATCCAAAAGTTGCGAAAGCATTTCGCGCTATGAAAAATATTGGAATCTCCCAAGAAAAGGTGAAACCAGTCTTAAAGGACCTTCTTAAATTGTACGACAAGAACTGGGAGCTTATTGAAGCAGAGAATTACAGAGTACTTGCAGATGCTATATTCGAGAAAGAGGAGGCAGAAGTTCAATCTATCCTCTTTTTTCTTATTCCTTTTCTAGACAAAGCAGTTTTTTTGCTTGATACGAATTGAAATTTTTTGTTGTTTGCATCATTTTTGCAGGCAACAGAAAGTAAGAAGCCTGAGAATACTGAAGTACAAGTTCTATTTTGGTTCCCTGTGTTTTATATATGTATTCTATCTCGATGCTTATTGGTGTTTTTTCTCATTTCCCTTTACCTTGTCGTGTTTCTAGCAAGAGGAGGTTTTGGAGGAAGAAGCAGCAGATGAGGAGCCTGAAAGACCCTTAAAGAGATTGCGATCAAGACACCAGGAAGTTCATTCTAGTTCTATTTCAGCTGGGACTTCATTCAAGAAAGTGGAGGAGCAAGCTGAACTACCTGGAACTAATTCCCAGGGTTGCTCACAAGGCCCTCAGCAAAATAATAGAAATGCAGCAGCTGAGTCTCAGTCTGTCCAATGTCTGACATATGTTAGAAACAAAGGAAAACAACCAGTCTCACCTAATAGTGCTGACAGATTGGAAAATAATGCTAATTCTCGGAAGAATCGTCTCAAGGGGAAGGAAACTCAAACACCTCAAATCATATCCAAGGAGAAAGGTTTAGTCCTTGGGAAAGCTTCTCGTGCTTCAATCCTCAAAAAGCCGAAGACTGAACCTGACATTGAAATTTTGGGTACTCATGATATCATCAAGCCTAAGGATGAACCACATACTGTTGATATGCCACAGCTTGAGGTTCCTCTTGCTGTTATTCACCCTGAGCCATCAAATGACAAAGGTTCTTCAAATGGTAATGCCTCAAGAAAGCAGCCAGACACTTCTGAAACCTCAGCAGCAGAACTGAGAGGTGGAAGAGAAGCAGATAAGGACATTCCAACTTTTTCAAATGGACTGGTAACAAGTCATGAACTAGTAAAACCGCAGAATGTGTGTTATTCTAACATAGATATTGCCTCCTCAATTTTTGGAGAGGTTAAACTCTCTATAAATTGTGACGCGGTTCTTGGTAGATCAGACTTCCATTTGCCTAGTCTAGAGGCTGTTGTGAAGTTGGTGGAGGATAAATGCCTTAAACCATTCAAAACCCTGGACCCTAACTTTTCTGTGCCGAAGCTAATGAAAGACATGTGTGAGTGCTTTTTGGAACTGGGAACTCAGTACAATCATGAATTGCAAGAGACTGCAAAGGTGGATGCAGAAAATGATATTGGTTATAGAAGTATGGCCCTAGTTTCTCCAAATGGATCTATAAATTTAGAACTTGATTCTGGGGAGGATCAACCAGAGAAATCACAGCTACCCCTTCCTTGTAATGGTCACACCAACAGCACCCAAACTGATCAAACAACATCAGTGGGGAATTGTGGCAGTGTTCCAGAGATCGATCAGAATATACTTGAACATCTTATGTCTGAGAGTCCAGTGGCTCTGTGCGGATCTAAAAATTTAGAACTTGATGCAGGGGAGGCTCAACCCGAGAAACCACAGCTCCATCCTTGTAATAGTCACAACAACAGCGCCTCAACTGATCAAATAGCATCTGTGGAGAACTGTGGTCGTGCTCCAGAGATTGATCAGAATATTCTTGACCATGTTACTTCTCAAAGTCCAGTACCTCTGTGTGAATCAACTCAAGATGAAACAGGTTCGTGTGTTGTTACAGATATAACCAGGGGACAAGAGGAGGTTATGATTTCATTGGTGAATGAAGTTAATGACAAAATTCCTCCATCCTTTAACTACATAGCTCATAATGTGGTTTTCCAGAATGCATATCTGAACTTCTCTCTGGCTCGTATTGGAGATGACAACAGTTGTTCAACTTGCTCTGGTGATTGTTTGTCACTGTCCACACCTTGTGCATGCGCATATGAAACTGGTGGTGATTTTGCATATACAAAAGAAGGTCTTGTTAAAGAGGAGCTTCTTAAAGAGAGTATTTCTATGAATCGCGATCCCAAGAAACACTGCCAATTCTTTTGCAAAGAATGCCCATTGGAAAGATCGAAAAATGAGGATATTATTGAACCTTGTAAAGGTCATCTAGTGAGGAACTTCATCAAAGAGTGTTGGTGGAAATGTCGCTGTGATAAACAGTGTGGGAACCGTGTGGTACAGCGAGGTATTAGCCGCAAGTTACAGGTAAGAATTTGTCATTGCGGTTGCAATGGCCTTTGGCAATGTGGCTGATGCAGTAGTAACTCATGCATTACTTTTGAGGCTCACTTTTACTTTATTTGCTTTCTTTTTGAGCTTCTTAGGAATCACTTTCTTTTCTTAGCGATTACTTCTACAATAATTCTTGATATCCGATATTAACTTCATCTAGCTTTTTTTGTTGGTTTTACTTATTTCAGGTGTTTATGACTCCTGATGGGAAAGGGTGGGGATTGCGTACCCTTGAGGATCTTCCAAGAGGTGCTTTTATTTGCGAGTATGTTGGTGAAGTTCTTACCAATGCGGAACTCTTTGATCGTGTTTCACAGAGCCCCAATAGAGAGGAACATTCTTATCCCGTGCTGCTTGATGCTGACTGGGGTTCAGAGGGTGTCTTAAAGGATGAAGATGCGCTTTGTTTGGATGCGACATTTTTTGGGAATGTAGCCAGGTTTATCAATCACAGGTATGTTTACTTAGTAGGATCTCATGTTTAACTGTCTTTTGCTGATTTTATCCCTCAACCTCTTCTTCCTTTTGGGTGTCAGTTTTGCACCAATTTGTATTTATTTACTTGTATTCTTAGGAGCTATAAGAGGTGTACTTTGACTAGTGGTTCAGCTTTCAGGTGGTACATACTTAAATTATTCTGAATCTTTTATGCATTTTAACTTCTCAACTCCTATGAAGAGCTTTTTTTCTTTTCTTGGTTATTTGATGATTCATATTGCAAGTGGGGCAAAACCCCTACTTGAATATCTCGTGTTCAGTAGGCATAAAACATTCACATCATTTGTGATAAATTCTACTCATGTTTTCTTTTTCATATTGCTGCATCTAGTAACTTTTAGCTACTCTGTTTCTAAAGACTCCATACATTTTTGTGTGACGAGAAATTTGCATTGTCAGGATCCACTTTCAATTCCCTGTTGTAAAGTAAAAAAAGAAATTGAGGGAAAAATGAAAGGAAAAAATAGCCAAAAGAAAGCTATGCATTCTATATTAGATATTTGCATCACGCGTCAATATGTTATTAAACTGAGTCAGTTTAATTTATTTAATTGTTATTCCGGTCCAGATGTTTTGATTCAAATATGGTTGAAATACCAGTTGAAATAGAGACTCCAGATCACCACTACTATCATGTAAGGAACATTGTGCTTCTGAATCTTCACTTTTCTTTGTCCTAAATATTCAGTGTTCCTAGCTCTTTATTCTAATGTTTTTTCGGGATCTCTCTTCTCATGTGTTTCTTCATGCAGCTTGCTTTTTTCACTACAAGAAAGGTTAAGGCATTGGAAGAGCTCACTTGGGTGAGTAGGCTTGATCTGGTTCACACATGCTCCTTGTATTGTGGTGCCTTCTATTTTTTGCTTTAAAGAAATTTGTCTATTCAATACTATCTATATATAAATTCTCTCTCTTTATACACACACATACAGAGAGAGAGAGATGCATAGAAGTTCAATTTGTATGTGGACATGGTTGTTTCTGGAGAATTAGTGCTTGCTAATTTCGCAAAAATAAAAATGCAATCTCGTGCAAGTTCAATGGATTTCAGCTACATTCTTATGTTGCATTTGGGTGATGAGGTTCTCCATTGTGGGCACCTTACTTACCTAAATAAAAAGTTGTCTGGAAGAACTTGTCATGGTTTGTATTAGAAATAACAAAATGACTTGGCCAGAACTATGATCTCCCCTCCTCCCCCAAAAAAAAAAAAAATACTCCGCAAGAGAAAACAGAAAATGGAGAATGAAAATCCATATTTTCTTATTAAGAAAAAGCTTGGAAGGTGGATGGATGCTTGTCAACTCTTAAGTACTTTTAGTCTAAATAATGTGATTTATCTGTATAGTGCATCTTGATATAAATAAAATCACCAAAGATTATAGAAAAGAAGGGATATCTGTCAGTTAGGTATTTGGAAATTATTAGATTAGTTATAAAGGATCTTCCTTCTTAATTTAAAAAAAATACAGTTTCGTCCATTAGTAGTACTACAACAAGTACCCCTCAATCCCAAACTGATTGGGGTCTGCTTTATGAATCTTCTATGTTTGGACCTTTTATTCTGATACTCTTACCTTCATCACTAAACTGTTAATTCGAGTGTTGATGCTGAAAGTTGATTATTTAAATTAGTTTCTTGGATATTGTCTTTCTGTTTTATGTCTTTTTTTATTTTAAGAAAGTCCCTAATTACTCAACTCTTAAACAAGTCAAGTAATATGAAAGATGGTCAATAGTAATGCTCCTTGAGAAAAAAATAAGCGCTTCTTTATCAAGATGTTCAATGGTGATCCATTGAATGAAGTTCAACAGAGAGAAGGTGGTAGTCAAGAGGTTGACTCTGTCAAACTCTGCTGATGTGACTTGAAAGATGAACAAGTAATGGTGTCTCGACGTTTATAACATATCTAGTTTTTAGAAAGATGATTATGCCTTTATTCTGCAAAGCTTCTTTTAGAAATTTGACAGTATATTTTTTGGACAAACATTGGATTGGTTCTTGCAGGATTATGGTATTGATTTCGATGACCATGAACATCCAGTGAAAGCATTTAAATGCCAGTGTGGTAGCAAGTTCTGCCGAAATATGAAACGTCCAAGAAGTAAGTGCTATTCCAGAGCATAAGGTTATATAGTTGTTTTAACAGTTGGGATTTGTAAATCAAAGTTTCCTTCCATCTTGCTTTGCTAGTAAAAGTTATTAGCTGCTGCATGGATTTGGACATAACTTGGCTGAATTTTCAAAAAGAATATATGCTTTTATATACTCCAATTATTGTTCTCGAATAAAACAAGAATAAGAGCTTTTAGCATTGATGATTTTCAAATAGGATATTGGTAGTCTTGGCTGGAATTGGTGTAATGACATGTCCAAAGCATGACTGATCATTTAATTCTGACACCATATTTATTTGGCATTTTCATAATTGACTATTACTCAACCAAAAGGTATGATGTTTGATGAAAAAAGTCTATATAACTTTAGGGAAAACTGTTTGTAAGATGAAACAATGACGACAATGTAGGGTAGACAGGTAATATTTGCATTTTAAGTATGATGAATCCTTAGCACCCCTGTTGTGTCCCCTGATTCTTCAATAAAGACTTAGCTTTTGTATCACACACTCTATTTATCTTCAATTAGGCACCCAAGGATGCTACTAATGGTCAATGAAGTGGGTGTAAACTTTGGAGATTAGGGTCCATTCTTGCAGAGACAAATCTGAAGTTATTTTTTCCCCTTTGTCTAAGCCTTGGTGGAGTTACCTGGTATCTAAACCAGTGAGAGATAGTAGGTATCCGGTGGAATTGTTGAAGTGTGCACTAGCTTGCCTGGACATCATTGTTATAAATAAATATTTATCTTCAATCAGCCTAAACTATTATTTTTAATATTCGACCAACTAAGTGGCCATGCATGATAATCATAGTTAAGTTTCATGCTGTTAATCACTCAAGTGTCATGCTATCCTGTAGGAACCAGAGCAAGGAAAGGATGGTGATTATTTCCGAACAACTTGTGGCTGATTTCTGGCCTTGGGTGATCAAGATAGCTGCTATGACTGGAAGTTTGAACACTCCGTGATTATCTAGAATTTTTGTAGGGTTCTGGTGGACTTGGCTTATGTTGTATTTGCAGATCCTATGGTGATAAGCTTTAGATTTGCTCCCTTGTTGTATATAAGAATTTTTTGGTACATTTCACTGGATGCTGAAGGTATTGGCTTATGTTGCCCCGCGCATTGATACCATAGCATAATGTGGTCTAGACCATGCATTTAGCTTGAAGACTCAGTCCTTAGTTTTTGCTGTCTCATTCTTGTGCCTGCATTATTGCACCTTGTCTTGTTCTTTCCATTTTGAACTACTATTTTTGCATCTCCCCGACCAAATCCACCTACATTAGGGTTACTCGTTGGTGGTTTATCAAAATTCACCCTCGGAAACAAGTTTTGGTCCAGGACTCACTTCTCTGTGTTATTTGTCTTTAATATTGAAATTCATCATGTTACATTTTCATTCTGCTCAACAACAAAACTTCCATATAAAATGGCAACACAAGAACTTCGCCGGGGTTCATCATCCAATAGAAAAGGGCAACTTACCTTTATGCAAAGAAAATCAACCTGATTCTTGAATTATCAGCACTTCTGCTACTGGAACACAAGATACCTCTTTCGTAGACGAAGACATGTATCAACAATTTTGATTTGACGAATAAACAATTCCTCAGTATATTATTCAGTTAGTACAGAATATTTTCTTTGTGCATCAATAGAAAGGAATTGTATCAATATTTTCGTAGGACTGCCGATTGATATAGGAGTTACATGCCTCCAAGGCTCCTAGTGGAAGATGTAGTATGTTGACAACAAGTACACTCTAACTCTATATATACAATTGTTGTACATACAAATAAGTATATACACAACACAAAGACAACAAAAAGTTGGACATGACGATGCCAGAATGTGTAATGTCCTTGCATTTGAATTCAAGAAACAGAGTGTTGCACAACTTTTGTCTCCAATGACAAGGAGTCTCTATTATGAGGTTTAGAGAGCACTTCATCCTCACAACCACTAGGCATAACGGGATTAATGCCCCCTGGATTCAATGGGAACAGAATCTTGTAGTAACCTTCCATTATTTGCCCCATATTGCAAGTTTCTGCAACCTTTGGTATCTGTTCAACAGTAAAACACTTTCTTAAGCATATATGTGACTTGTCATTGTTAGTTCAAATGATCAAGTACTATCTTTTGATAAATAGTTTTTTGCAAAACAATGACATTGTATGGAGCAGTTCGCGAGCAACAATTTTAACGGATACCTACTATCTCTCTCCAGCATAGGTACTGAGACTGAATAACTTTGCATACAAGTTACAGTGACTTAAAATCTGACAAAAAAAATCAACTTGCACTTTTTTGTCTTCGTTGGGACCTGAGCCTCTATTCTCCTATCATTGTTATTTACTTCATTGATCATAGGCTACACCCTTGGTTTATCTGGGGTTTGCTTAAGCCAAATAGTTCAAGGGATTAAGCACTTCAGTAGCAAAAATATCACCAAACCATGTGATTGTTTATCACAAACATGTGGCATTTATTTAGATAAAATGTAAAAATTTACTATAAATGGAATACTCCAATTTGTTTAGTCTCTTTCTCTGTCCTATTCTGCTAGTTGATCGAGACACCACGGTCAAAGGGCCCTTTTTCCTATCCGACAGATGCAAGAATGGAATTTAAGTACCTGATAAATGTCTCTGAGATATCCATGGAGGTTGGTGAATTCAATGAGCTTCTTCTTGGTACATTTGAAGAGGACATTATAGACCACATCAAACCGAATTAAAGTAGTGAACAAACACACATCCGCAAGTGTCAAAACATCCCCACACAAATACCTCGACCCCCCCAAATGATCCTCCAACATTTCCAGTGTTCTAAACAACCCCTCTGCTGCTTTATTGTATGCTTCTTGACTTTGTGCAAATCCACACCTACCAGAACATAAGAAAGGCACACAAATTGCTTCTTGTTCTTCTGAACTTGTACATCAAATTGCGAGTAATAGCCATAAGATTCCTAATATCATGCTAATAATAGATAGGATTTTAGAAGTAAACGCCATTGCTTTGATAAGGAAAACGATACAACACAACTGTGTATACTCAACATTCAATGTGACTTCATTCAACCAATCTTGGTAGGCGAAGGCAGTCAAAGTACTTGTACTGAGTAGAATATTACTCTATATTGATTAATCGAAGTGCATGTAAGCTGACTAAAAACAACGTTTTATCTCTTTCTATGTCAAATCACATGATGTTCACTCGTCCTAGACTTCCCAAAATGTGACACCATTTCATTTTTACACCAATTCAGTAGTTTGTAATAACACAAAATCATTACATTATTATTTTTTGAAAAACTTTGATATAGTATCTTGCTCTCTAATTAACATGTAGTAGCTATTATACTGTCAAAATAAAATCTTCAAATTTACGCACCATCACATAAAATGAAACGAAATGAGTAACTACAAGGAAAAAAGAAAATCCAAGTATACTCCTTTCTACAAAAGTACACACTAAACTAGCTTCTTATCCATTACATCTCTCTTTTGGTCAGTATCATTAACATAATATGTAAGCAAAGTACATAGACACTATCGCATAAATTAAAACGAAGCAAGTAAATTGAGAAAAATAGTCCAAGTATACTCCTTTCTACAGAATTACACACAAAACAAAAGGGCATTTACCTGTACACGCCATTGTTAACGTTTGGATAAATTATATCGTTCCATTTTCGAATGTCATCTTTCAGTGCAGGTGGTGAAAGATCCAATTCAGGATTCCCTGAAATTTCATTCAAACCCGAATTGAAAAACTCAATAATATCATAACTCTCATTACAAAGCACTTCCTTCTTCCCCATGTCCCACAACATTGGAACAGTTGATCGACCACTATAACCACCGCATCTCAGCTTATAAACTTCTCTCAATGTTTTACACCCATTAGCTTTATCCAAACCCGGAACAAGCTTATCCTTATCCGGGTCAGAAAAAACCCGGAATTCCCAAGACCCATCAATACCTGGAGAAGCAATTGAAACGGGTACAGAATCTTCTAGACCCTTAAGAGCTCGAACAATAAGTGTTCTGTGTGCCCACGGACATGGAAGGCCCACGTAAAGGTGGAGGTCTTTCGGGGAGAATTTCAATTTGGGATTGGAGTATAACCGAAACTGCGAAGTGGGTCGAGTGTAGGATCCGGTTGGGTCTGATGGAGCGAGTTGGGACATCATGAGCTGCCACGTGGCGGACCAAGTTGAACGGACGGTGGAGATGAGGAGCTGTGGGGGTAGTGATGGACCCCATAGAAGCTTAGTGATGGTGTTTATGAGGTTAGTGTTTGAGTTTTGGTTAAGTGACATTTTTGGAGTTGAGTTGCATAGCTTAGTATGAAGAATTTTAGGATATTTTAGTTTGTGAGTTTTTGATTTTGATGGAGGAAATGGAATGGAGATAAAGGAGGAGAGCTGAGTAGAGTACATTTTTTTTGGTTTTGCAGAAAGTTTTAGGAAATTCGGAGGGGATGAAGACTCAAGAGGAGGAGAATTGGGCTGGGCTGACTATGTTGCATACCTCAAAACATACTCATGAATTTTCAATTTATACAAGGGAAAATTACGCGTATATACAAACCTGCGAATCATATAAATGTACCCCAAATAATACAAACTTGTGAATTATATAAATCCGTAAATTATACAAACAAAGACAGCTTAAACTATTGCTATAATCCATAAATATGAAAACAATAGATATGGAGCAAATTTAAGTTTATTATAATGGCTATTTGCAAAAGTTACTCAATATATTTTTCTTTTTTTTTAAATAATACAATAGTAAATGGCACGTGAATATTTCAATTTATTCAAAGTACTTAAGATTTTATGTATATCAGTTTCATAATTGTTTTCTAATCACGTATAGTAAATGGTCAAAGAAGAAAGAAAAATCAAAATGTTCCTACATTGGGCCAAACGGGCCTGAATTTCAATTAACTAGTGGGCCTAAAAAGCTTAAGACAGCAATGGACCAGAGCCCAGTAAGTTAAGCTGCATATAAAACCCTAACGCATTCGGCTGCCATGCCTCTAATTATTAGGGTTTTGGAGGTAGAGAGTGAGCAGCTGAGCAAGACCGGCAACAATGTCGAAGAGAGGTATCGCAACGATCGTTTTACTATTGTAACTTCACTTAGTCTTAATTTACTTATCTCATTTGTGATTCGATTTCTGAAAAATGCATGTTAAGGTCGCGGAGGTTCAGCGGGGAATAAGTTCAGGATGTCGCTGGGTTTGCCCGTGGCAGCCACCGTCAATTGTGCTGATAACACCGGAGCAAAGAACTTGTACATCATTTCGGTGAAGGGTATCAAGGGAAGGCTTAACAGGTTGCCATCAGCTTGTGTGGGTGACATGGTCATGGCTACCGTGAAAAAGGGTAAGCCCGATCTCAGGAAGAAAGTCATGCCTGCCGTCATTGTTCGTCAGCGCAAGCCATGGCGCCGAAAGGACGGTGTCTTCATGTACTTTGAAGGTATATTTGCAAATCATTGATGATTTTTGTTGTCTATCACTAGAATTTGTATTCTTTTACCTAGTTATGCATCTTTCAATTAAAAAAGACATTGATATTTTAAAGCAATACTCTACTATGGTGTGTTTCCTATGCGTTTTTTTGTTGATAATACTTATCATACAAGAAGAATGATTATTTAGGAGCATAGTGTTTTGTATTGTATTTCTTAGTGTTGAACCATCAGAACAATGTCTAGGTCTAGGTGGTATTTGAAGCAAATGATGTATAGCAAGAGTTGGTACATTCGCGAGGAAATAATCATTTTGCAGGAAAATATATTCCAGATCATTAACAAATGAAAACAGAGTCTTGTGTATGACTTATGAACCTTAAGGATTCGCTTGGTAGGTTGTATTATAGAATCTAATACATGTTCTAGACACGGTATTATTCAATCCTTCGGTAGAATTAGCCTTTGTATAACTATTACCTATTCAGCTTTATAGGATGTATGACTATTACATAAAAACCATAGTTTTAGCAAAATCTGGGTGAAGATTTAACTGTCCTTGGTTTAATACTGTGCTGAGCTACTTGAATTGTTGAATAAACTCCTGTTTTTGAGGTTCTTTAGCGAAGTCATGTCAGGAATACGTAGGATTATCTTACAACATACATAAAAAAAAATAAAAACTCATAAAAAAAAATAAAAACTTGTTTTCTGATCCTTTGATTTTTTTTTCTTATACAGATAATGCTGGTGTAATTGTGAACCCCAAGGGAGAAATGAAAGGTAACATATATTACTTAGTCCTTCCTAGACCAGATTACCTTGAATAACTTTCTTTTTGTTTAGCCACTTGCTTTACTTGAATGCCTTGAGCTATTTCTGTTTATGTGCTTGAGCCATTTGTCTTTCACTTCGACAAGTCCTTTGGTTATCTTTACATAGTTTGCTAGTTGATGGGGTTCGGGATGGTAATTTATGGTATGACAATTAGTTCTACCAGAAACATATTCAGCAAGCTGCTTGAGCCATTTTGTTTTCACTTCCACAAGTCCTTTGGTTATCTTTACATAGTCTGCTAGTTGATTTACCAAGCTGTTGATGTTATGCTAAGCGCGTGCTCTGTTTGTCTTGTAGGATCTGCAATTACAGGGCCAATTGGGAAAGAGTGTGCTGATCTTTGGCCAAGAATTGCTAGTGCTGCTAATGCTATTGTGTAGAAGAAGAGTCCCCTTGAGTAGTTTGAAATTCTTGTTTTTGACAGTTAAATTTATGTTTTTGGATATCAGATTGTTTTCTTATTAAGAGATCAGTTTTTGCCGGTTTGAGAACTTTATATCTAGAATACATATCTATCGCCTGTTTCTTCTATATATGTGATTTTGCCTTTTCAGACAAATGCTATAATCATTTCTTAATCTTAAAATTTGTACTTAAATAAAATCCATTTCAGCCTGAGCTAGTAAACTTTTAGTTTTCATTGTATTACACGTATTCAAGCATTCCTTTCAAATTTAATCTCAGGTAGTTTGATTGGTGCACTGAATCCACTATGCATTTTTCATTATGTTTTCTTTTTGATTGGAGAGATCGAGTATATGACAAATTCTGAGAGCAAGATAATCGCCCAGCAAGTATTTTTTTTTCCTCGTCTGTGTCTTTGTTTAAGTAAAATGGATTCGCATTGAAATTAAAGACAAGTTGTGCTCATACAAGTATATCATCTTATTGCTGTATATTAGGCAGCAAGTTCAAAAATTGATATGATAAATTATTTTTTTGAACAAGGGGCACAAATATGAACTTGTTCTCCTTGAAGATATTGTTTCTCGTTGCAACATATGTTACGCATATTTGCTTACCAAATGTAGTTTAACTCACTCTTTAGTGAAATTAAACTAAAATGATCTTTTAACATAAAGAAGTATATATTCAAAAACTAAGAAATATTTTCCATTCAATCCTTTCATTTTGTAAGAGAGCCACTAATACAATAATATTAAATGTATTTTTAGTATTGACACATTTGAGGTTTTTTTAAATATAATCTCATAAAAAGATAGGCGTAATTTTTGAATTCACATCTTAATTTGTTTGTTAAGAAAATCATATATTTATAGTTTACTGGGTACTCGATATTTGATGTAAATTCCATTTATTTTGGAGGAATACAATATAGCAGGGGGAAGAAAGGGAAAAATACAAGTTGGTCAGAAAAAGTAAGCTGCGACTTTTATTTTATTTTTTGGTTTCAGACTTTTATTAGGGTTTCAATTTTATTGGATTTCGATCGCAGTAGAGAGGATCTGAGAGAAAATGGTGAGAGGAATGCTGCGTAAACTTGCCAATCAGTCTCTTTCAGTCGCCGGAAAATGGCAGCAGCAACAGCTCCGCCGCCTCAACATCCACGAATATCAGGTCGCTCATCCCTTCTATATCAGTAAAATGAGATGTTTCTGAATCTATAAATCTAATCAAACTTGTTGATCCTGCTTTGTTTGTACACATCTCATTCTAATTCGTAATAACTTTGATCTTCTAGTACTTTTTTTTGGGATTCGAGATACTGTAGGATAAAAAATTGGTGAAACTTGTTGCGTTTATGGATCATTTCTAGCTGAGATCTCTCCCGTACCTTGATAGTTGAGGAGATGCTTGTGAAAATTTGAGTTAGTGGATGTTGTGTAATATTGCACTCAATATCGTTTTTAGAGGCGAATATGGAGATTTAGTACGCACAGTGGATGTTGGTAATCAACGAGTCCACTAGAACACACTAATCTTTGCCGCATTTCTTAAAATGCAGTGGGTGAAACTTTTTCATATCAAATAATGCTCCAGATTTTTTCATGATATATTGTTCTGAAGTTTTGTTTGTTATGAAATTAGGGAGCTGAATTGATGAGCAAATATGGAATCAATGTACCGAAAGGTGTTGCTGTTGCTTCCCTTGATGAAGTGAAAAAAGCAATTCAAGACGTGTTCCCTAACCAAAGCGAGGTAGTTTGAGGAAGTAGTATGCTTTGTAGAAGTCTGATATCTTTGCTACAGCTAATGACAGAGTAAATGTTTTCTGCTTTGCTCGTTTGGTGATACAGGTTGTTGTTAAGTCACAAGTCCTTGCTGGTGGGCGTGGCCTTGGAACGTTTAAAAATGGATTTCAGGGTGGAGTTCATATTGTCAAGGCTGATCAGGCTGAAGACATTGCCAGTACTGAACATTCTCCTCTACTAGATTTTTCTAAAAATTTTACTCCATTGTTACAGGGCAAACCTATGCTGTTATCTGCTTTTATGGGAAAGATCTTTGTTGCCAATGGATATTTTCTTCAACGGGAATAAAATGAAGTTTCTTCTGTGAGTTGTAGGTGTATCATTAGGTTTCAGCAACTGGCAGAAGAGATATCTAGCTTAGTATTTCTTACTCGAAATGAAAGCACAATTTGCTTGACTTGATAAGATTTTTTCCCCAAGAAACCAGCTAGGGACTCTACTCTGGTGATCTAAGAGGTTTTACCTCAGAGCATAAATTATTTTTCTTTTAGTGGCCAGTTGTATGTCTTAAAACTTTTTTGGTGGCATTTTGTGCTTCAGGTTTTCGTTTATCCTTACATTTGAATATGCTTTTTTGAGTGTGTAGTTCTATCATTGCTGCTCATGTTTCTTCTTGTTTCTTAAATTGTCTCGTGCTTTTTTTTAATGGTTTTGTGTATATTTTTATAATGAACAACATTGTCAAATGCATTTGGTTTCAGGTAAAATGCTTGGACAGATACTTGTTACTAAGCAAACTGGAGCTCAAGGAAAAGTTGTCAGCAAGGTTTGTATTTTATTATTTACATCTGTATTCTTCATCCATAATCAATACTTAGTAGCAATCTTGATTTATCATCCAAAAGATGTAAGATTTTAAAGAGAAAGTTATTTACCTCAAATATTGTGTTTCATGAGATGTCATCCCCATTTTTTAAAAGTATGGAGTGGTTCATAAAGTCCTGTTTGTGAGGCGCTTAAGCCCTGAAGTTCAGTACAGTGGTTTTATGCTTTGCCTCGCTTTGGTGGTGCTTTAGTGCTACAAAGGTGATAATGTGCACCTCAGTGTGAGCAGGCTATGCTTCAAGTAGGGTAGTGCTATGTGGTATTGATGGATATAGATGGTAGACGATATATCATTGTATCAATTGTGTAAAACATTTTATGGATGAATAGTTAGTGTGTAGGAAATGAGTTCACTAATCTGTATTAGAACTTCATAAAAAAACTAATCTGTATTAGAAATTAAAAGATCATTGAATTTGTAGCACAGAACTTAATTTGATTTTTTAATTGACACTTTATTTCACGTATTTAGTGTAATTGCTGCTGCTAATTAATTTCTTGGTAAGTATAGAGGCTTTTTTTTCAGTTACAAGTGTACTATTTTTATTTTCTTTCCTCATTTGCGCCTTTTTGGATTAAAGAACATGCCTAATTATTTTCTGCCTTCGATAAAATGGTTATAATGTGAAGTCAACATCCATAGTTAAAACCGTTATAAACTTCTTATTGATTTCATTGGTTGGTGATGATAATAACAAGATCAAACTGTTCATTTAATCAGATTTACTAATTTTGATCAAAAGATGATACTAAAATTCAACTATCAGCATCTTGTTCTCCAAAAAAAAAAAAAAAAAAAAAACCTACTATCAGTACCTAGTATAATATGCAGATTTTCTGATGCACTTATATTTAATTGATTGCAGGTTTACCTATGTGAAAAGATGTCCCTGGTTAATGAAATGTACTTTTCAATTATACTTGATCGTGCAACTGCTGGCCCTGTAAGTTCCATGACTTGCAGTTTCTTAAACTTGCCGAGTCCTTTGTGTCCACTTTATTGTTTTTAATGTATATTCAGAATTTATATCCCAGTCAAATGACTGTTACCAACCAATAAAACAATTAAATCTCTGTTCAATGTCTCTGCAGCTTTCACTTCTTAGTCCTTACTATTATACTTTCTTACACCAATGGGTACCTCCACATGAGATTAAAGGGGAAACAGGGAAAATTCAGTGTGAATAGAAGAGGATAATGAAGGAATTTCTCTGTCTAGCTATTTGTTCTGACTGCATGGGTATCTTTCTGGATGTACAGATAAAGTAAAAAGACAATCTGCATATATTTTTGATTCTATTGAATGAAACCCAATTTAGAAACATGTGCTGCATTGTGTTGCTTCTGTCCTATGAGTGGATAGCTCAATGATGCTTGAAACTGATGCATGCAGCTAAACATCAGTCATGCTTGTGTCTTAACTTAGTGCTGGATTTAGTTACCTTTATGTCTAGACATGAATGAGTTTGGTTCCATCAAAAAAATTCATTCTTATTTCTGATTGAAGAACAATAAGGTATATTTGCTATCACCTCAGCTATCTGGATGATCTTCTGAAAGTATCTGATTATTAATGAGAGAGCCCAAGTGCTTTCATAATTTTTTATGTCCTATGAAGGTCAGGCAAAAAGTTTGAAGTACTAGGATTTCCTTCAACTTTCAAGAGTAATTTTAATATAGATATTTGAAAGTTCAGAAAACAATATTATTCAATTTGAGTTTTCCTATTAATTAAATGTTTGGGAACGGGGGATGTTGGGCCCTTAAACCCTAGCCGTCAATCTTTTGTTTTTAAGTTTTGCTGTTAAATCCTAGTGCAAAATCTTTTTACTTTATTGGAAATCTTAAACCCTAGCCGTCAATCTTTTGTTTTTAAGTTTTGCTGTTAAATCCTAGTGCAAAATCTTTTTACTTTATTAGAAATCTTGGTCATATAGAGGATGTTCATTATCATATTTAAATGTTTTGTTGATCTATCGATATGAAGCTGCTTGCTGTTGTCTTTTCTATTGCAGCTCATTATTGCTTGTCGAAAGGGTGGAACCAGCATAGAAGACCTAGCAGAAAAATTCCCCGACATGATTATAAAGGTTACTTTTCTTTCAATTCATCCAAGATTTAGCTGTTTTGTTTTGTTGCTATTGTTGCCAACTAATAAGCTTTCTCTGCTCCTGTATTTTCCAGGTTCCAATTGATGTTTTCAGAGGAATCAGTGATGCAGATGCTGCAAAGGTTGTTGATGGTTTGGCTCCAAAAGTAGCTGACAGAAACGATTCAATTGAACAAGTGAAAAAGTTGTATAAACTTTTCTGTGAAACTGACTGCACAATGCTAGAGGTAAATCATTTTCATCATTTCCACAGGTTAAGAGTTTGTAGCAAGAATGCCATTAGGAAAAGGAACTCCCTATTTATATCTAATTCTAGACATTTGTCTGGGCAGATCAACCCCCTTGCAGAAACTTCTGACAACAAGCTGGTAGCTGCAGATGCAAAGCTCAATTTTGACGATAATGCTGCTTACCGCCAAAAGGAAATATTTTCTCTTCGGGATTCATCACAAGAGGATCCTCGTGAGGTAACTCCTTATGCCGTCTTTATTTGAATGTCACTGAAGGCGCTGACTTTTCATCCTTGATGCAACTATATACAAGCTCTCATTTATTTTGTTTACTATGGTTAACTCCTTAGGTTGCTGCTGCAAAAGCTGATTTGAATTATATTGGCTTGGATGGAGAAATTGGTTGCATGGTAAATGGTGCTGGATTGGCAATGGCTACCATGGATATTATTAAGCTTCATGGGGGAACTCCAGCCAATTTTCTAGATGTTGGTGGAAATGCTACTGAAGGCCAGGTATGTGTGGTTTCTGGATGATGCAATGTGAAGAACAGTTGTCTAATGCTCATTTGCATGTTTGCTCTACTTTTTGTGATAATTGAACAAGAGTATTATTATATTGAAGTCTATTATTTGGCTTAATGAGTGGTAAATGTTGAAAAGAAAACTTCAGAATCCACAAATGGTTGAATTTCTTTCTTGTGCTTTGGAATAGGTTGTGGAGGCCTTCAAAATTTTGACTGCAGATGAGAAGGTGAAAGCTATTTTGGTGAACATCTTTGGCGGAATAATGAAGTGTGATGTGATAGCCAGTGGTATTGTTAATGCTGCCAAGCAGGTTAGTTTTGTGTTTTTTGTGATCATGCGTCTGTTGGTTTGTCCAACAATGTTGTCCATTTTAGGATCAATTTTTTGTGCCTGTTTTGTCCCACTTAGCCACACATCAATATTTACACCTGACCTCTGTTTCCTTGAGGCTGCAATTAAGCTCCATGCATAATGTGCTGATTCTTGTGGGTTTGTGACTTAAGGTTCAACTGAAAGTGCCTGTGATTGTTCGTCTGGAAGGAACCAATGTCGAACAAGGGAAGCGAATTCTCAAGGTAAATCTTCAACTTTGGCGTCTGGGCATGAACTTTGCCTTGCCCTAACAGTTGCTAATTTTGCTGTGCATAGGAAAAGTCAGTTTCAAGTAGTAAATCACCTTCTTGCCTGGTTTGTCATGTGCAGGAAAGTGGCATGAAACTGATCACCGCTGAGGATTTAGATGACGCAGCTGAAAAGGCAGTCAAGGCCTTAGCTTAGTTGAAAGAACAAAAAAGAGAACAAAATTTGTTATAATTCTAATTTGTGTAAGCCTTTTGATTGGCTCCCTTTTTTTGTCTGGGATAATCTGAATGTGCAATTCTTGATTTTACAATAAAACAATGAACTACACTTTTTTGTCAACACTTGGAGCAAGCTTGGTGCTTATTTTAATTATTATTCTTTTATAACAGTGTATGTACGCACCTCGGCTGATGCATCTGTACCAGGTGGCCATCTCATTTAAGAAAGCTTTTTGCTTTGGCTATAACCTAACCTTCTGATTGATGTTTCCCTGCTGTGTAGCTGTGTTTGTGGTCGTGATTCACTGTGCTTACAACAGAGCTTGTTGGGTTCGAGTAGGATGTGTGAAACTATGTTTATATAGATTTATTATGGAAGAATATATGATTTTTCGAGATTTTATAAATTTATCTTATTGATGAAACAAATGTCCCCTAATTAGTTACTCCTGTTTCAATAAAGACATTCTGGTGAATTCAACATGTCTTAATTTAAGACCACTAAATTTGTGTCAAATTCAAAATTAAATAAATTGACGCGGAGGCGCTTCTTCGTCCTCTAGCCATGACACTCCTCCCTTACCTTGGGCTTCAGCAGGTTTCCTATGCTAGTGAATAACATCTTTGGCTTTACCGTGTTACTATTTCGAGAATCGAGGTGATCTCTCTCCATTTTCAGTCAGTCATTTCAACCGGCTCCGGTTAACTTCCTTTAGGAAGGAAAGCAAGTCCCATCGATTGAGCCGTTCATGGAATAAGGGCTGCTTTCAAACCTTAAAGAGGTCCAGGTCTTGGAATCGGACTAGGAGCAGCTATTGAATTTGTCCAGTCGAAAGGAAAAGGCGATGACTGTCAGTTCTGAGGCCATACTATCTCAAAAATTCATATATTTTCCTTTCCCCGTATTCAGTAAGAGATTTTACACTAAAAAAAAAATCTGTATAATGAACAAGGCATGTTAAGGTTAAATTTTACATAATATTCTATAAACATAATATAAAACTTTGGGGGATTTCCAAACATGTATGGAATTTACTAAACTATCAAAAAAAAAAAAGGATAAAATGCATTTGAATACATTTTTATTGTTATTTTTTCTTGTTTTTGTTATGAAATGATGCTTTCATTGTTTATCGAACTCTGTACTGCACCTTCAGATCCTGGATCCGATGCTGGTGGTGCAGCTGTACTAGAAGAAGTGCCTTTTGACTTGGACGATCGGGATCCGGGGACGGTACTGCCGGGGTCGGCTTCCTTGGACTTCTTCCGTCGTGATTTTTTGGGGATATCCGGCAGGTCTCTTGCCGGAGATTCTGAGCCAGCGGCTGAATCTAGCGGGATCCGGCCGTGTTTGGAACCGTCAGCAGAGTCCTTCCTGTGGTGTCGCCGGGAACTCCTGGATTTCTTTGGAGAATCAGTCCCTCCGTTTTCCTTAGAAGAAGAATGACGCCTGGTTGACTTTGTTTGTTCTGGTTGATCTCCGGCGGCAGAAGAATCTGCATTTCTGGACCTTCGGTTTGAATCTGAAATGGCATTGCATTCATTGCGGGTATAAGAAAATTTAAAATAGGAGCATACAATTCATGCACAGTACTTGATTTATTATATACACACTATAACATTTTTTATATATTGGGGTAATTCTTTTATGACAATAAATTTGATGAACTCTCTCCCTATATATATTGTATACAGAAAAATTCGAACTGAAAGTTGCTCATACATGCGGTGGCGGATCCAGGATTTTCGTTCAGAATGTTCGAAAAATAAAAATGTTGTTGATGGAATTCAAACCTGGGGCATGCAACTTAATATTCAGGGGTCTTACCATTGAGCCATCTAATTTTAACTGTTATTGAGGGGGTTCAAAATATATACATCTACAAAAACACACAAAATTTAACTTATATATATCGTGTATTTTTTTTGCCGAGGATGTTCGGGTGAACACCATGGATCCAATGTGGGTCCGCTCTGAATGCATGCATTCTTAATCGGAATAAACTTACGTGATCCTAGTGCTTTCTTAACTGTTCATATAAGAAGGTATAAATAGGGATTTGGATTATGGGTCAGGTTTAATTTATTTATAAATCGAGGAAGAACTTTTAGCATGATATTAGAAGGAGAGGAAAACTTGAGATCATTTTAGCCTTTTCATTTTCGCCTTTAAAATAAACTTTCATGCTTCAGTATATACTATAAGAATTGTTCGACAGGCAGATAAGGGGAATTAATTGAACCTCCTTATTGTGAATTCACAATTCATTGCTTTGATCTTCTTGGCTAAATTTCTCCCCTCATATACCTATAGTCCATTTTTTACATTAGAAAATGAATCATTCAGGTTCGAAAGTTGAGCAAACAAACCTTCAGAAACCCATTTAATTTCAGGATTATCTGCTGCTGGAGGAACCAAAGGTGCTGACTGAAATTGTCCTGGTCCATTGAAATCTTTCATCTATAGATATTACCATAATAACAAACATATAGCCACAATGAGGAAAAAAGAAAGATCAATTAAAATCATTTAAGATAAAAAAAAAATGAAGAAAAGGAAAAAAAGAATTCTTTTTACCCAGCTTGGATTAGTATCTGTTGATGGTCCATCCCATCCTATATGTGCAACATGCTTTACATCTGTGGGAAAACCAATCTGTATATCTTTTTCTTTCTCCTCATCTGCATCAACATACATATAATTAAACCTAAATGTATGTGTATGTATATTTGTGGATATAGAGTGGTGATGGTTTGGGAATAAATCTGATGTACCAAGTTGCTTGACCCAGTTAATTCAAATTATCATTGAGAAGGTTAACTACGGAAGTATATCTATAGAAAGTTCATCTGTGAAATGTATCTCACAGAAACTTGAATTTTCATTGAATGAGCCAACTAGAAAAATAAAAAGTGATTCCTATAACATAAATTAGTTTGGATTCCGCTCTGTTCATTAAAATATTTTCATAATGATCGTTAGCCTAACGCAACCCTCCTTATATGATAAACCAAATCGTTTTCTTAAAACTCCCACAAAAGAAAACATTGATAGAAGAATTGATCATTCCCTCACCAAATATTTGAGAAATGTAACGAAGGCCTTTAAGAAGGCCTTTCACCTTGGTGGCCATCTTCAATTTTCTTTTAGATCTAGATTTGCAAACCTTTCTTCAGTAGAAAGGAAGAAAATAAATGAAACTCATAAATAAATGAGAATAGTTTTGGTATTAATCTTCGAACTTTGGACACAGAAACTCCAAAGATACAAAAATAGTTTCAACAAATGGACTCAAACCCTCAAAACTTTTAGGTTCGACTCCTCTCTAATTATCACAAAACAAAATGCTGTTAAAGCATTCCTTTCGTCCATTTAATGGCAATGAATTGCTGAACAATACTAACCAGACATATGTCATAAATTTAGGGATGGGAATTACCTGTTGTTAATTATATTTAAGGAAACTCCTTCGGAAATAATTACATCTGCAAAGCTATTCCTATCCGCTTGTAATAATAAAGCACATAAAATAACTTGAACGGAAATATTTTTCTTTGGGCATACAAATTGTTAGGACATCAAAAATTGTACTTAACTAACACGAACTAATATAGTAATTATATAATAATATTCCTTGCTGAATAATACATTCACTTAAAACATTTAAATTCACAAGAGCTTATCATGATCTATAATAAAACAAAATATTGAGTTTGAGTCAAACATTAGTCTCCAGAATTACTTATTTCCCTCAAACCCCAGTCCCTTTCATTATAAGTTACAAACCAGTAGACGAAATAATTCCTTGTCTAATACAGCTACTCATCGTACAACAGGAAAAAAGCAGGAAGTATGGTTGTTTCAGAAGTTTCTCACAGTGTCGATGAATCTGAAAAGAGCAGCAAAACTTCCTTTCAGCTTAAGATGCTTTCAGTTCATCCATTCCAACGCTGGCCTGCAATAGCAAATAATCTTTTAACTTCTGCCGTTAATATTCCTGGAATTGAAATGCAAGAAAACATGATCCTAGTGGTCCTTCAGCTATTCCTCTAGTTTCAACTAATCCTTCACCACTGAAATCTTGCAAACAGCCAATTAACTTGAAAGAAGGTGTATTCGAGGTACCCAAAATACCAGTTTAATCAGCCATGCAGTAGAAGTGAAGACTCATTTGACAAGCAAATCTCCAAAGAACATCGACAAATTCAAGGTGTTGGAAAGGGGACCTAGTAGTTCTTTTTTTCCTTTTGTTCTTTGGGTGGTGGTTGGGAGAACAACCACAATAGTGTAACCCCAGAAAAAATCCAAACATATATTTGATAGATATATTCTTTATGAGATATCTTACCAAGAACTTGTGGTTCTCTTCAAGAAGCGGTGAGAAAGTAGTACAGAACTTTTCAATGTCGCTATTAATATCACCGGTCCCACATATTACATCCATAAATTTCTTCCTGTCTGGAGCGAGCTTCATAGCCACCTGTGATTGCAATCCACATTGAAGGAGTTAAGAGAGAGAAAATTGGACTTCAGAAATAGCAATGACAGATGTTTGGCTGGTTGGTCCTACCTTCGGTATAAATTTTAACATGGGAGCAAAAGGCAACAAAATTAAAGTACACTGCAACTACCTCTCAATTAAAAAATACGAATACTGCTCAAGTTGACGACAAAAAGCACATAAAAAAGATATTGAATAAGTAATATCACATGAATATGAGAGGAAAATGGGGGTGGGGATGGCAGAAAAATAACATGAAGTTTTATCCCCTATATATCAATGAACTGGAGATCAAACTTTGTTTGTTTCTACAAGGTAATGGTAAAGAACCAAATTCAAACATTCTTGTCAGCAGCAGCATATCAAGTCACAGGACTTAGACTAACAGTCCTGTTATAGGCGGCAAAAATGAAACTAAATGAACATTTGACTGTCTGAGACATTATCTCAACAGAAGGAAATACTACACCAGTTAGGTAGATAATATGGGTCCTGGAAAACCAAAACAAGCCAACAAGGATTCTCTTATTGAAAAATCAATAATAGCACACACGTTCCAGGACCAAAACTAGGAAGGATCTCACACTTTGCATAATGGGAAGAATGGGGAAAGATGCAACTATCCGGATAAATAACATTAGAAGCAAAATTTTCAGGGTCTATGAAAAAGTTACCGTAAAACTTGAACTCGCTAGCCATCCATGCCACTTTTTCAATGTCTTGCTGTAGGAATCAGAGCAAGCTTGTGACATCGCCCAGTCCTGATGCTCCAGTAAATTTCTAAACAGCGCCACCAGAAAATCCATCGCTCTAAAAACATAATGACAGAATTTTCAAATTATAATTCAGTTGACCAGAATTCAAATGCATCATAGAGTAACATGCTTTTGGGAAATGCATGCTGCTGAGTGATTGATATGAGTGAGATCGGGGCATGGGTAAAGACATCGCCTAGAAGATTAATGGTTACCACAAAATAGATAAAGTAAGAAGAGATGGAGAATAATTTCCAACCTTGTCAACCAAAGAAGACCATTTGTGCAACTGGAAGAGCCTTTTGCTGTCTTTGCTTCAACCTCTTCTTGCACCATGCTGTACAAATTTGTATATTTTGTTGGGTTCGACAAGTACTTGTTTTCTAACCTCTGCAGCATCAATATTTAATAATAGATTTAGCAAGGAAGCATCCACAAAATTTTCAAAATCGAAAGATCAGACCGTGTTTGCTAGCTGTATGCAGCAACATAAATCAAAGGAAAACATCTGCATGGTTCAAGGAATAAAGTGCCTAAGAATATCTAGCTCCATAACATAGGAAATACTCAGGGTCAGAATAATTCTGTTGCCTGGATGAATAAACTCAATTTTCTCAAGATAATTACTCTATAAACTGTGATAAAGCCCATTTATTTAGATATTCTAGATTACTGGAAACAATTGCTTAACAGGGCTTTTGTGCTCATTCAGGAAAGGTAATTGGTAGAAAAGGCCAGAAGAGAATATTATCCTGCACCCACGAAATTAAATAAATAATGAATTAATTAACGAGAGAGAATGAAATGATAAATCAAATAGTTAATGAGGACAAATGAGAGGAAGAAAAGGGACTTTAATAGAACAAATGTAGTGAGATTCCAAAATTTAAAGCATTATTACTGAGTGATAGAAGGTAGAATTTAAGCAATAGAAAAAATAAGCAAGCAAAAACCTGAAAATTTTCAGATAAAAGGCAAAAATGGAAGACTGACCGTTATATTTCCACCAATGTCAGACTTGACCAGTGCCATGGCAGCTCCAAACTTTTCTAGATTGGGAAAAAACAAAAAGATAGTCAGTTTCCAGTTAACGTGGATCCAGCTTGCTCTTGAGATGTCCAAGACAACTTACTAAAGAGGTAAGGAACATTCATTAGAAGCTTTATGCAACATTAGTGAAAATAATTTGACAAATTACTAGAGTACATCCTTCTGTAAGAAAGAGCCCATTGCATAAATTTCTATTTGCAAGACTAATAGCAACTTTTGTTGCTAGGACTCTTTAAAAAATGTTGCCGCACCCATGTTGGATTCTTCTAAAATACACAATATTTGGAGTACACTCACATTTAAGAGTAAAAATGAAGTTTCAAGGTACGTGTTTGCTTCAAAATTCTGGAAAAAAAACATGTTTGCATTTTCAACCATACACCGAAAAATAAATGTTCTGTTTTCGTAAAAGTTGTTCTTTAAAATTCACATTTTTTGGCAAAAACTGAAAATCTAATCTATATTGAAACCAAACACATCGAATTTAACAATTCAGCCTCTTCTCTGAACTTCACTTTGAAAATAAAATTATTATGAATGTGCTTTAAAATAGTTTCTGTTAAATGTTGTATTATTTTTTGTCTTTTAAGTGGTACCACCCAAGAGGGTTGCTACCCACAGGATACACTACGACATTTTTGGAGATTCCGAGCTACATATGTTTTAAAGGTCAAAATTAATCAATCTCATAACTCAATTTGATTAGGAAAATTAAGATCAACCATTAGATCGACCAGCTAAAAAGGGAGTAGCTAGAGTGTCTGCACCTTGAGACAGCAACTACTAAGAAGCTTAAGAGAAATTCTTGATAGAAATAAAATAACAAAATAATTTTATTGAAAAAAGTTTTTAACCACTCAAAAAATAGTCAAAGCAAGGAGGAGACGTAGTTATAGATCCCAAACTAAAACACAAGATATAGTACCTATAATAGGTATGATGTGTTTGCAGACATCTAAGAAAGGTGTGGTAAGCATTACTCCTTCCTCAGACTTGACATGCTTGATTCCTTCTAAAGCAGGGGCGAAGACAGTGCCTTCCATTCTTGTGCTTTACTGCAGTGTATAGCATAATAAAAGTTAAAATCATTTCGGAAGTACATTTAAATGGCAAAAATAAAACCTTAATTCACTAACTTAAAAACTCTATTAGAAAGCTTTGCAAATTATGAAGCTCAAAGACAGAGAGACATAAAATTTGTCTTATTGGTGAAAGTAAAGATGCTTAATATGAACATATAGTAAAGAGTATCTGCAGAAGTTATTACAAACTACACACTTAGGTGTCAAGCCAACCAATCGGGAAAATGACCAATATGTTAAGATATCTGGATTTCATATGATAAAGGCAACACTGAATTCAATGAATAGTATGTTGCCGTAAAGAACAACCGCGATGTACAAAGAATCAAATGCTGATGATCAACTTTTTACTCCAAGTCAACGATCAGGATTATGCTAATGTATATTTTCTATATATATTCAACAATAGATATAGAGGCCAAGCTGAAAATAGTTGATGCACATATTAATTAACAAATCAAACAAAAAAGGGCTAAGATCACGTAGATCCTTATCATCAACTTGATTATCTATTATACTTAGCTACTGTATGTTGTTGATCAATGCAATTAAACTTCAACATCAGTCTATTTTTAACAGATTTAAACAAAGATATCTGACTATTCAATCCACCGTCAGCCAATCATAAACTACAAATGTACTTCGAACAAAGGATCAGATAGCTAGTTTGCTTGCTGTTAATAGCTCATAGAGGCGGATCCAATATCAAAAAAGCAGTGAACACAAACAAGTATGAGCCAGTAAATCTCTACACATGCATCAATTCTTATATGCTGGATCGACCTTTCTACACGCAATCAAAGTAAATTTCTAAGCAAATTCTCGTCCAATTCAAGGAAAACAGTTTCTTCAGTAAAAAATCAAACGAGATTTGCTTACAGAAATGCTAGATCTTCAAAAAAATTGAATGATACAGGTAAATCGAAAGGAATTGAAGTAAAGATCGCGTATAATTGAGAACTGATATTTGATACTCAAAAAAAGATATACCTTATCAATGTGCTCTCTCTAGATTTTTGAGCTTTCGAAGAACGCTACTGCCAAGTGTGAGGAACAAATGAAGAAGCTTTTGATATTTATATACAGGCTAAGGACTGTGATCGATTCGGCGGTTACGAAACGCAACGCACGGTGTCGTTTTTGCCTGCGCGAATTTTGCCAAGTTTGGACTATGAAGTTACGAGAGTCCATTTATTTATTTTTTGAATTTCAATTGGGATATCAAACTTTTAAATTTTTAAAATAATTACATACTTGGATATACGTAAATTATAATTTATAGTTTCTTTTACAGATAATATATCAAAAGAGTTATTAAAGAGAAAGATATTGTTTAACAATTTGTGAAAAGAAATTTAGGTGATTCATATAATTTGATTTGAAATTTAAATATCTATCTTAAATAAAAAAAATTACAAATCAAATAGTAAAAATGAAGAAATTGGAATCAATAAAGAGGGTAAATAAGGAGGAGAAAAAGGGAACAAAACAAAAATAACTATGAAAAAAATTCAAAGATCAAAGCTCCTGTCGATTTTAAAGTTCCTTTTCTCTTTAAAAGTTCGGACTTCTAAAAAAAATATGAAGAAAATAAAATGATTATCTATATATAACTATTTTATAAGGTGTGATACAAGCTTTTGTGTAATTGGGAGTTGATTCAAATTAATGTTATACCTAAAAATATATATGTCGATAGATTATACACACAATTTGGTTATCCATAAAAATTTATGAACAATTTATAAAAATTCATATGATCGTGATTATTTGTGATTGAAAAATGTGTCCGTTTATTTAAAAACTCGTAGTGCTATATTAGGACTTGAAAATAATTTATACCAAGAACTTGATGGTCGTGACAATGTTTTAAAAGGCGGGGGCATGAGGCGAAATGTTTGATACAATATAGAGCGAGACGTAAATCTCATGAATCTACGAGGCGTAGTCGTATATTTAATTTTATTAATAATACTAGATACTTAAGCCCGTGCTAGCACGGGCCCAATAAGTACTATTTTTTATTTTAATTTATATGATATAGATAGAATTAAAGAGTTAATCAAAATTTAATATTAATTTTAAATAGTTTAAATTGTTAATAAATTTTATGTCTTTCAAAATTTTGAATTGCTAATTATTATTGTATGATTTGTAATATCTTTTACGCAATTTTCAAATAATAAAGGTTGTTTATTCTTTCTCAATTTTTATCGTATTAATAAAATCTCGAGATTTAATCAAGTTTTGTTTTGTCTTTGAAATATTTCTAATTGTTAAATATTGTGATTTATAGTACTTTCTAAATAATTTTCAAATAGTATATGTTATTTCATTTGTCTCAATTTATGTGTCACCTATTAAATTTGAAGTTAATCAGATTTTGTATATGTTTTAAATATTTGAGTAATTAATTATTGTGATCTATAATATTTTAGAAAAATTAGAGGAATTGGTACATTTTAATAAATAATTACTTATTTTAGCTATATTTTTTATTTATTACCATTTATAGTAATACTATGTAAAATCTGCAATATATATTAAAAGTGAATTATGTATGCAATATATATGTATTATAATTATTTTTTTGAAATATATTATGTTTGTTTGGTAAAAATTTGACACATTGTATTATAAGTGTATTAAAATGTGTGATAAATGTATTATCCATAATTAAAACTTGTATTATATGTGAATAATAGATTGTTCTTTGTAATATGTATTAAACTTGTATTATAAATAAATTAAAAATGATCAAGTAAAAAAAATATTATTGTTATAAGTGATAAATATTTTTTATTATAGTAAATTTAAATTTCCCTAATATACAATTCACGTAATACAGCAAAAAATAATTTTAGAAAAACAAACAAAATGAATCTATCATAGAAAAATTACGAAAGCACCCTTCAATACATTAATAATGGGTCCCACTTTTTGTTTAAAAGATATGCATATTGGGAGGATATTTTAGTCCAAAATGGAAATATAATAAATATAAAGCATTAAAGTAGAATAACATTGAATTATAAAGTATGTTCAAGCATCAAAATTATCCCTGTTTCACCTATAGTATTCCCACTTATAGTATAGTAAAAAATTAAGAAAAAGTAAACCTTTCAATGATTTTATAAATATTTTTTTTTATAAATAAGTTATAATATATATAAATTATATTATAATTTTTATTTGAGATAAGTATTAATAATTAATAATGAAGGAAAAAAGTACTATAATAAAACAAATAATAAAAAAAATATGATTTAAATAAAAAAAGGTTAAAAAAAAAAGTTAAAAACGTTCGGGCCTACGTTTTTACGCCCAGGACTTATGTTATTACGCTTGAGTCTTACACGTCAAATTTTAGAACTTACGCCTTATGGATCTACGTCTTAATTTACGTCCCAAAGCGTTTTTGGTACGCCTCTGACTTGTCCAAAGAATGTTTTTGAAAACACTGATCGTGACGAAATGGAGGAAATTATATCTTTGTGCATCCACCCTAAAATTATTGTATCTTGTTAGAATTTATGAACGATAAAAATTTCGATACAATTTTGTATTAGATTCTTGGTGATCTGTTATGACTTGCGGTAAAATTTATCTATTCATCTAAATTTCAGACAATCCATCAAGACTTTGCGCTAAAGTATTGACAAACAAGCTCCAAGTTATGATGCATAATTATATTTTTGTTCAATTTTTTTTTTAAATCAGGTTAATATCTAAATTGTAATTATTATTTTATTGTTGATATTGTTTTCTATATTAATTTGTTTATAATACATTTTTACTTTGAGTCGATAATTTATTCAAAATAAAATTTCTACCTTTTTAAGTTAGAAATAATCTGTGTACACGCTATTCTTCCGAAACACGTGGTATGAGATGCATTAGATATCGTATTTTCACATCTTGTTGTGGAAGGTCATAATTTAAATAGCTGTGCAGAATGATCATATCTGTATCCAATCTCTCAGTCCCAAACTATATCAATTCGTAGTGGGCCTAAGCCCATATAAATTTAAAGCAGCGAGTCCAGATCCAAACAGAATAACCTTACACTATATCATCTCCTCGAAAACCCTAGTACTCACTTGACAATCCACACCAGTAGCCTGCGCCTGATAGCATCTCCATCAGATCGCCGAAAATGGTAAGCTTTAACGCAGTTTACGCATTTCCGAGCTCTGAGATTTAATGTTGAGATTTGAAGAAATGTGTTGGATTGTTTTCTGCAGCCGTTCAAGAGGTTCGTAGAGATCGGAAGAGTTGCCCTCGTCAACTACGGGAAGGATTACGGGAAACTTGTTGTCATCGTCGATGTCATTGACCAAAATAGGGTACTTTTTCTTCGCTTTTTTTTGCTTTCCTGAGCAGCTTTTATTATGTATCAATTTGTTTGTAACTGAGCAACTCCGATTATAGGACGTTACAAACGCTCGGCATTATTCCCCGGATAGTATTAGTTTACAGCTACTTGTACACCTCATCCATGCTATCTATGTTCGGATTTATGAATGCTGTGGTTTGGTTTCATTGTCAGTCTATTATTTTCTGATTAAACGAACTTATATGTTGAGTGCCGTGTGGCTTGTGGAACTGCTTTGCCATGTCTTTTGGCAAGGAAGGACGTGTAATACACATCATTTTTCTTAGTTCATGAAGGATACGTTCAAGGCCTATGATGGAATATGATAACATGCCTACATTGTCTGATCATATAAGTTTGATTGAGCAACATGAACTGAGGCCTTGTTTTAATGATTGACAACTAATAGTTTTCATATATTTGGGATGGTAAATTTTAAATTAGAAGCTATGAAAATCATTTGCAATTATTAAATACTTGCTTGATTGGAAATCTGTTTTTAAAACTATCCCATTTTCAATGGGCTATAATCTTCTGTGGTGTGTAGAATAGTACACAAATTTTCTCTGTGAAGTCTTGAGAGTTATTTAGGCTGTCTCTATTTGTCGTGGCATCCTCAAATATACTATTTTTTTTCTGTTGGTACAGAAACCTTTGCAAAATGGACTATATTATAGCTTCAAAGGATACATTAAGTTCCCCTAGGATCTGTTGCACATTCTGTAAAGACCTTTACCAATCGGTAATACAGAAGGCAATAAATTAGAGTCTCTGGTGCGCTTTGTCAATAGCGTATTCAGCGCTGTACGTTGCCAAGAATGAAATGGGGCAGAGATTCTAGCACAAGGACTGTCTTGAAATTGTCCTTGTGCATTCAGATGCCTCTTCATTTTTTGATAACTTCATCAAACTTGGGTCATACAAGAAGTACCTAATATCTTTTTTCTAACATATCAAACAACATAATGTCTTTTATAATATTTTGACAAGTTCTTTCACGGGTTGAGCAAATAAATAGGCCAGTTGGCGGATCATGCTTTCATGGGCTAATATTGCCTTTCCTACTTGATAATTTCCTAGTTCACGTCAGTTTAAGCTAGATAGTGGCTAGTTGTTTAATTGACTGTTAAATTACTTGTACAAGATGGAGAAATTATAAACTGCTTTAATGAAATACCTATCCATCTCGATAATTGACAGGCTCTTGTTGATGCCCCAGACATGGTGAGGAGCCAGATGAACTTTAAGAGACTTTCACTCACAGATATCAAAATTGACATTTGTAGAATCCCAAAGAAGAAGACCCTCATTGCTGCTATGGAGGCTGCTGGTGAGTATAGTGCTTAGAATTTTTTCCTTTCTTTCTAGAAGATGTAGATTACTAATTACTTTAGCAGCTCCCTATGCATTCTACTTGGTTGAAAGTTTTATGTAGTTTGATCACTCTTTTGATTTGTACTCCCAGATGTGAAGAACAAATGGGAGAGAAGTTCCTGGGGAAGAAAGTTGATAGTTCAGAAGAGGAGGGCCTCACTTAATGATTTTGACAGGTTCAAGCTTATGTTGGCAAAGATAAAGGTGTGATTATGTTTAATATTAAAGTTAGCTTCATTTTTTGCTGGACTGGTTCAACCTACCCATTCCTGAACACTCTTGGTTAAAGTTTTAGAGCAAGGAGATTGTTTACCTGAAAAAGGGTAGAAAGTCTTTTTGTGTTAGATTGGAAAGGCAAAATGTTGCGCTATCCTTGCGCTTCAACTTTATTAAGGTCCTGAAAATGTAGTTGGTTTGGATCCCATACCGCTATCTGTCTTCTGTCACAAGCTGATACAATTATGTTGATTTTGCAGAGAGCTGGAGTTGTGAGACAGGAGCTTGCTAAGCTCAAGAAGGAAGTCGCTTGAAAACTTTTTGATTCGTCGAATCGGAATATTAAATTTTCAAAAGTTGTACTTGTTTAGCTTTGAGATTTTGTTGCATTAAGGGAAGAAAAAACATATTTTTGTTTTTACTTCCAACGTCTTTCAATAGTTTTTCTGATCTATGATGATTAATGATCTCTTCCAAGAATTATCTGCTGTCATATATATTATAATGGCTTATGCAATCAATTAAGTATGACTCCCTCAGTTGAAAGTTGGCAAAGGTTGAAGTAGTAGTTTCTAGTTGGGGAAATCCATCTTTCCTGAGTTTTGAAGGCTGCTAAGGATGTCCTTCCTCTTCCCAAAGTGTTTTCAGTCTAGGTGGATTTTTCGGTCATTAACATGTAGGGCTGGCTAACTCAATATCATTCCTTCTGATTTGGTACTCTTTTGGTAGATCATTTTAAGCACTTGAGGTCTCTACTCCGTAGAATAGTAATGGTGTAACGATGATGTGACAGTGTATGAAGTAGGTTTAGACTTAAAAAGTTGGAAATATGTATCCAGAAAAGGCAATGCAAATAAGAAGATAGGAGATCCGCCGACGAAAAGGTAGAAAAATGAAGCAGAAAATTTATTCAACATGGAACACGGTATTATCTGGCCTACAAAATCCTTCATTTACACTAGTTCCATATGTAGTCTCTTCATATGAAATGAAACACACTATAAAGGAAATTTAAACAAATAAATCAAAATGGAGGGTGAACTAAAACAGAATCCCATAATCAAATACTCTAAAGTAGAGCTAAAAAGATGCATTCAGATCGACCCTAGAACTCCTTTCACTAGGCATTCCAGCAACATCAATTTCGTACCACAATATATATAGATATATAATAAAAAGACTGTCGCACTTTACTCAACATTTCTTTGGATGAGTCTAAGTGCACTATGGTGGCTCTAATCTAGAAACAAAAACAAGGAATATGATAAGTTGGATAAGCTTCAATTGTCACATATAGAAGGTACAGCACATTAACTAATTTACAGCACTTGGAGACATCCTCCGTAAATAGGAGTTGACTGTTCAATCGATCAGGAAATTCTCTCTTTATAAGTGCATTCTCTTACTTTCTGATTGAAAGAAATTCAAAGCTCCGAAGAGGGTTATCATGGTTGCCCTTTGTGAGTGAAGTTCGCGAGAATGATGATGGTTTTGTTTCAATTCCCTGCTGAATTCTCTGTGTGGTAGATAGACGGCCAGTGCTTGACACTAATCTGCTTGAGCGACTATCCGTGGGTTCAGCAGAAGAGGTCGGTTTGCTGCTTGACATGACAGCTCTTTTAGAAGAGCTTCCATTTCTCGAGCTACGGCCTCTCTCTGAATCAGCTTGCACTTCTTTGGATGAAGGAATATCCTCTGAAGTCCTCTGTCTGGAGTGTTCCCCATGCCTACCAGCTGCAGAAGTATTCCTTCTGGAAAATGCTTCAACAGCACCAGTAAATCTATCCCGAATATCTTGCCCCACTGATGCCCTTCCTGGCCTTCCTGCAGATGGCCCAGCATTTAGTCCGGCATTCCCACTAGGATTTCGTCCTCTAGAACTGGCACCAATCTGAGGATACTTCAAAATTGTCCAATCAAATACATAGTCGAATTGATAACCTTCACGAATAAACAAGTCTCTAAAAAGCCTCTTCAAATATGAATAGTCAGGTTTATCTTCAAATCTTAATGATCGACAGTAGTGGAAGTATGATATGAACTCAGACGGATAAGATTTGCACAGCACCTCTACTGGTGTTAACATCTTTTTCTCACTGATTTTATCGTATTTCTGCTTCTTAGTACCACCTTTCAGTCCCTGCCATGGAAGGCTTCCTCTAAGAAAATACATAAGCACGTAACCAAGAGATTCCAAATCGTCTCTTCTGCTTTGCTCAACTCCAAGATGTGTGTTGACACTCGCATACCGAGCAGTTCCTGTCAGATTCTTGTTTTCCCTGTATGGTATATGCTTGTGAGTCTGGAGATCTCTATACTTTTTGGCAAGCCCAAAGTCAATTGCGTAAACCTGATTTGCCTTCCGACCTAATCCCATTAAAAAGTTGTCTGGCTTTATGTCACGGTGAAGAAATCCTCTGGAGTGCATGTATTCAACTCTATTAATGAGTTGATCTGCTAGCATTAACACTGTTTTCAAAGTAAACAACCTGTTGCAATAGTTGAAAAGGTCTTCCAAACTTGGTCCAAGAAGGTCAATGACCATTATATTGTATTCTCCCTCCACTCCAAACCATTTGAGGTTAGGAATCCCAGTTCCTCCTTGGAGTAGCATATAAATTTTCGATTCATAGTGCAGTTGAGGGTGCCTCGTCTTGACAGATTCCAGCTTAATAGCAATTTCTTCTCCATTTTGTAAATTCACACCTAAATAAAGCTCACCAAAAGACCCACTTCCAATCTTCCTTCCCAGCTTAAACTTCCCACCCACAACATGATCCATGGTGATTCAATCACCCTCTTCAAATTCACCAAAAACAATACTTTCACAGCAATAATCACCTTTTTCGCCAAGAACAATACTTTCACACCAAAATATCGTTAAACAATTCAATTTTCAATCGAAACCCCACAATGAGGCAAGACCCAACAACAACAACAACAACAAAAATCCTAAAAAAATTATGCAGCAACAACTGTCTTATTCAGCTACATCCTTCAACAAAAAACAAAAAAAATCCCGGGTCGATCTTCCAATACCCATAAAGAATTAGAACCCTAAATCACAAATTAAATCATCGATCCACATTGATCAATTAAAAACAAAAAAAGGCAATGAATGTAGGATAAAAAGTAGCAACAAAAACCGCGTAGATTTTCTGTATATAAATGGAAAACTTTCGGTTTGTTTCGACAGAGGAATCAGAAAAAAAGGGGACAAAGAAGCGAAGATCGAGGGGCAAAGTGAGAAATAGAAAGGAAAAAGAAAGCAAATGATTTTTATGCTGTGTGCTGTGAAAAAAGCTATCAAGAGAGAGAGAAATGAATATACGTGTGGGGGTGGAGATTTTGGGGAAAAAGGACAAGCACAAAAAGAAAAGATAAGGAAAATAATATTTTTCTCCGAATTAATGAGAAATTTGTATTATTTATATTATTTTTTTGTTTTAACAAAACAGTTATTTCTTAAAAATTGTCATTTAATAAAATTAATGTATAAATGAAAGAATTTTTTTTTATTCTTAAGTGTTATTAACTTTGTATGTATTTGACTAACATAAGAAAACTAACTAGATAATTCATTTTCATTATGATTAAATTAATTAATTAAAATATATTAATTTTATATTTTTAGAAATTTGATTTCAAGAATATACAATGATAAACTTATCTATTCTCTTAGAAGCGTGAAACCTAAAATGATAATAAAACTAAATAAAAATGAATGAAGTATAAGCTTCTTAATTTTTGTATATAAAAATGTTATTAATTTTTTTTCATGAATTCAATCGAGATATATGGAAGAATAGTTTCTCAAATATTTTTAAATACAAAAATAATAATTTTTAATAGGGTAAGTGTTTGTTTCTCTCATAAACAAATGAAAATTAGTTTCATTTAGGGTGTGTTTGGTATGAACGAAAATGTTTTCCTGGAAAACAAGTAGATTTTGGACTTATTTTCTCATGTTTGGTTGGTGAGTAGAAAATATTTTTCGGAAATGATTTTTAGTGTTTGATTTATCAATGAAAAATATTTTTGAGACACATCTTTTATTTTTACTAGATTAGAAAATAATTTATAAAATTAAAAATATTTTTTAAAAACAATTTTTTTTTGGGGGTGGGGGTGGGGGTAGTGGGTGGGGGCAGGGGAGGGAGTAGGAGTGAAAAAATAAAATTTTGAAATTGATAGTATTTTTAAAAAATAAAATTAATTTTTTGGGAGTTGGAGGTGAATGGAGGGCTGGTAGGGGGGGGGGGGAAGGAGTTTAAAAATAAAAAATTGAAGTTGAAAATATTTTTAAAAGGCAAAATTAATTTTTTGGGAGGGGGTGGGTTGGGGGGGGGGGTTTTAGGGATCAGGTAAAAAATTAAAATTGAAAATTAAAAATATTTTTCTAAAATTGTTATTTTTCTCCAAAAAAAATGTAATTTGAAATTGGAGGAGAGTTTTGGAAAATATTTTTCTTAATTTTTTAGGGGAAGTCATTTTCCTAAATTTTGAGAAAAATGAGTTGATTTGGATAGGGGTGGGCATTCGGTAATTCATTTCGTTTTTTTTTTTTTTCTTCTGTTTTTTCTGTTTTCGGTTCTTGTTCAACGTGTACCGAACACCGAATCAAAATAATTCGATTCGGTTCGATTCATATTATTTCGGTTCGGTTTTGTTATGTCGTTTTTTTTAATGGGCCTGCTTAGTGGGCTTTTAAAAATTTACAATTTTTTTTGTTTGATTTTTCAGCTTAATGGGCTAAAAATAGTTATATCAAAAAAGTGTCTTTTACTTTTTACTTTTTTATTTTAAATTATAATATTTATTATTTAACATTAATAATTAATATAATATAAATACATATTATAATATAATATATTTCGATAAACTGAAATATCGAATAACACAAAATTACATATCGAAAATCGAACCAAAATATCAAAAAATACAAAAACGTATACCGAATACCGAATCGAAAACCGAAATATCAAAAAAATTCGGTTTGATTCGGTGTTTCGGTTTTTCGATGTTTATGCCCAGCCCTAAATTTGGAAAACATTTTCAAAACTTTTATCCCAACCAAACATGAGAAAATTGAAAAACTAGTAACTAAATCGAGTGCATAAACGATATTTATTTAATTTATTAAAAGTAGGTGATATATATCAAGTGTGTGAAATTAAAGTACAAGGTTAATTTTATAAATAAAAATAGTTGTATGTCTAAATTTGTGTGCGATTAATTTATGCTATATATAAATTGAAATATTGGAAATATATATCCACGTTCCACACAGTTCAATACTAAATGATCTCTTATAACCATTTTTAAGTAACAGTAAAATTTTGGACATATAAAAATGAAGATTTTCTTGTAAGAAAAAAAATTAAAAATATTTTTATAAAAAGCTATAAAGTAGAGAATAAATTACTTATAAATAATCGAGAGATCTTAATTCCTCCTTATATTATATTTGGCCCCCATCAAGCTGTAATCTTTTTAAAAAATAAATTGGAGAGAGGAACAGAAAAGTATATTGTAGGTGTTGAAAGGAATTAGGAAAACATGAAAAGAACAACTGACCAACCATTTTTATTAATATGTTGACTCAATGAAGGATGACCCCTACCTATTCTCACAACTCATAACTTATTATGGTTAATTCAAATCTACGTCCCACGTGCATAAATTAGAAAAAAAAGATATTTTTCGATTCTCAAGGCTCGATTTTTGAAAATCTTTATCATAATAAAAGAATCTCGTCTATCTCAGTACGTAGGAAGATAGATAATTAGTTATGCTACTTCTTTGTTAGTTACAACCTCCTTTGTTATGTTGTAGGCTATAAATGAAGGAAGTATGAATCCATTTTAATTACAATATATGAAAAGTTTTTACCTTTGTTATGGGTTTAGATAAAATTTGAGTTAAAATGTCAAACTTGATTTTTGTAAATAGCAAATCAAGTTGTTGTCTTTGGTTAAATAAATTGTAAAAGTCAAAAAATTGTGAATTAAAATTCAATCAATATCTATTTAGAAGTGTTTCTGTTGATCATTGTAATTTTATATATTCCTAATATATACGAGCTCAGAAGTATGAAGTATGTGTGTTTCACCAAGGAAGTACTGTTTAGAAGGAGAACAAACCAAAGTTGTGAAACTGAATTGCATTTGATTCCAATTAGTGCATTCATATCATGTTTGTGCTAATAATAAATACACGCACGGTTAGATTAGAGATTTGCTAAAGTATTTACCCGCAATAGTTAATTATGTCATTGGATTCCAGGTAGCTATAACAACCTGCTAAACATCTAGTAAAACAGTACAAATTAGCATTAAATTAATACTACTAATAACCACCAATAACTAATGACTAGCTAATTGATACAACATGCATTAACTAATGCATTCATAATTATTCAAATTTTTGTTTTAACATTTGTTACAAACGGGACATAATGCTACACAGTATATATTTATATGTATTACAATAAATCTTACACCACTTTTATAATGGAGTGAAACTCGATGAAGATATATAGATATAAGTCGTAGACAATGAAAACTTATATCTATTCAATTATTTGGTACTGAAATATAGTTATTGTTCCATTACAACATACAACAACTCTCTCAGATCTCAATCAATGGTTCATATAAACTTATATTACTATTCTAGTGAGGAAATATTGATAAAAATTAATTACATGAAGACAATCAGTATCAGATGGAGATTTATGAATTGAAGTATCATATATATGTCGAACTTGCATTGTTGAACTATAATGAATGTATAGATTAATCATGTGGTCCCTCATTTTTTTCAGGTTACATGATTATATGCTCCAAGTGACATCTGGAAATTAATATAATACATGATTCGATTATCTTAAATATTTTCTTTATTTTAAAAAGAAAATCGTTAAATTAAAATAAATTGAAATAGAAATGCGACATCCCGTAGAAAAATATCTTTGTGTAGCACAAGCTTCATATTTATATGGATTAATTAATGGAGCCCATGCACCCAATAATGAATGAATAAAACAAGAGTTTATGCATGGCAAACTGCGGCAGCTACTATTAACTTCATTTCGTGATCCGCCGGACTGAAATTTTACTCGGACATGCACTATAATAAAAATGATTATTAGCGATATTTAATTTTTAATTGCCACTAAATATGTATTTTTAGCGGCAATTGTCACTCTTTACTTATGTCCCTAAAGCCTTTAGCGACATTGGTTCTAATGGCACTTAACTAATGTCGGGAAAGACGTTAGCACTCTTTATTAGTGACAATATTTAATGCCGTTAAAAGTTATTTTTGTTGTAGTGATGTTTGGTCATGCGATATGAAATTAAGAGATAAAGTTGAAGTGGAAGTTTTGTTTAAATATGTGATTTGTATTTATTTTTTTAATGTTGTATGGTTTCTCATAAACATAAAGATCTCATAAGTTGTAAAACTATTAAAATTATCCAGTTCTTTATAAAATCTTATCAAATAAACAAAATTTTATAAAATTTCATAATACACTATCACAAGATATCCTTAAAAAATACATAATTTATTGATCAAGCTTTAATTTAATTAAAAAAAGTAATATATAAGTTTTGTGTGTATTGGTCTTTAATATAGCCTGCACATATAGTAGGACAATTTTTTCACGTTGAACTTGCATTTCTTGTTCATATGACTTAGAAAACATTGTTATTTTGAGTCATTTTGTTGGTCAATTTGATTGGTAAATAAATCTAATAAAAATAGTAATGAATTTGGTGAATATAAATAGTAAAGTAGAAATTGATTTGAAGTAATAATAAATTCTATGTTAGTGAGTTCATCTCATAATTTTATATCGCGATTTCACATCACATATTCAAACGCCTACTAAAAAAAATTATTATATATATCTACGGTTGAATTTCTTCGATATACAACATAAGCTATAAAGTCTTACATTTACAACTAGATCAAAATATACATAACTTTATGAAATTGTATAAATAGATTGGCACTCCTTATACAAAGTATTACGTAGACTCCTTCCAATGGCAGCTACATCAGCTTATTTGGAAAAATTCAAAAATATTTTGAAGTGTACAACCACAAATATTATTAAACACCTTATAATAATGCATGAATCAAACCAAATAATCCACGTAATGCGTTATGCATGTACTCTCCTCTCTCTTCAAGCTTATTATATGTGGAAAAAGGAATAATATTAATGTAGTAGTATATAATTTGTACGTGTTGAAATAAATTATGCAACAATATATCTCATTATTACTCAAATAGAGATATAACAATTATTTTGTTTATTTAGTTGTGTTTTTCAATACGTTTTTATCATTTTTAGTTTAACTTGTTTATTTTTTTTTATATTGCGACTACCTTTGTATGAATTAATATTGACTCCTAGTGGTCGTGAAACTAGAATATTAGACATATTTTTATTTGGTTACCATATTAAAACGTGTGATATCATCTTATCTAAAAGATCAAAATTTATTTATTCTTTATAATGTCTATGGACAAGACAAGAGCGGAAGTAAACTTTAATACAAAAAATTATTTTGGTCCAAATTGCAAAAAAAGAAAAAAGAAAAATATAACTTAAGAATTCAAATTACATGTTCAAACAGAACTGTAACATCATCTCAAATGATTTCATATCAACTTTCACATATAGTCACTTAAAAATAATTAATTACTCTCCATAACTATAGTTTGATAATTACAATTTGTAGCTACATATTATATGGAGGAAAGAAGACAGCGAGACTGGGAGAGAGAGGAGAGAGGCGAGAGAGGGGGGAAAATAGTGGGAGAAAGGTGCATTGTATATGTATATTGGTTAGATAATTGTATATTATACATATGTAATTGTATATATGGTAAGGGAGATTGGGAGAGGGAGGAGAGAGGCAAGCGAGACTGAGAGAGAGGAGAGAGACGATCGAGATCGAGAAGGGAGGAGAGAGGCGAGCGAGAGAGGACAGATAGTGGGAGAGAGGTGAATTGTATATGTATATAATTGTATATAACTGTATATTATACATACATTTGTATAAATGGCAAACGAGATTGGGAGAGGGAGGAGAGAGGCGAGCGAGATTGAGAGAGGGAGGAGAGAGGCGAGCGAGAGAGGGCAGAGAGTGGGAGAGAGGTGAATTGTATATGTATATAGGCTAAAACATTATATATTATACATATTTATTTGTATATTCTGGCGAATTATACATATACAAACATGTCTAATTATACAAACTCAAAGTGAGCCCACATAATTAGTGTATAATGTTAGTCACGAGTGGTAATTATAGTAAACTATAGTTATGATGAGTAATTAAATAGTATAAATTTGTTTATCCGCGTAATTTTCCCTTATTTTATCTCAAATGGCCAAATGGACACTTAGTACATAAACACAAATAATTAAATTCTTCAATTAATAATGGATCAATAATGATTGTATTTTGATTATTTTTTCTCTTATTTGTGGTACCTAGCAGACACCACTTGTGATAGACAGAAAATTAATATTGGGTCATTTCTATAAAGGTTGATGAGACATTTGAAATAAATTGATTATATGATTATAAGATCTATCGAGGAAACTAGCTAGATTAAATAGCAAGGTCATGTGTTTTATCATAATGAAGTTGGTAGATATAAATTATTTGAAATTATAGATTTTCTGTAATGCAATAAATACATGAAAGAGTCTAAACTTTATATATTGAAGATATAATGCATATTTATTTATTCAATTAACTTAAACTATAATTGAAGATGACTGTATTTTTTCTAAAAAGAGAGGCAAAAAGTAAAAGAAAAAGAAGATATTAGTAATATTAGCATTATTTGGTAATGGTAAATGATTTGTTAATTTAATAACCGAATTAAGATTTTAAATTTATGAATATAAGATTTCAGAAAAGAAAAGTTACTACTTTTTTAATAAATTATTTATATATATTAACTGTATTTTAAACACAAATACAAAATCTGAATCAAATCAAAATTGCGGAAACTTTAGACAAACTTGTAGCTCCGCTACTATTTGTTATAGCAGATTAAATTAAATAACGGAAATTCTTTTTCAAATAATCATTATAATAAATTTATTATGCTCTATAATTATAATTCACAGATATATTTGAATGATTGAGTTATGTTAGTATAAATTTGAAAGAACGAATTTATACAAATACAAACACTTGAATTTTAAATAGTTATACAAATTATATTAAACAAATTAAATCATATAAAATTATTCTATACAAAAGTTATACAAAAGTATATTATACAAATTTTAAATTATATAAACGTGTGAATTATATAAATTTAAAACCTCAACCCATATATCATTAAATATTGATTGCGAATGATGATTAACAAAAACTATAGCTATATAATAAATAATTAACTAATATATATTTATTTAACTACATAACTTCTAATGATACGAAGAATGTATCTCAAATTAAAAATGAAAAAGTAAGATTTATTTATTTTTCATATTGAGACAAAGCCAACCTTTTTATTACTACTTTCAAAGCATGTGATAAAATAAAACAAAACTGCAATTATAACCCTAATGCGAACACAATTTATCCCAACAACAAAACATTATAAATAATCACTTTATTATTATTATTGAAGTCATTTTTCTTCATTTTCTTTTTTCCCTTTTCTTTATTATTAAAGTAACTATATATTCATGCAAAGTGAAATTTTCAGGTCCATATATCCTTTGAATCTTTTAACAAAGACAAGTATGATTATGGTCCACTAATGTCATCTTCTAATCTTAATTTTTGTGTACATACAAACAATCTTAATTATTTATGATGTGGGATGATTCCATGTAATGACACTTGATAGTTTGTCGTTATTTTTGTAATTATTGATGCTACCTTAACCAACAAGACATTCTTTCATTTAAAATGAAAGAATGATGTTTGAGAAAATTCTCCCAAAATTTGAGTTATTAATGTACTTAAATTGCTTTTTCTTTGGTAAATGTTAAAATTGGGCAAATTATAAAAATCACATACTTTTAAGGTAAAATTACAATCTATCCCTTAAAAGTTTATAATTACAAAAAAAAAACTCAAAACGGGTACGATAATATAAGCGTTGATACATTAATCTAATGCACAAGATACATTAATCGCTAAGTAAGATACATTACATTTTATACATGATACACTAATTTGATGCGCGAGGTACATTTTACACATGATACACTAATTGATGCGCGAGGTACATTTTATACATGATACACTAATCTGATGCACGAGATATACTAATGTGATGCACGAGATACATTAATTTGATGCGCGATATACATTAATGTGATGCGCGAAAATAAGGAATTTTGAAAATTTGTAAAACTTGTAGGGGATAATGGTAATAAGTAAATTAAAAGGTGGAATTTCCGTAATTAATTCAAAATTTAAACCATTTTATTTAGTTTTACTTCACTTTATTACCTTCTTCGTCTCATATTAGTTGTCCATCACTTTTTTTAAAAATCATAAATAAAAAGGGTTTACTAGTTTTATTCTTTAATAAACTCTTAACAAACTTATTTAGACTTCCAAAAAGAACTAATGATGAGGATAAAATAATTTATTTATTGATTAATTATATGATGACGTGGACAATCAATATAAAATGAAGAGAATTATATTACTATGTGTTAGATGAAAGGATGCATCCTCTCGATTGATCTACGCAAGTGTTCTTTTCTTTTTTTAGGTTATTATCTAACTTTTTGAAGTTGTTCAAATATAACTTTGAACGTTAGCCTTTCGAATGTTATTAGATTCGAATGTAAAATTTTATTTTATCAACCTTACTAACAAAATTTATAATTATCATCTAACGTTTATAATAATTTATAAAATTTTATATTATTATCTAATATTTTAATTTATTCAAAATAATTTTTGCATATCGTGATTTAAAATATTTATAAATTACAAACAATAAATATAGGATTATTTATTAAATAGTTATTAAAAAAATGAAAAATATGTGATTAGTACATCTATGGGCTAATCTATTATTTCCATCATGTTTGGGGTTACGTGGATGGCATATATTATACTATGATCATTAATTTCTCTAAGCAAAATATTCTAAAAATATTATATTAGTTTCAGAAGTGCACGGAACATTTGCAATGATTTTGGATGACAAATCTATCAAATCACGTTAAAAATAACTATAGATAAATGATTCATAATGATAATTAAAAGGGATCCCTAAATAAAACTATACAGTAACTCCAAAATAAGAAAAATAATCTGCATTTGAATTTTAAGAGTTTATAAATGATTGGATTGTAACAGCTTGTATGAGTTATATTTTTTTTTAAAAATATTTAAATATAGATGTGTCATGTGTGAATCCAACTCAAAGTATCATATAATATGATGATGATTGGATACACCTCAGTGTATTAGAAACTTAAATTTTTCTATATTTATTTGTGGTTATTGGTATCGCTTTTGACTCTTTTTCATTAATTTATATTTATTTTTTTTCAGAAAATTAAGCCAGTTATATTGGAAATTCTAAGTTTTTATCATATATATATATATATATAGAGAGAGAGTATAATTAAACAAATGTGTATATTAAAATTAATAGTACTAGATTATATAGCATATAATCAATGAATTCAATAAATCTTAATGCCTTTAATACAGATAGAAATATCTGTAATTTATATAATATAAAGAACACAATTTGAATAGATAAAATTTAATTTTTGACCTCTGATTTTAAAAGTTCGACGAATGCAATAATAAAACCCTAAAATTTAAATCGATCAAATTTAATCTTAAATTTAAATTTTCATAATAGTCCTTTCAAAATCTTTGGATACACTTTCAGAATACCCTTCTAGCTAAAAGTAGTATTTTGGTGGTTCTTCCCTACATAATTAATAATATGATTTGGACTTATTATAGTAATAATTTGCATTGAGTTATTAATATTTTATTCACTTAAGCCCACAAATAGTACATTTCCTGTGAGTTTGGCTTTTTAATGAAAGTTCCAATAATAACAACACTCTTTCTCTGTTTATAAATAATCTCATTTGTCCCTTTGAAATTGATAATTTATCAAACATGAATTGAATACTATTTATATTCTCCTCTCATTTTTTTCTCCAAACTCACAAAAAGATAAATTGTTGAACACATCTTCAACTCTTTTTTTTTTTTATTATTATTATCAAAAAAATAAAAAAAATGGATTTAAGAGAAATTGGAGCTACACTTCCCCCTGGATTTAAATTTTGCCCCAGTGATGAAGAGTTAATTTGTCATTATCTCTATAATAAAATTGCTAATGACAAAGGATTGGTTCTTAATTTTAGTTTAGTGGAAATTGATCTTCACACTTGTGAGCCATGGCAGCTTCCTGGTATGTTTATTAATTTTATCTTTACTTTAAAAATGCAAATTTGTCTTAAATTGTAGTAATATATTGTGAGCCATAGCAGTTCCAGAATAAATGTCCCCATTAAGAATTCAAGACGAAATAGTAAATTGTTTCAAGTTATATTCTAATTATATCTTCGAACTTTTTAATTTTTTTTAATGCTCGATTTTCAAGAAACATCTATTTAAAGTTAGGTTAGTAAATTATACTTTGTTTTTTTATAAAAAAAATGCACTACTAGAAAAAGTAAAAAAAACATAGAATATCTACGGATTTTTTTGATAATTTCTAGCTAGTTCATGGTTAAATAACTTTTAGCTAATTAGATTTTTATATAATTTATTGTTAATTCTTATCTAAATGGGATTAGTATGACATTTTATGGTTTAACTACGAATTTTGTCTCCGTAGTTAATTCCTTGATTTTTTTATGATAATGAACATGAAATTAGCTAAAACGATACCTATTTTAAAACAAGTGGATTGGAGTAATGTTTAAATTTATCTAACTTGTTCTTTTAACATAACGTACCCTTGTCTACTTTTTATTTGTAATAATTATATCTTATTTTGATGAAAATGTTGTTTATTAAATTTAGAGGTGGCAAAGCTCAACTCTAGTGAATGGTACTTCTTCAGCTTCCGAGATCGAAAGTACTCTACTGGATTTCGGGCGAACCGGGCCACAACTTCGGGTTATTGGAAAGCTACGGGTAAGGATCGAACAGTGCTCGATCCTCAAACCCGTAATGTTATTGGGATGAGAAAAACTTTAGTCTTTTACAAGAATAGAGCTCCTAACGGCATTAAAACAGACTGGATCATGCATGAATTTCGACTTGAAAATCCTCATATACCCCTTAAGGTAAGATTTTCTTAATAAATATCATTTTTATCAGATTACATACTAATTAATGATTATTCACAAACTATTTTTAATTATAAATAAGTTTATGTTATCTTTCATAATTTTAATATATTTTGAGACATGTGTACAATGTTTAAATCTTGAAAATAAGGTCGTTGAAAGAAGCTTCTCGGAAATATTTGAAGATGTTCTTTTTTAACAAGTATAATTGATTTTGAAACAGGATAAAGTGTTTGTGGGTTGAATATAATCGAATTTGCATATTAATCACATGTTAAATTACTTTGAAATAAAAAAATTTGAAATTTTTTGGGGGAAATTTCTTAGAAACCTCCTGGTTCAAAACAAGACAATAAAAAAAAGAGAAACTATTAAAATAATGTTGTTTAACTTTCTTGTTCTTGTGATAATTGAACAGGAAGATTGGGTATTATGTCGAGTATTTTACAAAAATAAAGGTGAGAACAACAACAATTGTACAAACAAACTTAGCTCACAAAACAAGTGTGAGGCAATTGTCACTTCTTCAAATGTGTCACAATCTCCTATCTATATGAACCAACATTCATTGAATTGTGACATTAGATACCAAAATTCACCCCATCAAATTATTCAAAACTCAAACATAATACATCATCATTTGTTTGATTTATTAGTAAATGATCATCATGAAACAACTCGATTGTCCGAGTGCAGCCAAGAGGATGATCAGTACGGATTGTTATTCGATATGGATTTTGAAGAATCGTATGTTCAAGATGAACAAATTCATTCTAGCCTCGAAGACATGAGATTTGATGATGAAAATAGCGCGGTTTTAATTTGAATTGTTGATATGATTGGTAGCAATGATTATTAGTAATTATATTTCATATATATGTTGAATTTGTGAAAGTTCTTTCTAGTTTTTGTTTGTGAATTGAGAATTATACAAGTTTGATTGAATTTCCTCCTCTACTTGTTTTTTTCCTTCCCTCATTAAATAGTTGATGAGATCCTATGCATTTCTATTGTTCATAATATTTGTATTTTGTTTGAGTTTAAATTGGCAATAGTAGCATTCTTTTCCTGAATTCCTACAACATAAGTGTACAATATTTAAATCATTTCTTCTAGAACTTTTTTCGGCATTAAATGCTACAAGAAAATTGTAAATTACATTGGAAATTTTCCTGAGGACAGACGCGGATCCGGTAACTTCCGAAAAAATCATATGTATACATGTATATCTATTTTAAAAAACGGGTAGAACTTAAGATATAGGTAACAGTGCACCCATAAAAAACATAGAAGTTCTTTAGTGCAATTGGAAAAAGCTAGAGTTACCAACTTTTAGACCAGAGTTTGAATCCCACTTAAGCCTATTTTTATTTAAAGTTCAGCTAGCTTGTATTTTTATCCATATTTTGTATTACTCTTTGATTTATGCTCCTCATGACAAACAATTGTTTTGCTGGACATAAATTAATATTTTTGTATCATAATGTTCTACTATGTTACGCCAACTAGACATAATTTCAATTGTTAGAGAAAAAGTTAAAAATCAACCAATTTAACGTATGATCGAATGTTAAATGTCACTTCAAACTCATTGTTCTAAGTTGGGCCTTTCTCACAAAAGCCCAAATTTTTGTAGATAGATGACCCATTTTGAGAATTCAAAACTTTCTAGTGTCTATACTTTATGGACTTTTTATTCCTACAAGTTACAAAACCCTCCTATAAGTTCAACTACTAAATATTTTCGTCATATACAATATATATATATATATTAAAATAAGATACACATGATACAATCACACTTCTAAAATCATTAAACTATATTCCAAATTCGCCTTTGTAACTAATAAAAACAAATTCAAAGCACAGTAAACAACAATAAATATCTTTGTTGTGCGAGATTTAAATTTGGTCAGAGCTATAAACACGTGCATGAAACAAAAACAAGAAAAACACAGTAAATATAGTGTACCCTTTGAATATGTAGATTTTCATTCTGAGTACTGTAATACATAGAGTTATTGCTATGAAATTGTAGTTGAAATGGTCAGAACACACTAAATTTTGATGAACTATTTCAATTAAAGTAGAATAAAAAATGTACTTTCTTAACTACTTTAGTCCTACATCTCAATATATATATGACAATAGTAACTAGCAAGCAACCAAACACAACCACCCTAATAAGTTCATACTCCTTCCGTCCTGATTTATATGATATTATATAATTTATCTAAAAGTCATTTTATTAAAATAAAAAATTTAAAATTAAATTACTTTTAATTAGTAAAATGTGTCATTATTTATTTAGTTGATGTTACCTTCACATATTCATATTTAAAGTGAATTGGCCAAATTTAATTTTATATCTAAAACTAAATTTCGTTTAAAGTCAATATATATATATATATATATATATATATATATCTAAATATTTCGTTTAAAGTATATATATATATATATATATATATATAAGTCAAAAAATGCAATTTATAGGTAAGTTAAACGTCAAATCGATATATATGAAATGTGAAGCTTTAATTTCACATATCTGAAGTTGGATACGAAGTGACTAAACATTAAATATTTTGTAACTTCTAACTTTATCTTATATAAAAAAAAAAATACATATGTGACTTGTCCCACTAATTTATCGTTGTGAGAGCATTGAAGTTCAAAAAAATGAGGACCGCTCAAAGTGGAATGAGGCGAAAATGGAGCCCACGAATCTCAGTGTATGACCCGAACCCTCCTTTTGGGCTGGCAACTAACTGTGGGCTTTGCTTTATGTGGGTCTCGTTTTGTACGGTCCAAGACTGAGGAATTGACGGGGACGAGTATTTGGTTCTTCGATTCAGTTCTTCAATTTTTTCAGTTTTAAAAAAGTATGCATTGTATATCAAATTCATTTGGTTCGATTCAGTTTGATTTTTCTATTTAATTCGGTTTAATTCGATATTTTTCGATGCGAACAAAAAAATAAAGAAAGACAAAATCAAAGTATGGATACTTAAAAATTTAAAAGTATGTTAATGGATGATGTGTCTCGCTATAGAATACTTATTATGCTACTAATTAAAAGACTATTTATCTTTATCAAGAATATTGTGTCTTCAATTACTTTTCGAGAAAAATAAGGATTGAGACGGGTTCCTCTTACATAACGTACATTGATAAAAATATGTTTTGGTTTCTCTTGGAAATTGAAACTTGTTGCTACTTTGATTTGGTCATTAATAATTTAATAGTTAGTTGACTTTTTACTTTTAATTGTTATATATATATATATATATGTATTAAATATTTTTCAATGCATTGAAGTTTTGAAACTCCTACACCAAATATCGAATAAGAAATTTAGACTTTTAAAAAAATAAAATTGACACCGAATCAAAAAATCAAATTAATTCAGTTCAATTTAATTTTTTGTTAAACATTTGCAATAATTTATAAATTTATAAATCATGATTATTATTCTCCCAACACATAAATTTCCTTATGAATTTTAAATCATGATCACACCACAAATAAATTTATATCTATCGAATTCTAAATTCTTTAAAATTCGAGACATTACTTGAGATACATAATAATATAAAATATAATGACATAATACATAATATGTAATCTTCTTTTTATTTGATTTCGACTGAAATCTATGTTCTTCAATTTTGATTGCGCATAAATAAATACTTAATTTTATATAGAATTCATTAGCTAGACATATTTATTATATGTGACAATATACGTAATAATTTTACGTAGCATATTGTGACGTCCCGCCACAATTTCAGCCTGATTCTACGTCCGAAAAGAAGCAGATTGTTCTAGAGTTGTGCGGAGAACTCTAGAACATTTTAGAATTCTCAAGAAGGCTAGAGAAGGTCCCAAAGTAGTGTAGAATTCTCTATAAAAGGGACCAAAGTGTAAATATTTTAGGAACTTGTAAAGTAAATATTAATTGCACTTTAGTCCCTAGAAAGTAGTATAAATAGGGGTGTCCCTCATTTGCAAAGGCACCAAGCAAAGTTGTAAGCATTCTCCAAGCATAATACAAAAGCTTTCTTCCAAAGCTCTCTTTTGTTCTTTCTAAGTTATTTTTCAAGCATTCTCTTAGCGATCTAAGTCTTAAAGGCTTCCTTGAGCTTACAAGACCTTGAAAGATTAGTGAGTAAATCGTCGAGGGCCACACGGAACTATAGCAAATACTCTAAATTCGTGACAACGTGGTATCAGAGCCAGGTTTGATACTAAGGAAATGGCTACCGAAGGAGACGTGAACGGCGCTAGCACCACCAACGTCTGTATGGATGGTGGTAAGAAGAACCGAAAGGGGAAGAAACATCAAAAGGGAAATGAGGAGATGATACTCGATCCCACACCTAGCGAGACGCTAACATCTCATCCACCCTCGACTGCCGAAGCAAGTAACGATGAATTGGGCGAAGATGCCATAGACGTCACTGCTGGAGAAGAATGGGTCTCAGGGGTGGAAGTGGCAAGGCAGGCCGTAGAGATATTAGGCCGGCGCATGAACGTGGCAGACGGCAAGTTCGAGACCCTTGAGGAATTCACCCTTGAGAAGACCGAGAACATCCGTAAGGAGTTAGAAGGTCGCTAGCGGGCCGATTTCGAGATGAAGGAGGCCATCACTTCCTTGGAAAGTCTCAAAGTAGTGTAGAATTCTCTAGAAAAGGGACCAAAGTGTTAATATTTTAGGGACTTGTAAAGTAAATATTAATTGCACTTTAGTCCCTAGAAAGTAGTATAAATAGGGGTGCCCCTCATTTGCAAAGGCACCAAGCAAAGTTGTAAGCATTCTCCAAGCTTAATACAAAAGCCTTCTTCCAAAGCTCTCTTTCGTTCTTTCTAAGTTATTTTTCAAGCATTCTCTTAGCGATCTAAGTCTAAAGGCTTCCTTGAGCTTACAAGACCTTGAAAGATTAGTGAGTAAGTCGTCGAGGGCCACACGGAACTATAGCAAATACTCTAAGTCCGTGACAATATGACAGGTATTATGTTTGAAGTCAAGTTAAATTATTTATACTAAGAAAACAAATTATTTCCTCTAACTAGGGGTGTGCGAAAATTGAATCGACCCATAAATCGAATCGATAAAAGTGTTATTGATTTATTGTTATTGGTTATTGGATTAAAGATTTTTAATGGTTTTGTAAAAAAAAAGTTATTGGGTTATCGATTCGATATTGATTTTAATATTGGGTAGACCGATAACCCATTAAGACTAGTAATTTACTACTTTTACTTGTACATAAATATTATATATTAATTTTAATACCCGAGTAGTTACTATCTCTGTCCTTTATCCTTCAATTCATGCTTCACAATAACTTTGAGTTCACAATTTCACATTATAAAAAATGTTAAAGTCTAAAATAAGAATCATATTCTTCTTAATTACTTTTTGTGTTACGCTTATATAGTTTTTTTCATGTTTGTTATATTGTTTCTCTTTTATATATATGAGCATTTGTAAAAATAAGTTATAGTGTTTTCACATATATTTGTTTTACAAGTATATATTTTCTTATTGGTTAAATAAAAAATTGAACTGTTAAGGATCAAAACTGATTAACCAAAAATTAATAAAAAATATCATATTAATTTAATTATTGATTTAATATATTTAAAAACTAATAATAAATAAATCGAATTAATAATACATAAAATAAAATTAAACAGATCGATGTATACATCTATTTCTAATACAAAAATAAAAATCAACACAAAGTAAGGACAAAAATGGAAATAACCCGAAAAAGTTGCATGAATGATGAATTGGATTGGGTGAAGAAAAATCCGAAAAAAGTAGGGCCCACTCACTACTCAACAGGATTCGGGTACGGATTTACTGTACCCGACACGAATGACATGGATGCACGTGGAATCATATACGACGGGTCCCATCCTTTTCGTCAAAGGGAACGTCCCATCTGAGTTGACTGCTGAATGCACCATTTTCGTACCCACGCTACTCTAACTTCTACCATATATATTTATTAGGCACCATCTATAACTTTGAGATCTCAATTTTAAATTTTTAATAAAAATCATATTTTTGATTGACCTTATTTAATACGATTGCAAATTCTTAATAAGAATAAGAAACTTCACTTTTGATTGACCTTATCCATTACGAATACAGATTAGTTGGAGTGTCAGACTACAAGGCAATGATATGCAAAAATTCCTTCAATTAAATATAATTAGATAGAATATTGTATAGGTAATTATAAGAGCTAAAGCTAAAATCACATGTAAAAAAAGTAAAAGACCGACAAATCATTAGTGCTAATGCATATACTAGCTAAAGATAAAAGATATGATGCATGGAAAACCCTAAACTACCCTTAATTTTAAATAAAGAAGTGATGATAATAATTTATACAGCTATAACCTCGTTTTGGTTGAAACAAAGGTGTAATAATTATATATATATACTGTATTTTAGTAGCTCTCACCTGAAGATTTTTGTTCTGAATCTAATATTAATGAATAGTTAATGATTCTTTTAAAACATAAATATTATTATTGTCTATTGAGTTCGGGTACAAATATACTTTTAACTTCACCCTACTTCTCAACCAAAAGATCCTTAATTATAATTTTTATTTTATTTCAATTTATTTATTTAGTTTTAACTTGATATAAAGTTTAAGAAAATTAAAAAAACATTGTCTAGTTTATATGCCTTAAAATTAAAGACTGTATTTACTTTTTTTAAACTTTATACTAAATTAAAATGCTAAAAAACATCTATAAAGCTAGAGACCCTCTTTTCTACCTGTAGAAACAGTTGCAAAAATTTATAGTAAATGCGAGCTTTGATTTTCTGTCCCCTTCTACATAAGAGTTACAATATATATATATATATAAGAGTTACAATATATATATATATTTTCTGTCCCCTTCTACATAAGAGTTACAATATATTTGAATTTATGTGTATTCTCTCTCTCTCTCTCTCTCTCTCTCTCTCTCTCTCTCCAATATGTTTCATAGACCTTTCTTAAGGATTCAAGTAATTGAAACATGAATTTCATGAAGCACTTAGTTGATTTACTTTCCTTTTTTTAGCTCATTTAAAAAGAGTGTTCTTTTCCTTTTTAGAAATATTTTATTTTCAACTTTCAAAATAATAAATTTAAGATTACTAAATTAAAAGATATTTTGATATATTTGACATATCTTTAATTCTAAATTATAAGATTTAAAAGTCTACATTATTTTTTTATCCTCAATATCAAATCAAAATATGTCAAACAAAATAAAATTGAAGGTGTTTTAAATAAAGCATATATAAGACAAAGTGAAAAGGCCAATATATATATCACCGCACAAATTTAATTTATTAAAACTTTTGATTTGGTCACTACTTTAATCTCAAGTTAATCCCATGGTTTTGCGCGGCCTGAAGGTATGCTGCTGAATCGTCATAACTCAAATGGTAATGCACCTTTACCTTTTAGAGGAAAAACAAAAACAAATGATAGTGAGCTAAATATATGAAAAATATTCTGAGAAAAAAATATTAAGAGTAAATTATAAAATTATTATGATCATGACTATTTGTAACAGTAACTCTTGTCAAATAATTAAAATATTCTATATGGATAGATTTACAAGTCAAGTAACTCATTGATATTTATAACATCAATAACATGTTTTTAAATCTCAAACAAGTTGGAATCAACTAAGTTTTTTCCTATTTCAACAAAGAATATTTAACTATTCTAACTTTTTTTCCTTTGTTTTATTCTTTATATGTAAATTAAATCATATTATGATATAGTTTGATCTGGTCCATTAGCTTGTCGTTGTTATCTTGTGTTATAATTCATAATTGAAAAATCTCATAATTTTGGCTCGGCCTCTGCTAGCACTAAGCCTTTATCACATATAATGAGCAGTTTACAACTTTCACTTCAAACCGAGTAATTAGAGAAAATTCAATTAAAGATACTAGGATTTTGCTTTTAAAATGTGACCATGATTTCTCTTTACTGTCCAGCTTAAATTGCGTGGACTTTTCAAAATTGTTAGTATTATATTTGTGTTGAATTTTCTTAAATACAGTAGAAGTATGACACACACTCATAAATATTGTTAAAGAATTCTAGCAAATATATATGGGTAAAATCTATGTTTAGCTAGAAAAAATAAAAGTAAAAAAGGAGTTAAATACAGTATTTCTTTTAAGTGTAACATTATATTGCTGTGTAGCGATTTCATTAACGATTTTAGTAAGAAGCATGACAGACCTAGAAATCTCAGACATATAAATATAAATATATGCAACAATTGAAAAGTACATTAAAGCTGTAAAAATTGGAAACCGGAAGAGCTAGCAGAAGAATATATATTATGAGGTCCTATATTTAAATTTCATTAGAAACAAAAACATTAAGCAATTTTTTTCATAAAATTAGTTGCGCACAAACTTACGTCAAACACCATGACTATAAATTATTACTATTATTTTTGCATATATTAGCAGTAATAAGGGATAATATATACTTACGGGATAATAAGTTATTTATCATGCCTTTGATTAGGGGTATTAGTCAATAATGAAATTATTTATCATGTCACTATCAAATTCAATTAATATAGTATATAGAATAAATTTATGTATCCCAATAGGCCAATAATACCCATAAAAACAACCCCTTACCATCAAATTTTAGCATTAACACATGGTGGAGTGACATTAAATTTTTATATATATAAAAATGTTGGATCTTCGTTTAAATTTTTGGCATATTTATTGTCTAGAGTAACTAACACTTTTGTATCTCATGAATGGCAGAAGTTCATTATACCAAAATATATTCGATTGATGCAACTAAATGGTAATTAGACAAAAGAGTATAATAATTAAACGTTCAGCTTCACCTGATGGTGGTGGCGGTTGTACTGACGTGGACAACTGTTGCGGTGGTGGTGGAGGTGGGCGTTTCCGTTTTTTCTTCTTCTCGTAACTAACTCCCCTTGCTTTGGACTGCAAATCACGAACCTCACGAAGATAAAGCCTAACAGCACGAGCACCAAAAGGGTTCGTTTCCGGTTTCCCTCCATTTTCTTCATAAGCTGCTCTAAGTCGTCCTACCAGTGCGTCAAGGCTCCCCCAAGCTTGCTTTAGCGGACACGGACACGGTGCTGGCGGATTCGGATGCCCATAAAACGGACACATCTGAAAGAAAAAAAAACACAAACAGTGAAAAAGTGTAGTACTTAACTTTATGTATATATATGCATTGGAAATTTGAAATTCAAACTTTATTTGTGAATTCAAACTTATAAGCTTTAAATTTTTTTTATTATATATTAGAAAATTACTAAATATCACAATTGAATATTTAAAAGCGAGTTAACTTTCAAAATTCACATAAATTGAATTGAGAGAGTAGCAAAAGTAAGATCAACAGATGCAGATGTTTATGAGTTTCATCAGTAACAATAGATTAATATACAGTTATAATTGAGTTCGATTCGAATACTTTTAGTTATTTTTATAGATATCGGAAGTAAAAGTTACTGAATATATATAATCTTACCGGAGTATGAACTTTAGTCTTGCCGAATTGATCAAGGTAACGAAGGAATTCAAGTACGTGAGCACCACTACATCTAGAGAGCGTGAGAGGAGGCCTATGATTTCTCAGGTACTGACCGAACGTGTTCCAATCCCGCCGCTTCTGATTTTCGTACCTGCTACTTGAGCTAGCTGGTGCCGGTGCAGCAGCAGATGATGAAGAAGATGAAGCAGAAACAGAAATAATCTCGATATTGTTAGCTGTTTCGATGTTGATTTTCTCGTGATGATGATGATTCGAACTTTCAACTAATTCCGTAAAAGAAGCCATATATACGTCTTTACGATCGATCTCTATCTTCCTTGTTCTAGATCGGTCGCTTTATTAATTTTGTTACTGTTCATCGTCACAGTAACAAAATTAACAAGAAGAAAAGGAAAGTGATGAAATATTCGTTTGTTTGAACAATACTAGCAAAAATTGGAAGAGTACTGGTATAGTTAGCTTTGTTTTTTATCTGAAAATGATCAATAATTGGTACTTTATTTTTGCTAAAATTGGGGAAGCAAAGTTTTTTTTGGTATTAACTGGGTAGAGAAGGGGAAGAGTACTGTTTGTTTAGGGTTTATATGGAAATGAAGTGGAAGGGAGTGAAAATATAATGTGATATAAAGGGAGTAGGACATGCTGTTTTCTTCTATTTATGATAAGTACTAAAATGCCCTTGTTCCATGTGAGAAATTAAATACTATTGTTTTATAATTAATTACTCCCACATCAATAACTACTACTCCTATATATTTATTATTTACAATAAAACTTGATATTTGGTTGACAATTATGGACATGATGGACTTTTTCTGTGTGTTTAATCACCTTAGCTTATTGAAAATCTTTTGGATCTAACTAGTTTAGGTTCCAACACTTTGAAATTTAAAAAAAAGGTGTATGTTATACATTAGATATTATGGTAAGATGGATATAGTTGTTCTACTATTAATACAAGTTTTTTGGTTCAAGTTTGAGAATGAAAATTTTAGTAGCATGGTGAGTTTTCTTTTTGTTTTAATGAAGTTGTCTGCGACACAAATTCTATCGAATGAAGAAAAAAAAGAGTTATTTGTATGGGTACGTTCTTTATTGTCAATTTTCAAATTCACATATTTGATTAAGAATTCGATAATTCTTAAGCATTACACACGCAAGGAATTCCAAACATTCTGAAGAAAGGAGTCCTTTTAAGTTGAAACGGAAGTCTCAAGTTCAAACATTAGTACTAATAAAGAATAACTTAACGGAAAAAAAATTTCACACGAATTTATTAAGCACAGATCGTAGTTAACTGCTAATTAGTTTAGTACATTTTGAATGTTAAATGAGTAAATTAAAGAAAAATATATACTATTTTCTCTTAATTAACATCTTAAATAACATTAAAATATTGTTTGTGAAATTATTTTAATAAAATAAAAAGTGTTCGAGACCAATAGTTTTTACAAATTGCTTTATTTTCTGTCGTCCATATTAAAGATCAAACCACAAGTTTTCTGGTAATTAATTTGAGGGTACAAAAATTAAAAAGATAGTACATATAAACATGTGAACAAAAAAATTGGCTCTCTTTTCATAATAAAGTCTAATTAGCTAGATAGATAGGACGGAGTATATATGTATATATTATATTAAAAAAATATATATAGCTGGCTAATTAATTAATTAACTAATTATCGTATCTGAATTTACGCCGAACGAGCCATGCACTGTTACGACTTACGTACGTACTTCCAATCACCTAATTTCCTCTTATATTCTCTCCACCCTTTTAGCTTTACTTATTTTCTGTTTCATAAATATATTCACTGAAATCGTATTACTCAATCGAGTTGGAAGATAGTAAAGTGTAAATAGACTTTGTCATTATCTTAATTAAAGATTTTATTTAGGAAGGTAATTATTCTTTCAATAATTTGTATTTAAATTTTATATTATATTAGTATTATATATGTAGGTTAATTGACCAAATTCATATGATATCATACTTAAAGTCGATCTTTTTATCGACTAAGACCGGTAATGTCATATACTATGACCGGAAAAAAGAATTGACCTCTAGAAAACTCATTTTTAAGGTCTCTTTATGACCTAAAGGACTCTTTTAAAGTGGGTTAAAACCTCATTTCTTATAATAGAAATAGGATTGTAAATCTAAAAGGATTGACGCATCGATATTACAATTGATGAAAAAAAGGATCTGGTCTTTCGTAGATTTTTCTATTTCGTTTGATTTATTAGTATTATTATTAACTTATGTATGTTGCAATGAAATGATTCATTTTTTAGATTAGGTAAATACTCCAATTTACTTGTGATATTAACTATGTAATATTATTTTTCATAATTTATAATTTACGACAATAATAAATTTAATAAATTTAATACAATTCATCCTACAAATATTATGTGAGGAAAATAATATATATGCAAATTTTATCCTTATCTTATGAGAATATAGATATTGTTTCTGAAAATTTTTAACTAAAATATATCATAACAAAACTCAATCTTAAAATTGCAACTATGTAATTGATAGAGTTTGGTTGTCAATCAAATTTTATGATATAACAAAAACATGAGTATTGAAATATACATTTGCGGCATTATTAGTTCAATAGTTTGGAAATATAAATACTAAGTACAAATAGAGTAATTTTAATCCATTGTAGTAAATAAATCAAATGACTAGAGCCCTGCTCTAGCCCTAACTCGTTTATTGGTTTCTAACCACCATTTATAGGTCTGCAATTCATACTTGTTGATCACGTGTACAAGTATTTAATTGATAGTCTCATGTCACTTTCTTAAACAACTGTTATAAATAACACTTTGAGCTACCATTCGTAGTAAAATTTAAAAAATTATCTTCAAATAATTATTTGATTGGAAAATGAAAATCTAATTTCAAATATCTTACTTCTACCTATAAAACTTAAATTAAGTAAAATGCACACAATATCAAATTCTGAAAAGCATAACTTCAAAAACTCAACTTTTAAAGATTCAATTTCAAAAAACATGCATGGCCAAAAGCATATTTTGAATTTATATCAAAGTTTATTGGAAACAACCTACCTCTCCGCCTCGTCTCATAGGAATAAAGTTTTCTTTACACTCACTCTTCACAAATCCAATGTATAATTTATAAGATTATAACATTTGAGCACATGATCTGGGGACCGGGTAAGAAAAATCATAAAAAAAATAATAATCATATCAAGTTATATGTACAAACAACGTATCTAGTGAAATTTCACTAAGTGAGTGATAATTGAATCACAATAAACAACATATGACAAGAATTAGAAGGGTACGGCCAGTACTTGTACGAACACTTATAGACAACACTCTACCTCTACTAACCTTGTATCCTATTACGTGATCCTCATTATTTATCCTATCTATAGACATATCCTCGGTATCATGAAGATGCATCATGCATGTTCTATCTAATCAACTCTCTCTTATACATTTTTGGCCTACATTTACCCTTCTAAGTACCCTCAATAACTTTTTCTCTTAGGAATAGTATGTATGGCAAGCTTTACTTACACATATACTTTATTCATCGTGTGACAATGAAATTACACTTCAAATATTCTATCTTGATCATATATACTCAATCTAAACCCTTTGAATTCACGAGTTTGTCTCTAAGCAACGTTTAGGATAGCATTAACTTTGTTTAGTATCTCATTAATCAGTAACATGTTATCAACACATAACATACATCATGAAATCTCATTCTAAATTGACTGTGTCAACACATCAATCACCAAGGCAGATGAGGAAAAGAGTAAGATCACTGATGGTATAGCCCCATCTCAAATGGGAAGTACTTTGAGTCTCATCCTATCGTTCTTACTTGAGAGTCTTGACTCCATCATACATGTCATTTACATTCTCCCTAATACAGATCATTAGGACAATCAGAGGCGGACCCACACTATGGATATGGGTGCACGTGCAACCGCTAACTTCCAAAAAAATTATATGTATATATGTATATCTATTTTGAAAAACTGGTAGAAATTATGATATAGTTAAAGTGCACCAATGAAAAACATAGAAGTGTTCTTGTGCTATTGGTACAAGCTAGAGATACCACCTTTGAGACTAGTGTTCGAATCTAACTAAAGCCTTTTTTTATTGTTTTTATTTTAAGTTTAGCTTAAAGCTCATATTTAATTTGAGCTATGTTTATATTGGTGCACAAAGCCTTTTTTTTATTGTTTTTTTTGTAAGTTTAGCTTAGAGCTTATATTTAAGCTATGTTTATATTGGTGCACCCAAAAATTTTATTTTAAGCTTAGCTTACAGCTCATATTTAAGCGATGTTTATATTGATGCACTTAAAATTTTCAAATTCTAAATTCTCTAAGCATAAAATTGAGACTTTGTCTACACCTTTACTAACACTATATGTAGGTCCATCTTTTTTCTTCAATAATTTTTTCTCAATTTTTTCCTACTTGATGAATGACTTCAACAATCAATTATCCTAACATGAATCCGAATATACTGCTAAGTAAATTATTTTTAATAAGGCTTGAAATTTGTTTTTCACTATATATAGTAATTAAAAGAAAAAATGTAAATTATTTACCATTTTAACTTTTGATAAATGGCGTTCGATATGTTCGAGGGAAAACGAAAAGAAGCTTTCTATAATTCGATTTTTCCCTCTCATTCGTCTTTCATACTCTTCCAATATGGGAACCCGACTCCAGCTCCGACTCCGACGCTCCATGAGTTAAAAACACACATTTTCCAAGATAAATACCCGCCAAAATAAAAATCCCCTCACTTCAAACCCTAATTTCACTCTCCATCAACCCAATTCAAGTTTCATATTCACCATTTCATCACAAAATTCTCACCCAAAACCTAGGGTTTCGACTCAGCAATGCCGTCACAGGCGTCGCCGGGAAAAATCCACCGGCTGGAACTCGAGAATTTCAAGTCCTACAAAGGATTTCAAACAATTGGTCCATTTTACGACTTTACAGCGATTATAGGGCCAAATGGAGCAGGAAAATCTAACCTGATGGATGCAATCAGCTTCGTCCTTGGAGTTCGTACGGGTCAACTTCGAGGTGCACAGTTGAAGGACTTAATTTATGCTTTTGACGACCGTGAAAAGGAGCAGAGAGGTCGAAGAGCTTTCGTGAGGCTAATATATCAGCTTGCTAATGGTACGGAAATTCAGTTTACGCGTGCTATTACGAGTGCTGGTGCGAGTGAGTATCGGATTGATGGGAAAGCTGTTAATTGGGATGAGTATAATGCCAAATTGAAGTCCCTTGATATTCTGGTTAAAGCACGGAATTTTCTCGTCTTTCAGGTACCGTGGTGGTTAACTGTTTTAAGATTTAACTTCATTGCATTGCTATTATATACTTAGTATGTAAGGACAACTACTATTTCTCGAAAAGAAACAAGTACAACTCTCATTCGGAAGCAAGTTGCCGTCATTGACATTCATATAAAAGTGGAACCTGAAGAAGATGGGTAACTTGCCACAACTAATTTAACTACACAAACACACTCTCATAGTGTTTACACAGACATCATATAATGTAAATCCTGTTACATTGACAGTGTGTCTTGGTTTGCAGCAGAATAAACCATCTTTAAACATCCAGAGTACCACTGCACCTAATATATATTTTTTGGTTAACAACTTTGATGTATTAATCACCAAATGAGTCATTACAAATCCATAGCAAAGCTCACAAAGCTTGCTATCTCAGGCATTAATAATAATAGGAATTACAACTCCAAAGCATATCTCAAGCTCACTCATTATTTAAATGATTCAAGTCCAATTGTAATTCCTGGTGAGGCTCACACACATGATGCATATGTATCCTCTGCAACAGCTTACCAGTGTCCTCTCTTCTTCACAAATATCCTTGTGTTTTTTCAATCCAGATGGAATGTATCACTTCACAGCGTATACCAGTCTTAATATCTTAACACGTTATGATTTTCCTTTTGCATTTTGAATGGACCATTGCAATCATCTGCACCTCATAACATGTGTTCACATCGATTAGGATAAACCGAGACAATTAAATAAATGATGGTGTAATATAAAAGAATCATGAACTATCTGTACGGATTGAATTGAAGTGAAATATCTTTCATCCATTGTAACTTTATTTCAAAACACATTCCTATCTAATCATAATTAAGCGCAAAGTGTCACTAAAGACAGTATTAAGAATGGCTTGTATTAGCAGAAAGAAGAGGCAAGTTGTTATTGTTGCCATCAAATTGAGGTTTCTGGCTAATCTTAGTTCCCCTATAGGTCACTGCAAAAGTTGATTGCCATCATGTGAGTGAGTTGCTAATTGTACTCCTTTGACGTTCTGCAACTGTGGTACACTTATAAGCTGACAAATGAATATAAGTAGAAAAAGGAAAGTTCAGAGTATGACATTTAACTACCTATGCTATTATTCTGTAGTTAGTAAACTTAATAGCAGTTACTTCCTTCTGAATGTGTTAATGGATGTCTCTTTTACCTATGGAGAATTGATGCAGGGTGACGTTGAGTCTATTGCATCTAAAAATCCAAAAGAACTCTCTGCACTCCTTGAGCAAATATCTGGATCTGAAGAGTTCAAGAGACGCTATGATGAATTGGAAGAAGAAAAAGCAAGAGCTGAAGAAAAGAAGGCACTTGCTTACCAGAAAAAGAAAACTGTAACTATGGAGCGAAAACAGAAAAAGGAACAGAAAGAAGAAGCTGAGAAGCATCTTCGTTTACAAGATAAACTGGTATGAGTTCAGTGCATCTGTTTTTGAGTGCAGCGTCTTGTTTATGATCTTAATGCAAGATTCACCTGCTTTTATATTTTAAAGCATTATTCATTTTTATAGTAATGTGCTGAAGTGTTGTTTTTGTCTATATCCTTGTATTTCTATTTTTTCCAGCTGTCTACCGTGAGTATTCTGCTTCTCATTCTTTGTTCTTAATTAAGTATAGAACTCTTTTTTATTTTTTTCAATAATTGTCTTTCATTTTTTTTTTTTTGGAAATTGGTAACTTAATTGTCTTTTGGATTTATCAAGTTATCATTTCATATGTGCTTCTTCAGTCACAACATTTTTGTCCACACTTGCTTGACTAAAATTTATAACAAGGAGTTTGATACATCTTTGATATCCTCTTATCTAAAATACGTGCCTCTGTGTGTATTCATATATGTATATATATAAATGCAAGGGTTTATTTATCAATTCATAAGAAGGTGAGTTTTAAACTACTCCCATTTCCTCCTCCTATTTAGCTATTATCAGTAGTAGGGCCATGAAGCATTTGATATGTAGTTTTTCAGTGATTGGGATACTTTCTACTCCGTTTTTGGCCTTCTCTAATAGAAGCAATTTCAGGAGAAGAAATTAGTTGCTTGGTAGAGGCAGTGTATGCAGAAATGTCATTTATTTCCTGTTAATGATAAAAGGTTATCTACTCTGAATTTTATTGTGACCAATGTGTATATGGTAACACCCTCAAGTTTTTTTTTTCCTGGCATATAGTGGATGATATCTTTTTCTTGTTAGTTGCTATTAGTGGAAGGAGAAAATATTTTGTAAAAAACAGTTGTTCGCTTGGTTTAACTTGTTTCTATTATTCCTTTATGGCTATTCCTCTTGTGAGTCCCCATCATTCGTCATCTGTCTTTTTTTTTTTGCAGAAATCTTTGAAGCAAGAATATTTTCTTTGGCAATTATTCAACATAGAAAAGGATATTGCTAAGACAAACGAGGAACTTGATGCTGAAGAAGCAAGAGTCAAAGAAATTGTGGAGAAACTTGGGGAATATGAAAGTGAATCTAGCAAAAAGAAGAAAGAACTAAGCGGATACATGAGAGAGATTGCATTGCGCGAGAGGAAGATTGCAGATAGAAAAAACAAACTTGACAAGAATGTAATCTTATTCTCAAATTCATTAGTCTTCCACATTTGTTTTATGAGTGATGTTAATGCTATTTTCTTTCTGCCTATGAAGTGAACCACATTTCCTCTGAACCACATTTCGTGCTATTCCAATCTGAGATAAAACCTTCAGCAATTGTTCTAAAGGTTTAGATAACTGAAAAGCTGACAGGACAAAACCAAATAGCCTGTTTCAAGATGAGCTATTGCAGGAGAGCACTTCTTGCCTGGTATTCCGTATTGTTGGTTCCCTGAATTTTGTGCATGAAATTCGTTACTGTTGGCTCGAAGAGATTTCTCTGGCTGAATGCTTAGAAGCTTAATGAGTTAAACTTGTTGGGCGAATGCTATTGATTGCTTTCCTAAATTTACTTTTTTCTTCTGATAGTTACAATGTTCTATCAAAGGCGTGCAAATGTATTTGTTTTTTTTTAATTTCTATTATTGAGCTTGATGATGTGCCACATTAAATAACTCAGTTTATGTGGCGTCACACAAGAATTTCACCTTTTTTGCCATAGAAAAACAAAATATCGGTTGTCATTAAGTAGATATACTCTTGTGTCCTTGTTGCTCTGTCATCACTAGAGTTGTGAACTGCACTTATTTTTTATTCACTACACCATTTATATGTGCTCACTCAAGGATTCATTTATCTTTTCACAGCAACCTGATCTAGTAAAGTTAAAGGAAGAAATATCGCGGATTACTTCTAAAATCAAAAGTACAAGTAAAGAGCTTGATAAGAAGAGAGAAGAAAAAAGAAAACATGCAGATGAGGTGAAGAAGCTTCAAAATGACTTGAAGGACATTTCAAAGCAGCTGGACGAGTTGCGTCAAAGAAGTCGAGATGCAGGGGGGAAACTTCAATTAGCTGACAGTCAATTGGAGACATATCACCAAATGTGAGTTCTTTTATGATTGAGAAACTCTTTTATATGAAGGAATATGAGTACTTGTGTAATCTCTTTAACGTTTACTGCTGGTTTATTTGTTAATAAAATAAATGTCTTTGGATGATAATTGACGATCTAGGCAGGAATCATTAATTTTTCGGTATCTGAATCTGAGGGAGCTCCTATACATTAATATGTTGGGACCCATTTAATTATTAAAATAATATAATTATTGATAAAAGGAAGCTTCTCCTATGTCGTGTCGAATCCGTATCGAAAAATAAATTTTTCCTCTCCTATAAAGAAAACCAACACCCCCGTGCGTAAAATCTTATCTAATGATTAACTAATTTAACAATCTAAAATCTAGTAATAAGTAATAAAATTTCTATTTCAACACAGAACAAAGGCACATTACTTTTCTCTGAAGTCAAGACATTTTGCACACCTAAGGTTGTGGGTTTATGGTCCTAAGTTGCTTGGACTCTTCACTTTTGGTGCGGCACCCTTGTCAACACGCCATGGGTGTGGGATCTGTGTCTGATTTGGTCAAGAGATTTTTGGGTATTTTTACCAAAATTGATGGGGAAAGTCTGGACAATTTTAATGATTCCTATAATCAACACAAAAGTTGAGGCGAAATTGAAGAAAATGGAATACCTTTTACGAAGAAATTTCTATGTCACTCATTTTCCTTTAATCCCTTCCAAGATTCTCCTCAAGTTCTCCACATAATGTCTCATAATTTAGGTTTTAGAACTCTATTTTTTGATATTTTAATTTATTTTAGGCAAATCCCCGCACCCGTATCCATACATGAATCCATATCCCCAAATCTTATCATGAAGGATCCGTCCTCTAGATCCGCAGCCGTATCGGACACCCGCACCCGAGTCCGCTACTTAATTATGGTCAATTAAATTGGAGGAGAACCATGATGTTTCAGCCTTTCAGGTTCAGAAGCAAGCCTTGGCAGGTAGAGTTACCTTATATTTGTGCGGGAGGGGGGTAGAAGGTACCCAGGAATAGCCGAGGTATATGCAAGCTGGCCTGAACGCCATTGTCATTAATTTTTTTGAAACTTTTCCTTGTTGCCGTTGGTTATGTGTTTGTGCCTCTGACCTCAAAATAATATCCTGGGCAGGTTTTGTGTAACAAAACATTTTGTGTTGCTCAGCCCATGACTTGGATGTATCTTATTTGCTTATTATTTAAGCAAGAACTTCTAAATTGCAAATGTACCACATTTTGTTGTCATGGTACAGATCTTCTTTGGTTCTGATTTGATGTAAGCTTTTATGATGCTCTCTAACATGTTCTTCTAAACCTTAATCTTTAATCTAAATGGAATTTTAGATTCTTTTTCTTGAGACGGTGGTGTCCGGGCCAGCTTGAACGGCCTTGACTATTTCACTGGGTACCTGCTACCTCCCACTAGCACGGGTACCTGGTCACACTTCTTTCCAAGGCTTAGGCAGATGGAAAACATCACCAAGTGCTATTATACATGCTCTATTTCTGCCCTGTCCTTGTGCCCCTATTGGGAGGTGGGAAAACTGCTTCCTTGTGCTGCAGAAGCTCATGTTTTTTATTACCCGTCGCAATGTCATTACATGGACTGTCATGGGCTCAAAAATTGCTTTTTCCATTGTCATCTTCTCTCTCAGGCTGCCTAGACAGAGGAGAAAGGTGAAAGCATGGAAATGTTTGCATTGTCACATGATCTGCTTTTTCTATATTCTTTTTGAAATAAATGTCTATAGATCAAGTGCTAGTTTTCATTTGATGAAGCTTCGTGGATTTGGTTTCACAGTAAAGAGGAGGCTGGCATGAAAACTGCGAAACTAAGAGATGAGAAAGAGGTCTTGGATAGGCAGCAGCGTGCTGATATTGATGCTCAGAAGAATCTGGAACAAAATCTTCAGCAGCTTGAAAATCGGAAGCACGAGCTTGAGACTCAGGAGAAACAGATGCAAACAAGGTTGAAGAAAATTCTTGATGCAGTTAAGAAGCATGATGAAGAACTGAAACGGGTGAAAGAAGAACAGCGTGAGATGAAAAATAAACTTCGACGCTCCAGGTTGGTCAGATTGAGCTATGATACATGCTACTGAATACCATGCTCTGGTCGTATGGAAGTTCAAGTAACTGCATTTGCAAAATTACTTGTTTATGTAAATAACTTGAAATATCTGTTCTTTTGACAGAGAAAAACATGACAATCTGCGCAAACGACTTGATGAAGTAGAGGACCAACTACGCGAGTTGAAGGCTGAGAGACATGAGAATGAGAGAGATGCCAGATTGTCTCAAGCAGTTGAAACACTGAAGCGTCTGTTTCCCGGTGTTCATGGTCGAATGACAGATCTCTGCAGGCCAATACAGAAGAAGTATAACCTTGCTGTAACAGTTGCAATGGGCAGATATATGGATGCAGTAGTAGTTGAGGATGAACAAACAGGAAAAGAATGCATCAAGGTGCGAAAGCAACTATTCATACTAATGATTCTTCTAGTATCAAGTAGTTAAGCGGTGGTAATCTGGTTTCTCCTGCCACGGTTTATTAAGATTACCTGATTATATTTCTCAACTTCTATCTTGGTTTGGTTACTTGTGATGCTGTAACCTGGTGATGCTAACCTAGAAAGAAATTTCTTCTAAAAGTGCCTTCTGTTTTCAGGGACCGTTCCTTCCTTATTCACTTCTTTGTTTTCTTTCTTTTTATTTGTTAATTAAAGCATTTTAACTTTATGTAAATATATTAATGTATTTTATATAGATGTTGCTGTGCTTGCTTTAGAGGTTCATTTTTGGAGTGGGATAGGTCTTATCATTTTTGTCTTTGATGTTATACTCCTTTTGAATATCTACCTTTCTCCTTCATAGAGACTGCAATTAACATGCTACCTCTCTGGAAAAAAGCAAATGCTGTAAGTGATATGATTCTCCACATGTTATATTCTTGGGGCAGATTATGCTTCTATAAGTGACTGTACCTCTATCTGGTTTAATCAGTTTAGTGTAAGAAAGAACAATGGTATTTGAAGTGTTGTTATATGGGATCGGTTTTAGGATGTGATATTCCCTTGAAATGCTTTCGTCTACAACTGGACTAGGGAGCATTTCTCTGATCCCGGGACAGTGGGCTTGATTCATTTCCCGTAGATTGACATGCTCTTTTTGATGTGTTTATTGCCCCTAAATTTTTCTATTGTGTTAATTGTGCCTCTACGTTCTTTGTTATGTGTAGTATCTGAAAGAGCAAAGACTTCCTCCTCAGACATTTATACCTCTTCAGTCGGTCCGTATAAAGCCAGTAGTTGAGCGGCTGCGGACATTGGGTGGGAGTGCACAGCTGGTTTTTGATGTTATACAGTATCCTGTGCTGTTATATTAATTATTATACCTAATATGTTGATTATCCATATTCCTCAACCATACACCTGTCTATGATGATGGGAAAATCTTATCAGAAACTCTGAGGTTTTATGCTTAACAGTAACACAGATTTGATCAAGCACTGGAGAAGGCTATATTATTTGCTGTTCAGAATACCATTGTTTGCAATGACTTAAAAGAAGCTAAGTATCTTAGCTGGGATGGTGATAGACTTAAAGGTAAGATGGTGCTTTTCACTGATGAACAACAAAAAGTACTTCCCTTCTTACTATACAAGTTAATCTTGGTTTAACAACACCCATATTGCTTGTAGTTGTGACTCTTGATGGGATTTTGTTAACAAAATCTGGTACAATGACTGGTGGTACTAGTGGTGGAATGGAAGCACGATCTCACAAATGGGATGACAAAAAAATTGACGGTCAGTTGAGTTTGTTATCCATGTGTCTGGTTGGTTGCATAGTCCTGATTCTTTTTTCCCCTGTTTGTAGTGCTTAAGAAGAAAAAAGAAGGTCTTGAGTCAGAGTTGGAGGAGCTTGGATCAATAAGGGAGATGCAGCTTAAGGAGTCTGAAGCATCTGGCAGAATCAGTGGACTTGAGAAAAAGATTCACTATGCTGAGATTGAAAAGGTTTTTGACTATCTATTCTTAAAGTTTTGTGAGCCCTCCTATTAGTCATTTGAGATTCATACATTGTCATCTATTTTCGGTTTAAGATGCCCTTGTAGCTTCTTATATAGCAACTTCCTTCCTGATAAAGTTTGATATAGTGAAGGGGGAGTATGGTTATTGTATCTCTAAACTTTGTAGTTTGCTGAGGTTCTTGTGTGTTTTCTTGGGTCCAACTCCATCTTTATTGCCTTTGTTCCAGTTTCTAGAACACTATTTTGAGATTTCTCAAATACTTGACATGTTTTGCTGATAAAAAAGTACTCAAGACACATTATAGAAATAATATGGTTTATATAACTCAATTCTTTCAAGAAATAAAATTTATTTAACAGTTTAAAATCCGAATTTGCTCTGATGTTTCAATTATTCTAATATTTTCTGCTGCTTTTGCTGTTAATACACAAGTCTAGTGGACTGCGAAACTCTCTGTCTGATCATTTCATGTCAACATTAAACAGACTGAAGTAAGCTATTAGTGAGGACCACCAACAATATAGCTTGTTTTGTTTCTTTGAGGGAAGTAACTAGTTTATATTTATATAAGGATAAACAATTGCTTAATAATCAACTCCTATGATCACAAACCTTGGTATTTTGTTCTTAGGGCCACCCTGAGCATTATATCCTCATGTTGATTGGTTCTTTCAGTCTCAATCTAGTTGCTCATCAAGTTGATGGCACTTTGGAATTGAAAGGGTGTTAATGTTTTGCTTTATACTCGACTGATTTATTGCTGCAACTTATTTGTTGATGGACAATTTCTGAAGAAGGAACTCTATCTATACTCTTCATTTCTTCTTTGATACATTATGGTAAAAAAAGATGACATACTCACATTTATTTATACTAACAAATGTTCAAATTCTTTGAAAAATAAACTTTATTTATATTTTGGATCTACTTCTGTTTACAATATTTTTGGAGAGTTCGAGCAATGTGTGGCTCAACAGTCGTGGTGTCTTTTGCCCTAGCTTTTCACTTCTTTCATAGCTTATTAATTCTGTATCCCTGTTAATGTACTATCGCTTATTGGCCTTTTCATTTGTCTATGTTCTGCATCTTGTAATGCTGACAGCTTGAGTTGTCTTGCAGAAAAGTATTGCAGACAAACTTCAAAATTTGGAACGCGAAAAGGGGAGTATTGAAAATGAAATTAGACATATCCAGCCTGAACTTGAGCAGGTGTTTATACTACCTATCTTAGAATCTTTGGTTTTCTTTTTGTAACATGGGTCTTACTAGGAGTTTCTGCAGTTGAACAGAAAAATTGATGCAAGGGCACAAGAGATCTTATCACGAGAGAAAAGGATCAATGACATTGTTGACAGAATCTACAAAAAGTTCAGTGAATCTGTTGGGGTGAGAAATATTAGGGAGTATGAAGAAAATCAGCTCAAAGCTGTTCAGGAAATGTCTGAAGAAAGGCTGAATTTACATAATCAACAATCGAAGCTTAAGTCACAGTATGTTTCCTCTCTGATTAATGTTGTCGGTTCCTTAAAACTATTAGAATAAATTCAATGATAAATAGATACCGACCTCGACCTGATCATTTGACATTTTGATACAGTTTCTCATAATCATATTTCTCTGCCCTTGAGCCAAACAAGCGTCCATATTTTTTTAAAAAAATTGGACTTGCTTTTCCTCGAGTATTTTGATGTCCTCATCAGTTGTTTGAGCTATAAAGCTAATAATAATATTGAAGGCTCGTTACTGTTTTAAAAGTTGCATTGTTAATTTTCAGCCTAGTTGTAGCACATGCCACTTCTTAATTCAAGCATGTTTCAGGTTGGAATACGAGCAGAAGCGGGACATGGATTCACGAATTGTAAAACTGGAATCAACCCTTAATAACTCAAAAGAGAAATTAAAGGAGGTTGAGACCAAGGAGTCGGATCTGAAGTCGTCCATGGAGAAAGCTACAAAGGAGATAGACGATTACAAGGAAGAAGTATTAGGTATGCTTTAGGTTTCAATTTTTTGTAGAGCCCTTTCACTAGCTTTTCAGCCTTGTTGGACTGGATATTTCTGTATGCTTGTACTTTCTTTGTAGAAGTATTACAAAAGATTCCTTCTCCAATATCTGTAAAAGCCTCATCAGATAAAGTGCATATTTTGATAGGGTGAAACTCTACCATGTTCTGCTTCTTTTATGATAAATCAGATCACAGCAACAACTGCCAATTTCTAACTAGTCTAAAACATGGAAAAATAGCATTGCATAATTCTTTTTCCTGTTCACATTTTCGAAACATGAGAAGTTGAATTGGAGCTATTGTTTTGGTGTCGTGCTTTCTTCCTTTCGGTGCAAATTGGAATTAGTTGAAGATGCTGAAATCCTGTTACACTTCACAGAAAAATCTGTATAAATAGACAGGGTAAACTTCTCTTCTGCAAATTTTGGATGTTGTCACAGCACTTTCTTAGTGCTTTTTTAAACATTAATAATTCTTGCCTATAAAAAAAAACATCTTCTGGGACTTCACGGAACGCAAATTGTGTTTGAATAAATTGGTAAAGAGGGAGTATCACTTCCTGATGATGGTAATTAACTAGTTATACATTCACTTCCCAATTCAATTATATTTCATCTCCTCCTTTGAATATACTTTTTTGGTCATGTTAGGCAACTGAATGCCCAGTATTAGTCATTCCGTTTCCTATGTTCGCACTTTGCAATAGGCAATATGTCCCTTTCTCCCAATATGTTGTACATTAAGAGAATTTTATTCCTGTCTTTCTGCAGCATGGAGGTCCAAATCAGAAGAATGTGAAAAGCAGCTGCAGGAGTGGCAGAAAAAGATCTCTGCTGAAACAACTAGCATTAGCAAACATAATCGTCAAATTAAATCAAAGGTTTTTCTGATCAATGATAATTTCTTGGAGAAGTTCTTTCTTATACTAGTCATGGCTTCTGAGAATCCACTCATTTTTGCCAATTGCATTCATATATGTTGAAAAGGAGTGCTTTCCTCTTAAAAATATGAGTATATGAGTGCTTTTGTTCATTGTTTTACAGGAGGCACAGATTGAACAACTGAATTCAAAAAAACAGGAAATATTGGAGAAATGTGAACTGGAGCAAATAGAACTGCCCACTATCTCTGATCCAATGGATACTGGAGAGTCTACACCTGGCCCTGTTTTTGATTTCAGTAAACTGAGTAGAACGTATCAGCAGATTACGAAGCCCGCTGAAAGGGAGAAACATGAGGTGGATTTTACTCAGAAAATTGCTTCCTTCATGTCAGAGATAGAAAGAACAGCTCCAAATCTGAAGTCCCTTGATCAATACAAAGATTTACTGAAAAAGGAGGAAGATGTTAATAAAGAATTTGAAGTGGCCAAAAATGAGGAGAAGAAAGTTACTGATGAATATAATAGAGTTAAAGGGGCCAGGTATTATTAATCTCAAATGCTGAAATTCACATGTATCTCGATATAATTTCACCATGATATTAAGTGGTTACTTTACTTGTTGGAGATGAGGTTACAGTATGCTGTCAGGAGAGCATTACCCTATAGAATTGTTTGATCTATGTATGCTTGCTTATTTACGGTTGTTCAGTCCTCTGCTTCAATTAATGTTTTTATAAATGGGGTTTTAAAAAGGGTATTCTGCTTTGGACAAGTCTTTGAAATCCATGTGATTGAGGTCACGTTTATTGATCTTCTATTAAAACCAATGTCTAATTTATCTATCCTTAAATTATCCTTTCCAAGGATGAAGAAACTACCGGAAAAGACACATAAGGCACCAAAAAAAAGAAGAAAGAACTAGAGAAATTTATGTATTGCTGAAGCATATATGTATTTTTTTATTTCAAATTTTTTTGTTGAAGCGTGTTCTTCTTGCACTCTTTCTGGCCATATTCTTGATCAGTTAATATATGCATGAGAAAATATGTTCCTATTTGTAGGTCCCTTTCTTTCCTTTTTTCCCAGTCTTTGGTGTGGTCTTTAGGGATATTTGTTGCGTTTGATTAGACGTAGAATGGTGGGATAATCCTTTTATATTCTATCCTGTAGAAAAAATAGCAAAAGTTGACTACCATATCTGTTATCGTTACTGTGTGGTATTTTGTTGCTCTGAAGTCTGCATGTTTCCTACTTGTGGGATTAAAGAGTATGTTGTTGGTGAAGTTTGCATGTACTGCTTGCAGGTGTGAATTGTTTATGAAAGCTTTTAATCATATATCTGGCAAAATCGACAAGATATACAAGCAACTCACAAAGAGCAATACACATCCTCTCGGTGGGACAGCATATCTTAACTTGGATAATGAAGATGAGCCATTTTTACATGGTATCAAGTATACCGCTATGCCCCCAACGAAACGATTTCGGGATATGGAACAGCTTTCAGGAGGAGAGAAGACGGTTGCGGCACTTGCATTGCTTTTTGCTATCCACAGGTAATCTATGTGGCTACTGACGAACTCATTGTGCCAGCAGGAAGTAGGGAAATACTTCTTGTAGTCTCAGAAATTACTGATGTTTCTTTGGCAAAGTTTACATCCACTTGATATGCAAATATCAGATAGTGTGAGCGCATTGTAGATAGTGTCATAGTGATAATACCTATCTTGTTTCCTTCCAATTTGAACTTGTGCAAAAAATGTTTGACATTTTTTTGTGTGATTTTCAGTTTTAGACCTTCTCCATTCTTCATACTGGATGAAGTTGATGCTGCATTGGATAATCTGAATGTTGCCAAAGTTGCTGGATTTATTCGATCAAAGTCGTGTGGAGGTGCTAGGCTTACTGAGGATCCTGAAGAAGGATGTGGCTTCCAAAGCATTGTTATCTCTCTGAAAGACAGCTTTTATGACAAAGCTGAAGCTTTGGTTGGTGTTTACAGGGATGCCGAGAGAGGGTAAAGATTCTGCAGCCTCTCGATCACTCACTTCCCTTCTCTCTTCTTACTTAAGATAATAACATCAACATGCTGTTTTTTTCTTTTCTTGTTGCAGTTGCTCGAGCACATTGACATTTGATCTGACAAAGTACAGGGAATCGTGAAAGTTCAATCTCTTGTTCTCTGGATGTTTAGATTGTATGTAACTGATCTTTGGTGGGTCTCGTTAATATAACAGTTCGAATGTAGTGTAGATTGGTATATAAGTGGATCTTTAACATTATATACATATAGTTGTTTGAAGTTTCACAACGCCAATAGTGGCTAGTATCTAAATGTATTTTACTTATGATTTGAAGAACTACTTCTTGTGTTGCTTATTTGCTTTGAAATCTTCACTTAGAGCGCATGAAACTCATAATTACGACCATAGCATGTTATACGAAAGCAGGAGAGAATGACACATAGTTTAGTCTCATAATGTTACAAGTAGAACTAAAAATGTGCCTACATAGCTTACAGAAAAAGCTAATACACAATCAATTAGTTGCAGGCTTCATTAGCTTGAGATAAGTGTTGAGCCAAAAGAGAAGCAGATCTTTCAGAAACCAAAGCTTGAATGAGCATGGTCTTTACTTCCCAAGCACTGTAGGGATAATTTTGTCTGGCATATGAATTCAACAATGCAGCTGTTGATTGCTTCACTAATCTGGCAAATACGTTATCCCCATCGTCGTTTCTTCCAGCAGCTTCTAACAATGTTAGATCGTACCTGTATCGCTCGTAGGCCCTGGATCCAAATATTTTAGATACTGTCGATGTCTCTGGTACCATTTTTGGCCATGACTCTCTCCTGCTGCTCCAATACCTATTTCATTCACCAATAGCAAAATAACAGTTTTTTATTTTATTTTATAGAATAGTGATAATGCTAGCAATTTTAGAGTAGTAGAAAGAAGGGTTTCTTACTGAGGAGTACATCTTCCTCTGTTTCTGGTGTACACAAATCCAGGTCTAAACTGTTGCGCCGATACATTGAAATCTCCCAAGTAGAAGTAATAAGTAAATAAGAGCACTAGAAGAGCCAAATGATTCTTCAGTATAAGAAAATTAGCCATTTTATTTTGAGCTTTTGCAGTTATCTCAAACTCTCTACTGGAAGTTATGTACATTTGGATCTGAAGAAAAACACATCCTCGAAAGTGGTGCAAATTTGAAGTTGCTTGCTTTTATTGAAACTATCACTTTCACTGTTTCTCCATTTTTTAACTTTATTTGCTATACATGATGGGTCAGGTGTTTGTTTGTAGCTAATGACATCCCACGTGGCGGATAGCTTACCTTGCACGAATAATTTATCCTTTTCTTTATATAGGGACCGTTGTGGGTTATATTCCATCTTATTTTGATAGTGTCAGTTTGAATTCCATATTTATATACAATCAATTAAACCTAGTAATCGTGGTAACTAATGATATGATTTCCCTTGTAGGAAAAAAAATATGTGATAGTAATTTACGACAAGCTGTGAGCTGTGGCAGTACATAATGGTAATTGATAGTGGTTGTTTTAACCAGTGTTACAGAGTGTAAAGAAAACTAAACTTAGTAATTAATGTCTAAATAATTATAATTTGAGACTTCAAAAAAAAAAAACTTGGTGAATAAAATTTGAATGATTCAAAATCCAAATCTTTATCCAGTATAATAAATAAAATCCCTGATATAAAAAGAAAATGAAAATGATGGAATCAAAGAGTTCTCACGCTAGATATTTCAAATTTGAGCCATTAAAGAGATAGAGAATAGTAACAAAACCCAGTGTGTATATATGTACAACTGATAAATCAGGACAGATACAACACTTGACCACAATTATATTGCAATAATAAAAAAATGGGTTTGAAGCAACAATATATACATATTACGCGCAGGAGTGGCAATCATCCAAAGAGTTCCTCATGTGTAAGTCCCTAATAATGGATAGTGTTTTTGGGAGTGTATTTTACTAACATCGCAAACCAAATCAAATAACTGACAACCGGACAGTACTCAGACTTAACCTTTCATTCTCCGGGAACAATTCACTTACATGTAGTTTGCAAATGGCAAGTGCTATCTAAAAAGGTGCAAGGACTTCTGTATAACTCAGTGCAAGAAGTCCCTCATTGGATCGTCATGGAGGACCTTTTTCATTCTGTAGGCCTCCATTTCTTCCGGTGTAACCTACACAGAGAAATGTGGTAAGACAGCCCAAAAGAAAAGATACAGAGAAGAAGGGAAAGATAAAAACGAAGAATCAGATGTACCTCGTCATTGTATTTCACGTTGTATTTCCTTTTCCTTTCATCCCTCTCTTCTCTCTTCTTTTCATCCTCCTGCTCGGACAAGGAATACAAATTTAAGATCGTGTTAGAGCATCCAAATATACATGTGAGCTAGAGCCAACTGAGTATCCACACTATTAAAACATGGATCCAGTCAGGCTATCCACCACCACCCACTCTTTTCCACTATCATTCTTTGTAAACATCGAAAAGAAAAAGAAATTACATTTTGTTTCCAAAAAGAAGAAGAGGAAACTGAGTTAATTGATCATCATGACGTGTGAGAAATCAAGATGAGTGGCTTCATAATCACCAAGAATAGGTTAAAGGGGATACCTTTTTAAGAGCTTCAGCCAGCTTTTGCTGGTCCAGAACCAAATCGTCAGGAACTTCAGTTCCCCAAGTAGTGAGCCTCTTCTCCTCAACCGGCGCATGTGTATCTAGATTGATCACATATTTGATGAAAAAAATATAAATATAAAAGTTTGAGATAAACGGCTACACTGCATACAAGTATACCTACAAAGTGACAGGTAAGAGGTTCATGCCACATTAGGAAAATATGTACACATCTGAATTACAAACGCTAGGAAATCAGACAGTTCACTGATATTTCTGTCATCAAATACGCAATTCCCCCACAATTGCATGTAGATTCATAATACAATGAACAACAGAGGGTAGTTGAACCAAAGGAGGAAAGTTAACTCCTTTGACTTATGTCAAATTCTACTATTACATTGCTGCCCCAAGAAAAAACTGTAGAAGGTTGCTAATTCCAGTAATAATCAAATTCTTGACCAAAATTGAAGAGGACGGACAGGCAAAATCTCAGCAGTCTATGAAATAAATGCTCTGTATTTATAGGTAAGAAGACCCTAGACATTCACAACATCTAATCCGGAATCCTGATCATAGATTTCAAACATAGTGACAAAACAACAACTGTATCCGTCCCAAACAAGTTGGGCTCGGCTATATGATTCCTCACTGACTATGTTTCCCTTTTAATTCATCTCAAGCCAACATCAAATGAAGTAATAAATATAAAAGACAATAAAAATACCAGCAGTTCTCCATCTTTCCTATTGCGTAAAAATCTCTAATAGTGCTAAAAGACTCCTATAGGGCATAAGATCTAAAGTAAACATATTAAGAATACTCCCAATCAATAGGGTATCATGGAAAATACTTGGATTTGAGAAACTAGACTTGAAAAGCATTACCGTTCTGCTATATTTTTACTGGTTTGACAACGAGAATGTGCTCTAAGAAAAGAGTTGATGATATCATTTGGAATTACGTTGATGATGATCTAGTTCACAATGTGCTTTTTTTCTTTTTTTGCGGAGGAAAGTAGCAGGTAACTTAAAGAAGTAATATGATGGTCTCTCGTAACTTCGGGTCATATGCATCCATAAAATCTAAAATCAAACAATAAAGAATTGTGAAAGTTCCATTATCAGGAAACTGGATTATCGGGGGTAGCAACCTGAATTTCAATAGAGAACACTAACCTTCAGCAGACTCCTTGCGAGCAATATTGGCCTTCATAAGATCAGCAGAAGTTTCAGCTGCTTCAATTCCAGCAGAACCTGTACAGTAGCTGTTTCTGATTGTCTGTTTGCAGCATTTGTAACCCCAATGGTGATCCTTCCACCATGAACCCCAAACTGTGGTGTGGTTATTGATAAAAACATCCTCTTCATATTTGCTCCTAGGAATAGACATCTCCTACAGCAAGCAACTCACAAGTTATGCCAAACAAACGAATCTAGAAACATTATCCACTCTTAATTTCCTAATAAATGTTATTTCTAGGTCTATCCTATTTCCCAGAAAATGGAGCAAGTATTTCTTTGCATCGCACAGACTAGTTGTAACAACTTGAGAAGGTTTTGGAGACGGTATCTGAAATTTGTTGTGCTGTCCAGATGTTTATGTAAATGAGGATAGTTAAGTCTTGAATCTGATTAGCTGTATGAAAGGCAGATGATAGTTTCTTTGGGTATCAGTATACATTCATTCTTTAATAATACTCTCAGAGAGTTTAATAAGTAATATTTCTTTATATATCAAGTTGTTTCCAGTTTGGATAAACTTGGTTAGGATAAGAATAGAAATACCCGCATCTTCAAAAGAAAAAAGAAAAAAGATGTCGAATTGCCTTCAATCGAGGTAAACAGAGTCATATGATTGAAGACTGGATTGCTGGATATGATGGAAGAAGAGGATGATCTCTTGAAATTATTCTGCTCTCAATACTTGAAGTAGGAAATAGTGATGAAGTTTATTATGTTGCTGGAACTGAAAGGTGAAGGGAATTTAAACCAGCAGAGATTGGAATGAAGCAGAATGAACCCAAATGAAATCAGATACTTTTTTACAATCGCAACAACAATTAAGCTTCAATCTCAGAGTAATTTACCATGTCCTAAAACTTGCAAAGTAATTTATGCAGTTTTTGATGAAAGAATTACCTGGCCCTTCACAATCCTACCAGCACAATCATATTCAACTTCTCTCTCACTCTGACCCAACAGTAGTTCTCTCGGGAGTAGTTCTTCACTGGCAGCATTACCATACTTCTCCATGATATCCTCCTTTGTTTGTGACTTCAGTTTCTCCTTGTTAACCTTGTAATTTTTGTAAAGCAGTTCTGCTTGGGATGGAGCTGCTTGCATATGAACATCATGCCCTTTGTCAAAAGCTTCCCAAGCATGAATATTCAGCTGCTTGAACTCCAATGCTTGACCACTAACTCTATTTTGGTTATCACCCTATAAGAGGAAACATAAAAGGATGACTAAGTCAAAAAAACATGAACAATGAAAACCAATACTATTTGGTGGAATCAAATGTACACTTACAGCATAGAACTTATCATTTGGATCCATATCTGGAAGAGGGTCTTCACGCATGGACCGGGTTTTGGGATCATAGTGTGCAGAATTGACGTCAAGATTAAGAAGATATTTTGCTGTATCTTCCCGGATACGTAGATTCCTGGACAATGCAGAAGCATCAGTAGCTTGATAAAGTAGCACGCAGACCAATATGTGTACTATGTACTTTCTACATAGAACAAGTCAACCATTCACTTAACCCCTCATTCCTCCCCCCCAAAAAAAAAAGAACAGAGGAGCCCAAAAGTGAATAGGCAGGAAGGGATCAAAAATGAAAAGATAATAAGGAAGACAGACCTAACAGTTCCTGTGCTTCCACCACCAGTGGTTCGTACACGCTTCTCAACTTTTGCAAAATCCATCTGCTTGCTTTCGTCAACCTTGGCTTCATCTACCTTCAAAGCATCTTCAAAATCTTCATCTTCGCTATCTCCTCTTTCTTCATCCTCTTTGTTATTTTTCTCCTCCAACTTTTTTAGTTGTTGATCTTTAAGGTATTTCTTTCTTGCTTCATCCCTTGCTTCATATCGTTCAATGATATGAGCATAAGAAGCAGCATCATAACCATTCCAACGATCCCTTTTACCATCATAATCCAGCTCAAACTGCTCTATCTTCTCATCAGGAGCAATATGTTTTCCGGTCCATTTTGCTCCTAATTTGCGTGGCCTGTCCATGCATGACTTAGCATCGTGCGTCATTGCTCCACAGCTGTGTCAGTCACATTATATTCAGATTATCACGTAAGAAAGCACATTAAGCAATACTATTTGTCTATTTCAACACCAAAGTACATATAAGGTTTGTTATTTCTTAAATCCAAAAAAGTTGTTGGCCTTTTTCCAACTTTAGTGTTGGAATCAGATGAGTACACTAATTTTCTATCAACTTCCCAGAGTAAAAAGTATACACCAGAAATTGAAGTTCCGCCAGGCACCAACCAGACAATGACTACAAGATTTGAATTTCCAGATCAAAGGATACTCTTTTGATTGAAGTCCCTTTTGACCATATTAAAGGTAAGAGACATAATGTATACATCTAGGAAAGCCAGCAAAAAGAATGTGAATCACCAATACATCGGAAACTACCAAGAAAATCAATGGTTTACTTACTTTTCACAAGCACCCTTTCTATACTTGTCAGCCTGATATATTTTTGCACCTCTGTCATACCATGATTTCGTGTAATTTGGATCAGATTTCCATTTCCTTTGATGTTTCAAACTCTATGGAATAGAACAGCAAGTGAATGTCAAAAGTGCACCTAGGTAATCAAGAAATGCAACACTGACCGAAACTCTAAACAAGGAGAAAAACACATACTGGTCTCTCTGCATTGAGATACCAAGGAGCTGAAGACATATACTGAGGAATGTGAGGATTAATTTCTTTTCCATCCTCATCCAACTCTGCTGGTGCAAGACCAGCCTTTCGCGCTTCTTCTAATTCCAACTGTTTCCTGTGGTCCTCCCTAGACTTAAACGCCACTGCATTTTTACAAAATTAGAGTTGCATCAGATAAATTAAAGATTTTATCATGGGAGCAACCACTCTCTTATGCAGAAAAGCTTTATGCAGCATGAACTTGATCCCATCAAAGCATCAAACTTTAGGCATAGTTTATTTCTTAGAAGATTTTTTAAGCTGTGGAAAGATAATATTATTTCCAAAAACATGTGTCAATTTTTTTTCAGGAAGTTTCTTCAAAAAACTTTTTCAATTAGAAAGGACGTGACTTATGAGGTATTTCTCATTGAAAAACACTTCTTCCACTAACAAACCACCCAAAACCTTTATTTAAAAAAATCTCCAAACACATTTTTCTTCTAAACAAACCATTTTTTTTTCAAAAATTGTCCAGATAGCACCTTTACATCAACTGAATCCATGATAAATCTATTATTCCATCTAAATACAAATTAATCCAATGATAACAATATGCAGCTAGAACAACAATCCCAAACATATAAATCCAGTATATATATAAAAATTCTTTTTCCATATGTCCAATTCGCTCTATGTTGCGCCCGCATAATTCAATATACTCAATAATTATACTTTTAAATTACAGCTTAGCAAATTATACCAAGAAAAACTTGCATTCGAGCAAATATTAGCAAATTATATGCAAAAAGATTGCAGTCCAGCAAATATTAGCAAATTATATCCAAATAACTAGCAGTCGAGCAAATTTTGGCAAATTATATCCAAAAAAAACATGCAGTCGAGCTAATATTAGCAAATTATATCCACAAACTTGCAGTCGAGCTAATATCAGCAAATTATATCCAAAACTTGCAGTCGAGCAAATATTAGCAAATTATATCCAAAAAAAAAACTTGCAGGCGAAAAAATATTAGCAAATTATATCCCAAAAAACTTGCATTCAAGCAAATATTATCCCTATTCGTAACATAGAAAATATGCGTGCCTGAAGCAGTAGCCATGATTGATTCTCCACATACAAATCCCTAAATGAATGAATCAAACACCAAACCTAGAGAGAGAACTCTATGATTCCAACAATGTGGTGATTCTTTGATTGATTATGGGGTTCCGGGGTTCCACTTTATGGGTCGGGTTTAGTTTATGGATAAATGACAGAAATCTCACCTTTAAATTCTTTTATTATCATTATTCCCTATTAGTTTTACAAATCTCCAAAATCTCTTATTTTCACACATTAAATTAATGTATCAGCACATCAAATTAATGTATCTCGCACATTACATTAATGTATCATTTATAAAATGTACATCAGATTAGTGTATCATGTATAAATATAATATATCTTACTTAACGATTAATGTATTTCGCGTATCAGATTAATATATCAGCGCTTATATTACTGTATCATTTGAGGAATTTTTATAATTATTAACTTATAAGGGACAAGTGATAATTTAACATGAAAGCCCATGACAATTTCATTGGGCCTCAAATATTTTGGGCTCTCAATTTCATTGGATATACTTTGCATCACATATCCAACTCAGTTCGAGGAAATTTTAGAAATAGCGATACTTTGAGCTCTAATTATCAACTATAGTGATAGTTTGATTAATTATCAAAAGTAGCAATAGTTCAATGTATCAATTCGCTTAGCATTTGTTCATTTTGAATCCAATAAGAAACAACAAATACCAACTAGAACAAATCTAATACAATTCTAAGTGAAACAAAATAAATAAAACTCAAACTCTCGCTATATATCGTAATTTTTAAACTATCACTATTCTGAGTAAATACATGCATATGTCTTCTCTATTAGGTAACTATTCTCCACTTATTAATATGATATGATGATGCGAGAGAGCCCAAGACAAGATCACAAGGCTTGTATTCAAGTGCTCTTATTTTATGTATATTCATTGTATACAAGTAATAGATTTAAAATCTAATATGTACTCATGATAAAATTTTAAACTCATAAACTTTAAATACACACATGTCAGGATAATAGCATGGGGGGCTCAAAAGTATTAGAAAAAAGATATGTGACTAAGGCTCCCAATTTGGAGGGCCCTAATTATTTTTTTAATAAAAAATAGATTTTAAGTTATTATTTATACTAACAAATATTGAATATTATTTGTAGAAAAATGTAAAATGAAAGAATTATTAGAAGAAACTTAATATATTTAAAGTATTATATCTCATGAAAATAATTTAAAATAAGAATAATTATATTATTAATTAAAAAAACTATTTAAAGAAAATTAATTATATAAAAATTATTAATAGTTGAATAGTTAATATAATACTGATAACTCTATTTCTTGTGGGGAGATTAATAGACACCACAATGTGGGCTATTAGGCTCAGCCTGAACAAGGACAACTCATACACATGCATCTGAATATAGTATATGTGAAATAATAAACGTCAAATAAGACTTTTTCTTTTTCTTTGGTTGCGGGGTAAATTCACCCCACGTAGCATAATGTGATGTATTCAAATTTCAATCCGCTCCGTATCGCATGAGCAAATTATTAGATTTCAAAGATGTGAATAAAAAGTAAAGAGTTATGACTTTTATGAAGGATTGTTATTTTTGCAAAGATTGTAACTTTTACGAAAGGTTATGTCTTGTCTAAAAGATTGTGACCATTCAAAAGGTTGTGCATTTTCTAAAGAATGTGACCTTTTTGAAAGTGTGTCTCTTTTTCAAAATGTTGTGACATTTTAGATAAAGAACAATTAACACATTTTTATACTATTTTTTATTGGCTATAAATAGAGATGTTTTCTCTTGTTTTTTGAAATTGAATTCTTCACATTTTCTTCATACATTTCTTTCAAAAAAAAAAAGTTGATTGATCGTGTCTGTGTGTATGATTTAGTTGCTGTCTTTTTTGAGTTCGTTGATATTATTGAAATTTGAGATAGGCTACTTCTTTGATAGTTGATCCATTTTATCTTGAAAGAAATTAATCTACACAACCTCGAATACTTGAAGAGATTAAATTTCTTAAGGAAATACAATATAAATTATATCGACTCGAATAATTCTTTTTTTCTTATTATTTTGTTATTTGCTAATTAAAATACCAGAGACAACACAAACCACACACTAATGGCGATTGAATTTTCCCGTTAATGTGTTAATTTCATTGCCCTGATTACAAATGAGGACAATCATTTAAAGAATGACAAAAGCCGATGGTTAATGAGATGAGTGGACTCCTTATAAGGATTGGATAATCCTCTTCCTTTGAGCTAGCTTTTGGGGTGTGAATTAGGCTTAACACCTAATTTCAAATGGAATCAGAGCAGGACCCGTCTCACCCGATGTTGGGATTCTCAAAATCAAAATTGCCCATGCACCAGATGCTAAGCACTGGGCGTGAGATCGGGTATTAAAGAATGACAAAAGTCGATGGATAACGAGATGGGTGAACTCCTTATAAGGTTTGAACAATTCTCCTCCCTTTGAGCTAACTTTTGGGGTGTGAGTTAGGGCTGAGACCTAATTTCACAATATTGTAGAAAAATGTTCTATATCAAAAGAATAATTCTTCAAACTTTAAAGAAAACTACTATAAAGCAAGCGTTCTATTATAAATTTTCGTATATTTTAGACAAATTAAGCTTGAATAAATTTCAAAATATATTTGAAAAAACATGAAGCATAGCTTATATTCTTAAGTTCAAAAAGCTATAAATAAAGAAAGATATACCCATAAGTTTGGCATAATTTTACCATATTTATTATGAATTAGGTAATAGGTAATATATTATTCTTAAATTATAACATGATATCTTAATAACAAACTAATAATAACTAGTTATTTTTTAATATAATTTTCTCACATTCTACTTGCAATCTTTCACGGGGAGCATTCATTTTCAGACCAAATAACCAAAAAGGTAAATAAAAAATAATTAAAGTTGTAAATAGATATATATTTTTAATATAAAATATGAAATTTTGGGGATAAATTTTAAAGTTTAATAAGATATCATTCAATACTATTTCCTCCGTTTCATTGTACATGTCATCACTATAAATAGTTGAATCACAATACTTGTCATTTTATAAAGGGAAAAAGGATTAAAAATGCCCTTAAACTATGTGAAAGAAACAAAAGTGTCATTCGTTTACAGTTTGGCCCAAAAATGCTCTTACCGTCAATATGTTGGTTCAAAAATGCCCTTAAACTATGCGAAAGGAACAAAAATGTCTCCCGTTTGTAGTTTGATCCAAAAATGTTCTTGTCATCAATACTTTGGTCCAAAAATTCCCTTATTGTTATTTAATGGATCAAAAAAGTTCATTTGCCAAATAAATATATTATTATTTTCATTTTGACACATTTTTTTCAATTAATGTTTTTTAAAAATTAGCAAATGCTTTCTTACTTAATTCAGAAAAATAAAAAATGAAAATATTTTTATTTTATTTTTTATCGTTATATAACTATAAATAAATGATAGATATACTATGATCTTATATATATGACATATACTATTTATCGAAAGGGTACATGAAATTATTCTATTTTAATTGATAAAATGAGATTAAGAAGAAAAAATATATTTTCTACATTTTTATTTGTTAAGGTGATTTTAGAAAAAGAAAACAAGAATAGTGTTCCTTAATAATAAAATTTTAATTAGGAAGAAGATGTGTTTAAAAAGAAAAATAACATATTTATTCAGTAAAAGGGCATTTTGACCCATTTTGTAACTATACGGGCATTTATGGATCAAAGTATTGAATGCAATGACATTTTTGAGTAAAAGTATTGATGATAAGGGTATTTTTTATCCAAACTATAAACGTAAGATATTTTTGTATCTTTCACATAGTTTAACGGCATTTTTGGCTGTTTTTCCATTTATAAATTTTATGCATAAATTATCATATTTTGCCTATATACCCTTGATAGAGTAGTTGAATAATCTTGAAAATGTCTTCCTTATTTATTATAAAATTGACTTTAAAATATTTAATAAGTATAAAAGGGTAAAGTTAAATTATTTGTTGATGTAAATACAAAATAAAAATGTAACATATAAAATGTAGGGCAACTTTCACATATAGCAAATATAAATTTATATTTGTATCCCACAACAAAGTTTGCATAATTGCACTCCATAGCAAACATATAAATGTATAATTTGCTATACATATACAATTGAAGCGAATTGTATAAAACGAAGTGTATAAAATGAGAAAGAGAAAGAGACTTGGGTAGAGAATTGTATAAAACGAAGTGTATAAAACGAATTGTAGAATTATAAGTGTATAGAACGATTATATACAATTTGAATTTGTATAAAATGAGAAAGAGAGAAAGGCAAAAGAGACTTGGGCAGGGAATATATAATTGAATCAAATTGTATAAAATGAGAAAGAGAGATATTATATACAATTTGAATTTGTATAAAACGAGAAAGAGAGAAAGGCAAAAGAAACTGGGCATGGGAGTATTTTATTGTATAATTATAAGTGTATAGGACGAAAATATATGTATTTGCATGTGTATATACAATTTTCTCTCGCTTTATATAAATAGAAACGCAATTTATACATTTCGCTTCTGTTTGTATAAGCGAGAGAGGCGAGGGTGGCGAGCGAGATTAGGGAGAGTGGTGAGCGACACCTGGGAAAGGGAAGAGAGAGGAACAAAAATATATGTATTTATACAATTTCCTCTGCTTCATACAAATAGAAACAGATTTTATACACTTGTGTTTGTATAAAATTGAGAGGAAGCGAGCGAGAGATGGAGCGAGAGAGGAGAGTGGCGAGCAAGAGTTTAAGGGAGAGAGATGACTGACAAACAGTTTGCTACGAAATACAATTAAATCAAAAAGTGATTATAGCAATTAATTTGATTTATTAGTTTATCATTATATATAATTTTCCTTAAAATGTAACTGACTGGAAGGGAGTATATGTTGGCCCCCAAAAAAAGTTTAACAGTATGATTTTTTTGTCAATTTTTTTCCTAAAAGTAAACAACTTTTATTACCACACGAATTTTCCGAAAAGAACGCTTTCAAAATAAATGACCAAACAATTTCAAAGATATTTTTTATTTTTTTGGGGGGAAATTCTAATCAAAAGCTACATCACCACAAACACTCGTATAAATAAACGATCTTCCTCGTCCCCATACAAATCTTTAAAAAGATTATTTCAACCAATCCCTAATATGCATCAAATTTACATGCGACTCTTTTAAACATGTTCCAATGTCATGGAACACGACAAACAGAAAAATATAAAACAGTGTGGTCCATTGAACAATCAAATTATTTTTTCACCTCAAATTTCATTTCCAATTAAATATATTTACATATATTAAAATAGATGTATTTGTCTTATATGTTTTATTACATATTATGTTTTTTAAACTTCACTCATAAATTTAGATGTATATGTTTTACTAAAATAAAAAATCTATATAGAAGAATCCATTCCTTATCATATAAAATTCAATAACTATGTATACATCATTTTTTTTGAGACTTCGCTCGTGAATTTACCTATATTGTTGAAATTAATATTAAGAGAGTATCTTTTATTTTCACTTCTTTTAGTTTAAGAAAATAAAATACTATTACTTCCTCCATTTCAAAATAATTGAAGTTTTAGGGAAAAGAAATATTTGAACATATATTAAATAATGTTTTATACTTTTTGTCTTATTATTTATTGTCAAATTAATTTTTAAAATAATTCAAATAAAAGCTAAAATTGAAAGAATATGTATTATAAAAATAAGCTTAAAAATTAAATAATTAAATTAATTTAAAATATAAATAATAATTCAATAATTCAATTATTTTAAGTCTGCGAATGAGTTGGCCAATGGGGCCTACTTGAGTTTAAGTGTACACACGTGCTTCATGCGAGGATCTGCCAAAAACAAATGAGTATCCACTTGTAAGCCGATTGAAATTGATCCATCTTTAATTATAGATTTTCGATTTTAAATTTTTAGAAGATGACAAAATATCGATTATATTTATTATTCTATTTTTATATAATTTTTTTGAGGTTAATTTTTTCTATTAATGAAAAATAAATTATTTCATTTTTAAAGCTTAGCTCATAAAAATAAAATAAAATAACAAATATTATAGATCAAATTTCATAATAAAAATAACATATAATAAGAAACGAATAATATAATACATGCAATCAACATCTTATCACCTCAATTAGTGCTATATTTTATTTTATTTTGGAAATCGAGAATGGACCACGTGAATGTATCAGTAATTAATATTGGTCCATTTCCCATCGACGCCATATAAAAAAAAAAAACTCCCTAAGTTCCTTTTTTTATATGTATCCTACTATACATAGTTACTTTTTTTTTTATTTTTTTTATTTTCTTTTATAAATCAAGAAAAGATAATTTACTTATTTTTACTTATAATTTTTTAATTAATTAAATTTGAAAAAGATAAAAAATTAAAATTTTAAATTTTTAATTCATGTTATTCATAATTAATATGAATAAAATGATAAAAATTTATGTCAATTATTATTTTCTTAATAGATATATCAATTCAAAAGTGGATAAGTAATTAGGGATCCGAATAATACTTGTCATTTCAAAAGATGAATACATAAATTACAATATCTTCATAGTTTACTAATCTTGAAAATAAATATTTATCCAACCTAGGGAAACTATTAAGCAATTAATGTTCTTAGTAATTATTTTATATTTTAATTAATTACTCTCATCATTGTATTATTCTATAAAATCTGATTTTGAGAAGAATTCTCAAGAAATAAATTAAAAATAATTTTATTTATCACTCATTGAAAGATTAAATTTAAAATGCACATGAAATATTAAAATATAACACATAAAAGGAAACAGAGGAGTATTTTAATAATGAAGTAAACAAGGTTCAAAATTATCTTTTAATTAAAACATTACTTTATTTGAAGTTTTAAATACAATTATGCATATACACACTTATTCAATGAATGTGGCCATACTAAAAAGATGTATTAGTCACCATCAAAGGAGGCTCGACGGAGCTTTTTTTTCTTAATCATAAATCTAAAATATGAGTTCTGAATATCAAAATATTTTTTAAAAAAAAAAAATTCTACTAATGAAATTCAATATCAATTTTTTTTTTTTAAGATTTATAGTCAGTTTCACCACAGCAAATTAATTGCTTTAACACATTTTTTTGTGCCTTTGCTTTGCATGTATATTTACTTTATCAGCCAACTGGAAAGTTTGTTTCATGTCATAACCAAAACGGAATTAATTTTTCTTTTAAATTTGTTATCCTCCGTCTTAGATTTCTTATTTTTTATAGTTAATTTTTTACTTGTTTAGTTAGAAAAAATCAAGAAATGATAAAAGAAATTATTATACTATCAATTAATTAATTTTTAAAAACATAGAGACTAAGAAAAGTTATAAATCTTAATTCATTCACTTTATAATTAATAAAGTAAAATAATAAATCTAATATGTCAATAATTATCTTTTAATAGGTATATTAATTTAAAAGTGGATAAATAATTATGACATGCGATATTTAGATATGCACTTTTTTGGTCTACTTTTATTTATTTATTATTATATTAATATATATTTTTTATAATATATTTGTTAAGTTTAATGATTAAAAGATATCCTTATTTATTTTCCAATATTTAGACAATTTATTTTATTTTAATTAATAGAGGTGATATACTAAAATTAATTTTTTTATTTCATTATTTTTTAAAAAGGTATGTTAAGTCCAGAAATGGGTAAGTAAAGCTCGATGGAGAGAGTGATTTTCGGATAAAAATCTGGTCAAGTAAAATTATGTCAAGTAATATTTAAGGCCTTATAGCTTCATGCCCTGTATATTGTATAATAATTTATGGTTGAGATTCATTTAAATTATATATTCATTTAAATAATAAAAACAACAAAAGCGTCAATTATTTTAATTTTTTAATACTATTAAATAAAACAATTAAGTTACCCTAATTAATATTCTCAAGAAAAAAATAAGACTGACAGAAATATGTGGACTTTCCGACTTTTTTACCTGTCAAACCTCGTACTTGTATTGGAGTTTTTATATTATACTAATTTTAAAGAATTCGACATTTTTAAAAAATTTAAATAAATATATTTTTATAATTATTTGAAAACCTCCAATTAAGTTTTTTTTTTAAAAAAAATGTATAATCATGTTCTTTAGTTAAATTATTATTTAGAACTCAATTATATTTTTTAAATTTGATTTGTTCTAGGAGATTACTTCAGAATTTGGAGAAAACATGTATAAAATTACTCATGAACAAGTTTGTCGGGTAAAAGTCAGAAAATTTGCATATTCCCGTCAATCTTAATTTTTTTCTTTAAAATATTAGTTTGGGTACACATAATTGCTTTATTTGATAGTTTTAAAAAATAAAAAAGTTGACAACTTTTTTGTTTTTATTATTATAATTAATGAGTGTATAATTTAGATGGATCTCAACCACAAATTATTATACAGTACACATGGCATAAATCTATAAGACCATTGAACATTACTTGACCTAAGTATACTTGACCGGATCTTTATCCGTGATTTTCTACTTAACTGAAGAAATCATACTATTTTTTTGTCCATTTTTATTTGTCCACTATATTACCTTCTAAATATAATGATTTGCGAAATCATACTATGAATTATTTCTTGATTTTATAAAATCAATAAGTTAAAATGGACACCTATTTTACTATAGTGGATGAGTAAAAAGGAATTAAAAACATACTAATAAAGGTTAATTTTGTGGAAAAAAAACTTTTAAATTATTAGGTTTCGGTGTTTTATGGGGGAGTGTGTCTAAGCGAAAAACACATATATAATATGAATTGAAGAGGTATGTACGTATGTGTAATTTGTAAAATACAAAGAAATACGTTAAATTCATTGATAATCTTTTAATTTACTATTTAATTTCATTTAAACATTCGACACAGATAATATGTTTCAGTTAAACACCTAAACACATAGATAATAAATTATTTATATTACACACTCCCAACCCCAACCTGTAGTTTGAAGAGAAAAAAAATGTGCACTTTATATATTTATAAAATTAAATATTTACGAGTTTATTTAGCCTTTTGTATTTAATTGCAATAGTACTTAAATTGGAAGTCAAAGCCATCCAATTCTCGTGAGCAGATATGGTTAAAATTTCAATCACACGTTTTACATGTCCAAAAATTTGCAAAATGGATTGATCTCTTAATTAAATGATTTCTTGTTTGTCTGTATATATTTATACAATAATAATGCAAATGGTACTAAGCATTAAAGCTGAAATTTACTATTCAATGAATGTACGTACTGTAGAGACATTTAATTTAGTTGAAATTATTGGTTACGCATTTAAGGTGTAATGTAAATGAATATTAAAATATTTTAAATCTAAGTAGTCCATCAACATGAACTAAGTTTTGAATTCAAAACTTGAAAAAAATTGAAAAGTAATAGTTTTGGGAGTAGTGTCTCTGAAAAAAAGAAAAAAAACTAATAATTAAATTTAATTGAATTGTGCAATTATTGAAGAAAAGCTATAAAGAGATTGTTCAAATTTTAGAATCCTATTTTTATGATTATTATATAACCGTACAGTTGAATTATGTGATTTTCAAATAGTAATAAATTTACAGAGTCATGATTCATGTGACATGTTGATACATTAAAATATTATTACTAAAAAGGGGAAGTTTTTTCTTGGTAATAAGTTATGTTTGGCGTAACATGATTTTAATAATTTTATTAGTACTAATAATAATTAATTAAAGTCATGTGAAAGTTGATTCATTAAAATATTATTAACTAAAAAGGGGGAGTTTTTTCTTGGTAATAAGTTATGTTTGGCGTAACTTGACTTTTATTAATTATTATTAGTACTAATAAGAAGATTAAAGTATGAAACAATTAGGAAGGCAATAGAGAGAAAAAAAATCTACACATGTTTTGTGTCTCTACAAATCCCGGAAGCTTCTAAGTTTAATTAATATACAACTTGTTAATTGTTTATAGGTTACATCAAAATAAAATTATTAATAAACAAAAAGATTTGTATATGTAAATTTCTACAATAATTTACTTCCTTCTCTCTCTTTTTTTTTTTTTTTTTCAAATAAAATTTTATATAGTTGCTTTCATTAAAATAAAATAGTGAGCACGTTAAGAATATTATAATCGACAGAGTATTAATGTATTAAAAATGTACAATAGATTTTGTGCGTGTAATATCATCGAAATTTCATCAATCATCCAAACTAATAATGATTTATTATCACTAATCTGTCGGCCAGTAACATTAAAAAAAAAAAAAAAAAAAGCCTCCACACTATTAATTATTCTACGCCGGAAAGAAAAAGAAAAAAAAATCATTTTTTTTTGTTGCTCATAATTCAGGCAATTCTAACATCAACTCATTAGATCTTGTAAAAAGATCATCCCAAAACCAATTATCATCAAAGGTAGAATTAATCTGGTAATTATCCTCCATTAATGACAAATCAAGATAATTGTCATCGACTTGTGCCCATACTACCTCGGACCAAATATCGTCATCAATTTCTAACAAATTATCGGACATTATTTGATTTCTCGACTCAGAACTCGTTGCAGTTGTGTTTGAACATGAATATTCACTTGATGATGATGTTGACGATGATGAACTTGGTTGTTGTTGAATATCGGTGTTTATTTTAGGACTCGATATTTCGGAATTTTTATCCTTAGAAATGTTATGTATGTCTACATTAGAATTTTCGGGCTCCGATTGGGTTTCTTGAGGTTGAGATTCATTCCTTTTTTTCTTCAGACGAGTATGCCAAATATTTTTTATTTCGTTATCTGTTCTTCCCGGTAATCTTGCGGCAATAGCAGACCAACTGTAACAATTAAAAAAAAATCATGTCAAAATCAAACATTTTCATCGAACCATTATATTAAAACATAACAAAAATATTACTATGTTAATTAAATGTCTCTATTTCAAATATAAATTTTCTGAATGGAGCATTACGCTGCACAAATCTAAATCTAAGTTTAGTCAATGAAGTAAAATATACCTGTTTCCAAGAACTTGATGCAACTTGATAATGGTATCTTCTTCTTGATGAGTAAAATTGCCTCTCTTAATATCAGGTCTCAAGTAATTAGTCCATCGAAGCCTACAACTTTTTCCGCACCTTAATAGACCTGAAAATAACAATAGTGTTACAGAAATTCAGAATTTAAACTTTATGAGAAACAAAACACCTGCATTATTGGCTTTCGTCTTTATTGGTGGACGAAAGCGAATAATGCAGAGTAAAATTAGTAGTACCTGCAAGTTTGGGAAGTGCACGCCAATTAGGATGACCATTTTTTTTAATGTAATTGATGAGTAAATCATCTTCTTCTTTGCTCCATGGACCTCTTTTCAACCCCAATTTCTCACAGCAAGGAGATCTCCCCATTTTATTTTATTTTTTTTCTCTCTCTCTCTATACTTGTTTTGATTTTTGTGTGTTTTTTTTCCACTTGGAACTTGGAGCTGATATAGCATTAAGCTTGGATGCTCTATTGGTATTAATACTACTCAGTGGATGTTAGTAAAATTGTACCATATTATTCTTTCGTCTCAATTTATATGATACATATCAAATTTCGATATTTAAATAAGTTTATATTTGTTTTTAAGTTTTCTATTTTTTGATTTGTCAAATATTGTAATTTACAGTTAATTTTTCTTTTACGTAATTTACAAATATATAAATTTCATTTAAGAAAAATTAAAAATTTCATTTGTAAATTTCTGATTAAACTTAAACTGATTTAACTTTCGAAAAAAATATATGCCACATAAATATAGACTGAGGTAATATATATTTCCTCCATTTCATATTACTTGTCCACATTAAACAAAAGTTATTTGAATTATGTGTCAATTTACAAAATAAAGAGAAAATTAATTACTACTTTTTCTATTTTTTTCTTATAATTAGTCACTTTTAACATATAAAAAATTATTTTCTTATGTTTTACATTTAGTATACTATTTATTATCCAAATTATTTTCCAAGATCTAATATTAAACATCAATTTAAAAAGATAATATAATTACAAAGTACTAGCTATTTTAATATTTCTTTTTATTGAACGTCATTAATTGAAATGTGAAAAGGGGAATGGAGAAAGTTGTAATATTCCATTTTAAATGACCGCATGACTTTTTCGTGCGTTTTTCGACGTGACAATTATTCAAAGTTGATTTGTACGGACTAATACTCGCTCAGTTTACTGTTGTTTGTTATTAAATTAAAAATAGTTATTTAAAATTGATTGTTAATTTAAATAATTTAAAAATAATCAGTCACTTTTTTTTTCAATTATGTCCTTAATGTGAAAAAAAATATTTTTAAAGTTACAAAAATGTTTTAATGTGACAAAATTATTTTTACCATTTTCAAAAAGTACATATCATTTTAATAATGATTAATAGTAGGATTATATTAATTAAATTGCATATTATATTAAATTTTTCTTAAAGATTGTACATAATATTATCCTAACAAATAACAGTGAATTGAGGGAGTACAAAAAAACAAAATAATGGATTCAATCATCTTTTATAAATATTATTTTAATATATAATAAAATTTAACTAAATTAATATTCGATTAATTAATAATTTACTTGAGATAATATATTCATCGGTTCCAGCCAATAAAAAAGAATATTCATTTCGATAAGTTAATATATTATCAGAAGACATATATGAGTATATGGTCTCATTAATATTATAAATTAATAATTTTTTAATATATCTAAGACAATTTAGTCAAATATGATTATATTGTGTTTTGTCTTTAATTAAAATTAAAATTTAGTTGAAACTCAACTCTAACTTTTCTTATTGCATTTAAAAATTCTGACATTATCTTTTCAAACTGCACCATAAAATTTTGAAGAGATTTAAAAACGATAAGTGTTTTCTTACGGCTTACGTGTAACTAGTTTCCAAAAAGATGTTGTATCATCTTCAAGTCTATCATCAATATTATTTTTTCCAATGGTATCCGGCCACAATTTGTCCAAAGCTCTAGATCTCCGAACATTTATCATTCTTACTCGGGTAATCCAACATGTTTGCTTACAATTTTATTTTGATAATCGAGATTAGTAATTATGATCTCAAGTTTATGAATGATATTTTCGCTAGTGAGTTAATTAAGATAAATTCACTGATATTTGATCTCCGAATGAATTTGCAATATCAAAATTTTCTTTAAATTAATAATTTAATAAAATAATATATTTATAAAATAATAATAGTTTAGCCAACCTATATTAATTTATTAATTTAGTGAGTTTTACGATATAATATAATAATAGAATCATTACTCCATTATTTAGTAGCCCTGGTCCCTGGACGACAACAAAATCTGATCGGGAGTCGCAGTTTTTTTATTTAAAAAGAAACGTAATTATTCTTAAAATTAAGTATTTATGAACACTACTTATCATTGTAGTAATATATTGCAACTACTAGTCGAGAAATGACTTGTTTCTCATTACTAAGAATGAATGAAATATTTAGTCTATGTTATTTTGATCAATCTATGAATAAAGAACAAAATTGAAACTTAAATTATGCATACTCTTAACTTTCAATGCTATTATATCTGTATAAAGAATAAATATGTGAGTGTTGAATAATTCATCACACATTCATTAACATATTTTTTTAGAGACTTACATCTTGAAGAGAAATACTAAATGGTTTGTTTGCAAAGTCATAGGAAATTAGAAATTGGTGTAATTATTAGAATAGTAATTATCAATTTAGTAATTATTAGAATAGTAATTTCGTTAACCATATGATTATATTAAATTTTAAAAATAAAAATTTTTATTAGACAAATAAAGACCTTTACAAATAATACTCTAATTACCAAGATGGACTTTTCAAACAGCCCCTGAGAGACATCAGACATTAATAATCATAGTAGCTATTATTGATGAGAAATTTGAAGACAGTGTTATTCCTAATTACTTGTTCATTTTGACAAATTAAGAAAGAATAAAATAATTTTTAATTATATCTTTAATCAATTACTTTGAAAAAGGTATAATGTTTTAAAAATATTAAATTTTTATTTCATCAACTTTATAATTAATAGGAATAAAATAATAAAATCACTATATAAATTTTTCCGTACAATGTTTTTTTTTATATTTTTGGATTGTTGTCCCATTTTACGAGCCCACACCATGAAATATGAACCCCACACCATATCACTTGTGTCTAGTACTTCTTTTGTTCTATATTATTAAACAAAAATAAAGAACGGGTTACTATTCTCAACTCTCAAGGAACAAAGCGAGTCTTTTTATTTCGAATTAAAAAATTAATAGAATTCAATCAAATCTTTCTGAGTAGGATTCTAACCTATGAGGTTACGATCAATCGATTAACAATTGATCGACTCTACCTATTTACCTTTGGGCTATAGGAGAACAACAAGAGTTATCCAATCAGCATAACGACTCTTTGCTCGGATAGATGCTGTCGATTTTTGATAACTTACTAAATTTCACCATGCAACAATCATTTATTTTCATACGTTATTAAGTAATCTTAAATAGCTTTTTTAATTAAGATATTTTTTAACATTTTATATATATGAGTTTTATTCATTAATATCAAGATGAATAATGAATACTTTTTTTAACTTAAAAATGTTTATCTATACTTTTTTAAAAATGGCAATTTTATTTTTATTGCTCCTTGATCTTATAATTAATACTAGAGTAATTTGAAATAATCTTTTTTTAAGTAATCTAGATAGTAACATAAGACAGAAAAAATATATTAAACGAGTGGTACGAATATTTGGAGAAGTTACAAAGAGTGTACATGTAGGGTAATGGAAAGCAGGACAAGTTATCAATAACAAATCATGGTCATGAACTCATGATATAATATAAATCAAGTATATTTCACTTTAATTATTGTGTAAGAGTTATTTGTTTATTTATTTAATTTTATATAATACATAAATATTTGTTAGTACAATCAAAGTTCAAGAAGATAAATGTGATTTTTTTTCTACTCTATTCATCTCAAATTATTAATTGCATTTCTGTCCCTTTTTAAATACATATTTACTATATTTGTGTGTCATACTTTTATAAAATTGAGGTGTTTATAATATTAAGAATAATTATTATATTTCTACTAAATGAGAAAAATAATTAAATTTATTTTAAATTTCTAATATGACATAATTTGAAATACTAATCAACACAAATCATTTGAGACAGCTAGAACAGTGTACTGGTTAATTTCTACCGCACAAATGGCAACGGTTACATTGGTTTATAGTACTCCGCCAATGGCTTTACTGTACTTTCCTGACAAAAATTTTAAAATCCAAAGTATATTCTTTTGTTATTTTTAGAATTTCAATAATCTTAAATTGTTTTTAATAAATTTTATACGGAGTAATTTTGTGAGGATATTCGTGAGTATAAATTTTTCTCTTTTTTGTGATTAAAGAACGGTTAATAGCATATTTTACGGAAAGAAAATAATTTAGACTCTCTGGTGATGAATTTTATCGCCATGATCATCCATCAAACATTTTTCTTAACGATAAGATGTCTTTGTGAATATCTAAGATTTTATGATATATTCAAAATGATTATTCAAAGAAATAATCTCTTTTTACAAAGATCAGCTCGAATTTAGAAAAATATAATGTCCAAGAAACCTTAATAATATTAAAATTTCAATATGTTTTAAACTTGCCGATAAATTATACATTAAATACATTTAACGATAAATAATTAAATCTCTAGAGCTACAAGTTTGCCTTAGATAAAAAAAAGTTGAAGAATTTCTTTAAAAGAGTGTTTAAGCCAACAATTAAAATTTGATGTGTTTAGTAACAAAAATTAATTAATTTTAATTAGTTTTCGACTTACAAACACTTTGCATATTTTTCAAATTCATAAAAAAAAATATATAAATTAATTTAATATACTCATAAGCTTAATCAAACATCATCCAATTTTAACATCCAAAATCCTTAGTTTGATCTATTAAGAACTTATTTTAGTTTAATATAAAATATATATTTACATATTGATTCTCCGTATCAATTAATATCCAAAATCCTTAGTTTGATCTATTAAGAACTTATTTTAGTTTAATATAATTACATATTGATTCTCCGTATCAATTTATCTTTCTTATGTTGGATTTACTTTTTTAAAAATATCCTCTCTTTTTTATATATTTGATTTTTTAATGGCTGAACACATAAACAGTCCCTTGAAGTTGCACGCTTTTTCCGTTTAGACACTTTAATGAGATCATATTCTCATTGAACAACTTATGTATACACAAAGTGTGTCTATTAGACACTTCAATGATATTAGCCAAAAATATATAGAGTGCGTGACTTTCAAACACTATAATATGAAAAAAGAGTCAATCATACCGTGACATGTGGCAAATTAAAAAAAAAATCTTTTTCAAAAAAAATATATCAGATCCAACAGCCCCCATTGCATCTTCTTCTTTGAAGCCCCTCGTCTTTGCCAACTTAAATTCCACCATTAATAATTTTATGAACTCGCTAATTGTTCTTTTTATTTTTATTATAAAAATAATTCATAATTTATCTTCCCCGTTCCTCCCAAACAATATAAAACTATTTCATAATTTATTTTCCCATTTTACCAAATAATATTTTCTAACTTGCATAGCCCAATTCTTTTTCATCCTCTCTTTTTTATCATTAACAAATATGATTAAAACTTGAAATTACCTAGAAATAAAAAAGGTACAACTCCGCATTTAGTTATTTTTAGCAACTTTGTTTATGGATTTTGTTTAATCATAAAGATGAATGAAGATTTTTTTTTTAATTTTCAGCAACAAGCCAACAATGGTGAGATGTGGAGAAGAAAGACATGAAAAATAAAAAAAATGGTGAGATCAAAAGACGTGCCTTAAACGACAGGTGACAAGTCAGCAAAGTGTGTTTGATAGGTACACTTTTTGAATGATTTAAGTGTTCAATAGGAAGGAGCTCTTGTTAAGATATCTATACGGAAAATCTTGACAAGTCAGCCAAGTGTGCATGTTTAAAATAGTAAATTTTAAAAAATATTTTAATATACTTCATAATTTTAATATCCATACATAGTAGGTTTTCATTGAATATATATGTTTTCAATTTAAAACTATAAAAATATTTAATAATAATTTTTAAAATTCATGTAAAATCAAATTTCAATAAATAAATTAAAAATGGATATGTGGTGGGGTATATTATCAAGTTGGGAGAAATACACACAAGGAATTCCGACATGTGCAAAAATGTTATGGCCATACACGTGGCTAATAGATAATGTAGCTACATATCACAAATAAGGATACACCTAGAGTGTGTTTGCTATGAAGGAAAACATCCAATTTCCCATATTTGGTTGGGACAAAAGTTTTGGAAAATATTTTCCAAATCAATTCATTTTCCTCAAAATTAAGGAAAATGACTTCCCTTCAAAAATTAAGGAAAACATTTTCCAAAACTCTCCTCAAATTTCAAATTACATTTTTTTTTTGGGGGAAAACCATTAATTTTTTAAAAAATATTTTCAATTTCAAAATTTTATTTCTTCACCAATCCCTGACCACCCACCCCCACCGGCCAGCCCCACCCTCCCCAAAAAATTAATTTTGCTTTTAAAAATTATTTTCAACTTAAAATTTTTATTTTTTTAACTCCTACCCCCTCCGGCCATCCCCTCACCCACCCCAACCCCCAAAAAAATTAATTTTATTTTTTAAAAATACTATCAACTTCAAAGTTTTATTTTTTTCACTCCTACCCCCTATCCCCTGCCCCACCCACTACTCTCCACCCCAACACCACCCTAAAAAAAAAAAATTTGTTTTTAAAAAATATTTTCAATTTCATAAATTATTTTTTACTCTAGTAAAAATAAAAGATGTCTCTCAAAAATATTTTTCATTCATAAATCAAACACTAAAAATCATTTTCGAAAAATATTTTCTACTCACCAACGAAACAAGAGAAAATAAGTCAAAAATCTACTTGTTTTCCAAAAAAAACATTTTCTAGGAAAACATTTTCCTTCGTACCAAACACCCCCCTAGTGTGGACCATTTGTAAGAGAACTACGGAATATAATATGACAAACATTAATACATATTTAAAATAAATAGCTATAGTTTTTCTTAATGTTACTTTTTCCGTTTTAAAAAGATTGGCCTAATTTAACTTGGAACGGAGTTTAAGAAAAGAAAGAAAACTTTTTAATCTTGTGGTTTTAATTAAAGTTATGTCAAATATACCAAAATACCCTTTAATCTTGTGGTCTTAAACATGTCACGTGAAAAATTAAAGTAAATTGTTGCCAAAAAAGGAAAAGGATCATTCTTTTTTAAACAAACTAAAAAGAAAATAGAGATATTTTTTTTAAAACGGAGAGAGTAAATGAATATAAATAGTAAAATTAATTGTACACATTTGATCGTTTAGATTTGTTTAATTCAATTGAGTTCGTTCACTAGACACTCCTAAAAAGAACAACAAAAAATTTCAAATAAAATATGAATTATTTTAAGTATTAAATAAAATTCTTAACAATTTATTATGAAAAAAATTAAATTGTGGCTGCCAGCCTACTAACTAATAGCCAATGTGTGAAAACTATGACAAAAAAGAAAATGTAATTAATGTATATTGTTTTTTTTATATGTCTTCCAAGTACATTATAAAGCAACCCCACTATATATTGAGGACCATTTTGATATTTTCTGTTAATAACTAATAAGTCAATTGTACATTCCATCAGTCTATACTGATCTATACCATAACCTTATAAATGGGTGCCATTAAATTTTAGCATAATACCCAATAAAAATAGGTGTTCAATTTTTTGCTTCTGTTTTTAAAATTATATTTTAATATAGTGTATTCAATATTGAATTAAATTTAATTTTTTCAAGTGTCATCGTTTTTTTAATTCAATATTTATGAAGTATATAAATTATAAGAACAATAAGAATAAACCTTGATTTAGTAATGGTGAATATATAACAAGACAAAAACTGAGAAATTAGTCATTTTTTCCCTCTTTATTTGATAAATTAGATATAAGCAAAAAAATTATTAGTTTAATATTAGGTTATTAAACTTCGATAATAAAGTATCATGTAGCTGGATTCGGGAATTAAGAATCGAATTAAATAATGGAATAATTGTATATAATAGCAAATTAATAACCTAAAATAAATGGAGTAGTTAGGGTTTGATTTAATTGTGCTCCATAGCAAACGTTTGCCAAAATTTGCCAGCGAATTATACAATTACAGCGAATTATACAATTTAGGCCAGTGAATTATACAATTGTATATGTATGGTGATGCCAGCGAATTATACAATTTAGACCAGAGAATCATACAATTGTATATGTATAGCGAATTATACAGTTATATATTTGCTATGGAGCGCAATTATGCAAACTTTGCTATAACATACAAATATGAATTTTTTATTTGCTGTATGTGAAAGTTGTCCTTAAATAATTGAAGATTTTTTTTTTTTTTTTTTTTTTTTGGAAAAAGCTGAATTATTTAAGTGTTAGTATACTTTTTCAATATTTTTGTCAATCATATAAAGCAGAGACCATTCATATTTTCTAGAAGTGTTACCGTACTACTTCATACAGCAACTAATTATGCATAAATATTTATTTTTGTTGTAGACCAAATAAAAAAAGGGAAACTTTCACATATAGCCATTTAAAAATAATTAATTATCTCTATAGCTATAGTTTGATAATTACAATTTGTAGCTACATGTTATATGGAGGAGAGAGGCGAGCGAGACTGAGAGAGAGAGAGGAGAGAGGAGAGAGAGAGGGGAAAAGAGTGGAGAAAGGTGAATTGTATATGTATATTGGTTAGATAATTGTATATTATACATATATATTTGTATATATGGCAAGAGAGATTGAAAGAGGGAGGAGAGAGGCGAGAAGGACTGGGAGAGAGAGGAGAGAGGCGAGCGAGATCGATAGAGGCGAGAGAGAGAGGGCAAAGAGTGGAGAGAGGTGAATTGTATATGTATATAATTGTATATGACTGTATATTATACATATACATTTGTATAAATGGCAAGCAAGACTGGGAGAGGGAGGAGAGATGCGAGCGAGATTGAGAGAGGGAGGAGAGAATCAAGCGAGAGAGGGCATAGAGTGGGAGAGAAGTGAATTGTATATGTATATAGATTAAAAAATTATATATTATACATATGTATTTGTATATCTTGGTGAATTATACATATACAAGCATGACTAATTATACAAATCGAAGTCAGCCCACGTAATTAATGTATAATGTTAGTCGCGAGTGGTAATTATAGCAAACTATAGCTATGATGAGTAATTAAATAGTATAAATTTGCTTAGCCGCGTAATTTTTCCCATAAAAAAAATGCAAGTTAAAGCACTGATTTAACGGAAATAAGACATCCCAATCTAATTTTTTTTTTTAAAAAAATTAACACATAATATGAATTGCTCACACTTAAGAATCAGTGACTTTGTTGGTGATATTGTACCAACTTGCTTCGATTGATATTTCTCTTTGATTTCAGACATAACTTTGAATCACAACTTCACATACATAATATTTTTTATTGTTATGCGATAAAAAATAATTAATACATCTAATTTTTTCAAAGATAATAGAAAATATTTATCAATACCAGAGAAAATGAATGGACAATAACTTGTAGACAAAATGGGTCCAGGTTCTAACCACTTGTTTTAATTTTTATTTTCCATCTTTTAGGCATCGATAATTACAACACAATGAGAATTGAAAAAGGACAAACAAATTTATGTAGAAAAAGAAACTATGCAAACACATTCATAACGTGGACGACATACTAACATTTTTTTGTTCTCTTTTCTGAAATTAAGTCGATTTAACGGATTCGAGATTTACATTATTAAATCTTTTTAAGAATAATCTATTTAATGGATTCGAGATTTATATTGCCAAATATTTTTATAATAATATTAATCATGTAATATTTCTTAATTGCTGTGATAAAAATATATTAACACATCTAACATAGCAAAATTAGTAATAAATTTTCCATCACTTGTAGCATATGTGTTCACTACTATGTTGAGACATGCCAAAAACATGCTCCACCATATCTTAAAATATTTATTTTTTAAGAAATTCTATAGAATTATAAAATGTCACAAATTTGATGTATATTTTTATTTTTATTTTTTTGTGTCTGATCAAATAATAACTCATAAATTAAGACGGAGGGAGCAGTATTTTGGCAGGTCGTGTTTCATGTGACTATAATTGGACAAGCAGCAGCACATGTAACTGGCTGACTTTCGATTTCGTGTTGCCGCGTGTATATGTAATAAGAAAAATTATCTTCCATTTTTAAATATTCTTTTGAGATAAAAGTATTGAAAATATTTTTAAATTTAGCATGAATATTATTACTTTAGGCCCTTACACTTTGTTTGGATCATTGTTATCAATTGTTTCATAATGTATTCTATTGTATTGTACTCTATTGTACTGTATCGTATGGTAGATACAATGTTTGGATAGACAGTATTGTTGTTGTTTAATAACATTTTAATTGTTTGGTTTGATCGTATCGTACTATATTGTAATTTATAAATTTACTAAAATATCCTTAATTATTCTAGGGTATGAGGTCTGATTAGATTTAAATAATTAAAATAAAGGGTAAAATAGTATTTTAAAATATTATGTAAATATATAATTGGAAAAAGAAATTAAATAACAATGGGAACACACCAAATTGGTTGTTCCATAAAATAGGGGTTTTTATTGTTACGTAACAACGAAATTTAACAATACAATACAATACAATTTAATGAACAATCAAAACAAACATTGTAGGTATAGTAACGATGCAATACAATACAATAAATAACAAATGATCCAAATATAGTGTTAGTTATTGATAAATGATAATTTTAAAAATATCTGTCTAGTCTAAGTAAATTTAACAACACCCTCTCATGCCATTGTGCGTATATGTAAAATTTTCTAGTGACGTGACGTAATATAGATATATTTAATAGAAAAAAATATTTAAAGAGCAATTGCTAATTGAATACTAAGAATTTAGCAATTTAAGAAAATAAAAAAAAACGTTTTTTTCTTTTCAAAAAATTATCTTTTCTTATTACCCCACCTCATCCTCTACGCATTACTCCTCGCCTCAAACCTCACTATTCACCCATTTTCAAAGAAAATCTTTTAATTTTGTTTATGAAGGAGAGAAGGGTGTGATAAGAATTTAAAAATATTTTTGGAGGTTCCGGGGGCGGGGCGGGGTGGGGGGGTCGGGATACTCAATGGTGTTGGATAGTTTATTTATTTTTTAAAATAATTTTAAGAATTTTTTGGGGGCGAGTGAAGAAATAACTTCTTTTTATAAAAAAAACATTTTTTAAACTAAATTTTAGCATTTAATTATTCAAAATGTATGTTTTATTCTATATATGTAAGTGCACACCACATTTACTGAAAATGTCACATATAAGCATAGGTGAATGACATATGACATAATATGGGTGTTTACTCCAATTTGGCGTGTCATTTTATTATCTCGCTCGCGTATCTGATATGTAAGATATATACTAATTACACTAGATTTTTGGTTAGTGTTATTAAAATAATACATAGTTTGCCATAATTGATTTGAAAATTTTCTCATTTTCTTGATATTGTAGAATTATAAGTTTGAAAAGAAAAAAAAAAAAAAAAAAGGAAGGGCTAGCCTGCCCCAGCCCTCGACCCTTCTCGGGTTGGGTTGGATTGAACATTTTCAGATCCTTCTGAATGAAAGACCAGCCCGCCCTAACCCTTCATTCCTTGGCCCGTGAGACTTGGATGGAGTGGGGCTGAACCGATCCTTTTTGACAGCTCTAATTGTTCGGCTGGGACAATTACTTATCTCAATAGTTGATTTTAAACTTTCCTCTTTTATTTATAATGTTAATATATATCTCTTCATTAAAATCTTAACTTACGTTATGTGTATCATATACCTCCAGTACTATTTAATTTCATGGGACTTAATTCGTTGAGGTTCTCCCATTTGCTCTAATAGTATTTGTAGCTCCTCTTTACTGTCTACTTTAACATACACCTAAATACGTAAGTTTGTTAAATTCTAATTGAAATTGTATCTCAACATTATTTCAGAGATAATTACAAGAACTTTTGAATCCACAATATAGCTAAACCATAATCTTCGTGGGAAGGATCACAACTTTTATTAGTTTTATTTTTTCAAATGATCATATTATTATTAAGGAAAAATCCTTTTGACAAAAATATTTAGTCAAAATAGTAAAATAACATATTTCATATTGTATTATTTTACCTTTTTAGATATTTTTATCTTTTTAACTTTTAAGTCGAGAGTAAAGATTGGGTAACCCATAAATAACAAAACATCATTGAATGTGACCAGCAACCCATTATTAACCCAAATGTCTCTTTTTCTTTTTTTTTTTGGTAGAGGACCAAAAACAAATGCAATTTTTTTTATTGAAGAAAAAAGATCTTATAATATAAATAAAATTTTAAAAGATCTTATAATATAAGCACGGATACTAATATTTGGCCATGCATATTATTATTAGTCGTTTATTTTCTCATATACCTGCTTTCTAAGAAATCATAAATGAACGAATAGTTTTATTAATTAACCTATTTTTATGAAATTGTTTTTCTTAAGGTAAAATAACCATGCATGTAACGTGGACTTTTTCATTTTAAATTTGGATAAGTGATCGAAAGAGGAGAGAGAAATTATAGGCTAAAAAATCAAATCTTCACCGATAAATTGAGAGCTCAAAATCGTTCAACTAACTTACTAAAATTTCTCATGTTATGTGAGTTGACTTTACATTTTAAGAGCAATTACATTTCACACGAAGCACAGAAGAATTCAATTTTTTTTTATTTACTTATAGTTTAAATGAAAAAGATTATCACGTGAACTTGGCTGAAACCATATTATATAATGAAGCAATCTCAATAATTGTTATTACGAAATGATATATGTCTGCTTTTTCATTACCTTTACAACAACTAAAGCCATATTTATAATCTTTAGTACGATATTTGTCCCACCAATTAAAAAGCAACTCAACTTTCAAAGTTTTTCGTTGACAATTTAGCAATATATATAAATATATTATCGCATTTTGAATTCACTGATTTTATAAGTTCGTATTAATCATGGAATTTTTATTAATTTTCAAATTTTTTACGTGTAAGGTTGCATTGATATAGCAAAAGATAAGAAGTATTGATCAGTATCACTCTTGTTTGGAAATATCTTTTTGAGAAATTTGATTCAACTATAAAAATGACAGTTTGATTTACTAAGTTTTCGTTAAATATAATTTTATCCTGCATTTTTTTTTTGCAGAATTTCCTGGTTTCATGTATAAAATAAAATATGTTCACATAGCTCTTAGAAATTAAGGCAGAAACTAATACTAAATTCTTCATCAAGATAGCTATATTATTAGTATAACATATATATTAGATTCATATTCCTCTCGTTTTTAATGTTTTATTTGTTAGACGGACCATATAACAACAAATATTAAATTTAGAGTCTAATATTATACCTAAAAGGTACATGACTATATTTACACAATTTTTAAACATAAGCGTGAAAACAAATAAATGTCTAAACACGTATGCTTAATTTGATTTTTTTCACAAGTCAAACACGTGACAATAAAATTTTAAACCCAAGATCTTATAGATTCTCATGATAGATTTTTGTAACAATATGAGTTAAATATATATTCTGTCTGAACATAGACTAGCAACACTAATTTTGAAAATTTGATCAGTTTCATTTCACTCGTGTTATGAGCATTTAATACTATATTATAAAAAAAAACCAGAGTCTAAATTACTATGCGATTCTTCTACAGAATCGACAAAAGAATTAAAATAAAGAAATACGAAAAAGAAATTTGAGGATAATTGTTGAATTAGATGGAAATTATTCATATAATAGTCCAAAGCAAACTGAAAAAAAAATGTGTAATTGATCTTTTGGAATTATTTAGGAGAAAATCGTCAAATGCCTCCAAAACCAACAATATTCTATTACCCAATTTCGTACACACCTATACTTAACGCTTATTACCCTCTGACTTACTTTAAAACGGATGAGTATATCTTACGTGAATTGTCATAAAAAAATTTCTTCTCACTCTTTTGAATCTCATGATTTGCCTCAGGGAAGAGGCCAGTTCCTGAAAAAACCATCTCCATCGGTATAATTCAAATGTGAATGTAGGCCTGATTGAAGCATAAAAGTGATATAATAATAATGAGAGACTTTTGTCCGTTGATGGTCATCTGTGTTTACTTATTTAATTTTATACAAATTTAAGTGACTATATTTACATAAACATAAATATCAATTTAGTTGAAGTTAAAATACGTTTATTTATTATATTTTTACCTTTCGAGTATCACACATTGATATTTAATATGCATCATTCAACACGCTTTTCCAAAGTAGTTATGAAAGACCGCTCTACATCGAGCTTGTTCCCATGTCTTTTGCGTAAAAAATGATATACTGAAGTATAGAAATTTATCAGAATGAGATCATTTCTTATGAACTCGTTGAGAATTATTCTGAGAGTTTTTGTCCATGGCCTATTAAAAATAGAATGTGCTTTAGTACATAAAAATTAATAACCCTATCCTAATTCGTTTTGTTAAGACTGAGACGTAGTTGTTATTGTTTTTCGTATTGAAAAGAGACAGGGTCAATATATATAGGAAGAGAACTATTGGCTGTCCAATTTATTAAGCATAATAATAATAATAATCATAACATATACATTGTGTAGAAATATATTTTATTGCAAACAATATATATATATATAGTCACACACATACATAATTAAGCTTAATTAGAGCTTGTAAGACTGAAGTACAGCTTCAAAATCTCCATGGTTTATTGCATAGGTGTGCAAGAACTCTTTGTACTGATAAGGCTTGTATGCTGGAATATTTGTTGTTTTTTTAACCAAATCACTTGCAGGTTCAATGTGACAATCTGAAGAAGGAATCACAAAATTACCAACACAAATTCGAGTTTCTTTTGAATTTGTCACTGCTCGATGAATCACACTTTTTAGCTTATTGTTACTGATAATCTGGAAAATAAGACAAGTTATCGATCTACGGTTACAAATAAATTTAAAAGCTAACGATACCAACGTATAGAATAACATGAACATTTACCTGTAATTGACAACCAATGATGACCACAAATGCATTAGGAATTGGTTCAACAGCAATCCATTTTCCATCTTTGAAGATTTGTAAGCCATGAACATTGTCTTGAAGCAAAATTGTGAACAAATTTGGGTCACAATGGCTATGCATTCCAAGTGCCAAATTTGGATCAGGACATGGAGGATAATAGTTCACTAATAGCATTTGAACTTTGCTTAATTCACCTCCAAAATACCCCTTTTCAAGTCCTAATCCTTCACTAATCACATCTGAAATCTTTGTGATTAGCTTCCTTGTTTCAATGGAATATGCACTAATCACTTCTCTGAAATTTGTTTTTTAGGAAACAAATTAAGTATAATGGAAAAAATTACAATATATTAATTGTCACATAAAATTGGTCAACCAAAAAAAAACTAGGTGAAATTTGTCCCTCTATTTGAACTATTGCTTTAAAATTACCCTATGTTTATGTTTTCTCGTGTCACCAAGGGTTGTGATAGGACAGATAAGATTCATTATTAGAGCCTTTATTTAACACGAATCTAGATTAGTTGGAGCCCTAAAAGAGGCAACATTAACAAGAAAATATGTAATTTTAGACTATAATCTAAGGTAGAGAGACCATAAACTTAGACCTTTATTTCACAGGAAAAAAAAAGAAAAAGGATAGAAGAAATTACCGATAACGAGTTGGTTTTTCTGGCCAAAAAGGCAAGAAATGTTGGATAGGATGACAATGATGTGCTAAAGCATCTCTCCAATAATGTTTATCTTCATTGGAGTAATTAATCGTGCTTGTGTAGAGTTTGCATTTGCTATTTGGGTCAACTGAGTAGTACTTTGCTTTCTCTTTAGCTGGCATCTCAAAAAATTCTTTCAACACATCTACTGTCTCTTCCAATAATGTTTCTGAAATCCCATGGTTGATCACCTGTTTTTCACAAAATCAAATAATATGTTATAAGTAACATTTACGATATCAGTATAATTTAACCAGTTATATACTCGAGAGAAAAACATGGAGATCGAAACCTGAAAATAGCCAAAATCCTGACTGGCTTTAATTATTTGTTGAGCTTGTTCATGTTCATGAGTAGTCAAGTCTATAATTGGACTGCTACCACTTAAAGGAACAATAGGTTCTCCAGGTCTTTCATCTTCTGGGAATATGTAACTTTCAGGCAAAGTTTGTACATTTTGGCACCAGCTTGACACTAAATTATTTTCCATATGATCAATCAGATATTGTTGTACGTACAGTTTCTAATAGTTCACTCACATAAGTCTATGATCATATTATACAAAATTAAATTATGGCTTTGATGTTAGATTGAAAGAGATGTTGTCATATTTATTCGATTATTAAAGGATTTGATGTTTGGATTTTTCTTGCCAAATTGCTTTATTTCAATTAATCAAACATAATTAATGCTGTTGAAACGAATCAGATTCCATTACAAGGAATACACTACAAGTTTGTTTCTACTTGCCACCCCAATAATTTTTTTTTGTCAAGTGAGACATATTATTTGTTAAATCCATGAAGTACACCTAGTCCACCCATCACTTATTGCGCTCTTTACCACTAGGCCAAAGCCTCCGAAGGTCAATCATTGAAAGGAGAAATATTAAAAAAGGATATATAATACTGGATTCGTTTCCAGATCATGAAAATTTAGTATTTACTGTCTCACAATTATGTGTAAAGCCAAATTGTGTCGTTGGATACTGAAACTACAACAACCACCGATATATAACTCAAACCTCATAAAGCTGTGCTCGACTATATGAATCCTTGCAGACTATGTGTTACATTTAAGCTCGTCTCGGACCATATGATAAGAAACAAGAAAAAAAATGTACTAGTGTATAAGTTACCTATATTTTTCCATAATTAGTTCATTTCTATATATGTCTGTTCTTTCATGTTCATGTAGTGAGAGTTATATGATATCAAAACCTGAATCAGCAATGGTTAAGGAGTTATAAGACCTCTGCTTTACAGAGATATGCAAGAAGGATAACCGCGCCTTACCAATTTTTATCCAACAGGTCTAGCCAATACTCGATGCTCCACACTCTTTGTCGTTAGTAATAAGCTGCAAAGTACATTTCAAAATATTGTTACTCAGCTCTAAAATACTTGCAAATGGAAAGACGTTGCAGACTTGACAGTATTCACAGAAACTTACCTACATAAGGTTACCAATGTTTACTACTATAGCACCAGGTATAGGAGGCACATCGACCCAATGATATTTTGATTAAGAACCTGGAGGCCACCACTAGAATCCTGAAAAAACATTGTTAGAAAGGTCGAGTCCGAGTGGTTGATATGATGGCCATATCTGGCTCAGGCCAATGTGGATAGTAATTAAGGCATGCCGAGTATCCGTCCATCTGTGCAAGGTAGCTCTGAGGTTTCTGAAAGTTAAGTCCAGCAGGATTTTTCTGACCTTGGTCATATTTTCCATGCTCTCCTTTCTGCAAGCAAGTATCAAAGAAAGAGCCTTGGCATTCATATCGTTATGAATGTTCATAGCTTAGTCTACTAAAAGAGGGGTCTGACTCGCTCACCTCTAACGGATACATATCATTCACTTCTAGTTATATGATCAATGAGATGACTGATACGGCGAAGTGTGTATGACAGTATCATTTGGCCATTCTGGTGTCAAGAGACCAAAGGACACTTCAATCGCAAACCACTAAGGATCTCGGTCCCAATTAAGTTGGTGTCTGCTATAAGGATCCTCATTACTCATATTGCTCCAAATAAACTCATCTCAAATTAATCTTACACAACAACATACCTAGTGTTATCTCACAAGTGAGGAAAATTACACAATAACAATAAAAAATACCACTCTTAAAAACATAGGAACTAGGGTATGCTATATAAAATATCTATATCTATTCAATTCTGCTTGGGTCAAATTCGTTCTGATGCTAAAACAAAGGACAACCCGATACACTAAAGCTTCAGCTATATGATTTCAATGCCCTGTAAATCTACTCAGGGAGTAAGGACTTTCAGCTGAATTTGAACATTCTCATATCTCAGAGAGGGTAAATGAAGAATCTTGGCAAAGAAACTTTAATTCTAAAATAGTTGAAAATTTCTCTAAAACATAGTATTTAAATATGTTATTAATATTAAACGAGAATTTTATAAGAAATTACAAAATAAAATAGGGTTTTCTTATAGCTATTTGGTATAATGGAGTGCTCTAACCTCATTATTCGAGTTTTGAATATGAAAATAATTTCGGATACCAAATTTTGACCATCCGCCCCAATTTGCCACACCCCAGTGCAGCGTCGAAACTCCACCGCCTATGATCCCAATTTTATATGGAAAAAAATAAAATTACTCTCTCATATTCTTACAAACAATTGCCCCTCAATTTTATTCCACTTTGAGCAAAGTTCCATTCTTGAGTACAAAGATATCTTCTTTTTCTTCATTGTCGTACTTTTGGATGAATCTGTTATTGTGGGTGCATTGAAATTTATGGCTAATCGATCTCTGAAGCGTTTTCTCAACAACATAGGTCAGTTTAACTACCCCTTATGTTTCTAATTTTTGTTTTTCTTTAGGTTTCTGAAGTTTAGCTCTCTGCATTTCCTCCTCTCATAAACCTAACATCTAATGGCAGCTGCGTCAATTTATGGGATTGAGCATGACAAGAAAAAAATCAACTTTTTTTGGTTCATTTTCTGCATTCTATGATATTCGATAGCTGAAATAGAGCTGAAGATATATAGGGTTCACATATCTGACATTCGCTACAGGTAGTGGTGTAGTTATTGATTGATTACTTGTTTGGTTGATAAATTAGCTGATAAAGGAATTGGGGAAGAAAGACAGTTGGGGGTTGGCCTTTGGCTCGAGTTCGTCCCCACACACTTTGCCTAGTGCGATTTACCAGTGGGGTCTAGGGAGGATAGTGTGTATGTAGACCTTACTTCTACGAGAGGTAGAGAGGCTGTTTCGGATAGAATGGGTACCCCTGTTAAACCAAAACAAAATGAATTAGGGAAAAAAGATTGACATTCTACTGTTATGCATAAGAATAAAATCCACGGTCCGAAGCAAAATTTTGATTAGATACTTATCTACTTTCTTTTTTCCATCGTTAGAAACAGAAAATGACACTTATATAGTATGTACACAGTTGAATCGGGAGGCTTGTGGATAAGTGAAAAGGTTACAGAAGCGAAAACTAGTTATATGTGCTGGATAAATGATCTGTTGGTATTTTATCGTTTGTTCTTTTAATTTAAAATATCTAATCTTTCGAATCATTTTTAAGATAATTGTAATAGTAATCTGGCAGAATTCAGTATTGGTATCTCAAGGAAACATGTCTCCAACCAGAGATCTGTCTACGACATTCTTAATCGGTGCCAGTCAAATTACTCAAACACAGATGGTCATAAGCCTGAAGAGAAGAGCATAAGCCATGGCCGAGAGCGCAGTAAATATGACATTGACGATGGCGATTTTCATGATAATAAGTGGAAACTAGAGCTTTCTTGGCTCTCTAAAGCTGTTGAACCTGCGGTCCAACTCTGCAGATGGGCTTTGTCAACAGGTTCGTTAACCTCCACTATTACAAGGCATTGATGTTTCTCTATGATGCTCCATTCCTATAGTAGCTTCGAGAGTTTGGACCAACAGAACAATGTCATGTGCAAAGGGCGAACCGCCAATGTCATACTTGTGACATTTAGAATGAACTAGGACATACCTCAACTAGTTTGTTGCTGTGATATTTAATATAAATCAATTTTTGCCGTGGTTTCTACTAGTTGTTTGACCTCCTATGTATAGGATGTTTAGAATTCATCTGTCGCTTTTAACACTGGTTGCTATTGTATTTATCGATCTAAAACAAATGGATTAAATCAACTTGGCATGGATACTAAATTAAAATGAAGACATCTTGCTTTAAGTTCTGGAAACCAGTCATCTGACATGCAGACCCTTCGATCTGTACTCCACTTCAAATTCGATCTCAAGTTTAGGAGGAATGCTTTTGCGTCTTACCAAAACTAGCTCCAGCTGTGAAGGCTGATTTAATGAAAAGTAATTCCAGGTCCTTAGGATCATATTGATAATCTGAAAAATGATTTAAAAGTTCAGGATAGATTTCAAGTAATTGGTTTAATCTGTACTCTAGTTCAAATTCAATCTCATGTTTAGGAGGAATCCTTTTGCGTCTTACCAAAACTAGCTCCAGTTGTGAAGGCTGATTTAATTCTTTGCAGGAAATGGAAATGGAGACAAACTTCCACCGACCAATAAATCTCTTGCAGAGATATTTGCCAGCATTCAACGTAGTAAATTGGGACTTCAGGATTGGAGTCTCACTGATCTTACCATAGGCCTATATCTAATATATCTTCAGCAAGCATCCACCAGTGCTATTGAGGATGTTAAGGGTGAACAGATATACTCTGATTTGATAGTAAATACTAGAACCTTATTAAACGTTTGAATTCTGACTAAGCCTGCCTTCGCAAAATTTAACTTTTTTGTATTGCTATTCGTGACTCTAACAAGACAAGCCTTTCTGATTAGGTTCAAGATCTCATCTACCATACCGAACTGTCTAAGGGTTCTTATAAAGATTGCACTGCAGCACTTGCAAGGAATTGTATGCTCCGGGAAAGTAATGTTGTCAAATTCATAAAAAATTCCAGTGTGTTGAGGCCTGGATATTATATAGGGATTGACAAGCGGAAAAAACTTGTAATTCTTGGAATACGTGGAACTCATACAGTATATGATCTTATAACTGACATCGTTTCTTCAAGTCATGAAGAAATCACGCTCGAGGGTTACTCCACTCACTTCGGAACTTCTGAGGCTGCTCGTTGGTTCCTTATCCATGAGATGGGCACCATAAGGAACTGTCTTGAGAAACACAAGGTGGACATCTTTTCATTTGCAATTTGTTTTCTTTATACTGAACCACCAAGGAGGAAAGAAAAACAAAAAAGAAAAATCTTGGACTAGTTTTCATGTGTATTTAAACCTCTTTTATATCCCCATTTAGCATGACTAATTCATCCACAGGGATTTAGGTTAAGACTTGTTGGTCATTCCCTTGGAGGTGCAACAGCTTCGTTGCTGGCTATCATGCTTCGAAATATGTCGGCCCGAGAACTTGGTTTCAGTCCTGATATTGTGTCAGCAGTTGGATATGCTACGCCGCCATGTGTTTCTAGAGAACTTGCCGAAAGTTGCTCTGAATATGTCACAACAGTGGTAATGCAGGTCAGTAACCGATCCATACAGTGTATTTTTTTTTTCCTTCTTGAGATATTTTAATAATGAAATCAATAGCAGAATACTTTTCTCAGATTTTTGTTTTCATCAACTTTTACTGTGTTTCCCAACTAGGTTCTTATTGAATTACATATTGAATTAACTGCTGGAATTTCACTATGTTTTGTGATGCAGGATGATATAATTCCAAGGTTAAGTATTGCCTCCCTCACGAGGCTTAGGAATGAAATTCTTCAAACTAACTGGTAAGCAAATGTAATGTTAAGGATGGTCCTTGGTTCATCTCAATTATTCTGCTGGTTTGCATCATAGCTGATATCTGTGGCAGTGTGGCCCTAGATTGCATATAAATGTACTTTCATATCATGCAATTAATAGGTTATATTTCAGTATCTCATTCCTGCTGCTATTTCTTCTCTCTTTCCTTTCAGCATTTGTAATTCAAAAATTCTAGAACCAACTGTTTTTTGCTAGTTGCTACAATATATGAAAGCCAGAATTACTTTTACATTAAGGACAAAATACGAATAACATTTGATAGGGTCTGCAAAATGGTGTTTTTCCTTTTTCCCACTCCTTACAACTCCTTTTTTGCTTACTTCTCCTTACACATGGAATATACAAATCTTACAAGTTGAAAAGAGTCATCAATCTTGATGCCTGTCAGTTGATGGGGTAAGCTACATGAAGCACTCTAATGAAGATGAAAGATCTTTGGTTCCTGATAACCTCGGTCTTCTTCGCAACTCCAGAATTTTACCCTCCTTTAACCTTGTCCAGAAATTTACAGGAAGCACTCTAATGCAGTAACTTTTCTTCTTTTTCCTTTTAGTGCTTTGTGGCAGTCAAGTAGTTCAGTATGTTATGTTAATTGTGAATTATCATTAACCTTACCTTGTAGAAGTTCAAATTGGCATACAATTGTCCCATTGTCCATATTCAATTGATTTGGATATTGCTTCTTCCGTGAATTCTAGCAGCCTAAGTCAGTATGACATGAGTTAGCAGATCTTGGTTGGGGAAGGAATTGAAGGAGGCTAGGAAATGGAATGAAGGAGCAATATTTGAAATTATAGTTAATGATGTAAGTTTGTAAGATGTAGCTTGCATGGTTTCGGAAGCAACATGCGATGTTACCAGCCAATAACGGAAGTTCTTAAAACCATAGGGAGGTAATCTGAATCTTATTATTATAAGCTAGAGAGATAATGAGCATGGTTTGCTACAAAGAGTTAAAAAGGGGAAAAAAGACACTAGGAAGAGCATGGTAATTGACTAAATGCTCTGGGGTAAGTGCAGAGAGACTTAGAGACCTAGCTTTGCCGCTGAAATCACAAGTTCCGTTTCTTCTTTCTCTTTTCCTCTTTGTTGGGTTTTCATCTTGTACCACCTGTAGGTTTTTTGGATTAAAAATAATCATTTTAATGTATGCAACTGATGAGATATGGAAGGAAAAGTATAAAATTGAATGGATGATACCAGCGAGATCACATTCGCTAACCTTTTGTTTTCTTCTTTATCTTGTCTAGGGTGAGTGTTCTTCAGAAGGAAGACTGGAGAGGTGTCGTAGACTTATTTACCAATGCAAAGCAGGTTGTATCTTCTGTGCAAGATGTAGCTCGGAGACTTGCTGATTATGCTAAATTACGAGGCCAAACTGAGCACTCTGGTACGTTCATGAGCATTGGAATGGCTTGTACTAATTCTAAGTTCCAATTACACTCACAAATGTTTCCTATTTGTCAATTGTCGGGGGACTTTGGGGTGTGTGATTCTAGACATCCTTACTTCAATATTTTCAACATACTCAGATGTTAACATTACCTGTACAGAGTCTACAGTTCCACGTGTTCCTGATACCTCCAACTCCAAAGTCAATACATCATCTCTTGTGAGACAGGAAGGCGAAGCTGAGTTGTTTGTCCCCGGAACCCTTTATATTTTGAAGAGGAATGCAAATGCAAGAAACGAAGGTAACAGTGTGGAATGTTTCACACTTTGGAAGAGACACTCGGGGGAGCATTTTCAGAGGATACTGCTCTCAAATAACATAATTTCTGCCCACAAGTGTGATAGCCATTATTATGCATTGAGGGATGTTCTTAAAGGTTTGCCTGGTTCTACCGATGAAGCTGTTTTCCGATGAATAAATTTCACATATTTGCTCTTTTTGTGTAAAACAATGATCTCATCATCCCATGGCTTGTGGGAGGTAGCTAGCTGGTCCCGTTGAGAGTAGTTGAGGTACGTGCAAGCTGACCCTTATCAAAACAAAGAAATAAATAATGGCAATGTTAGTTGCTTTACAGGTAGAAAAATACATTGTCCTCAAAGATAAAAATTGTTGTAGTTTTCAGCTTATACTTTTATCTTTTCCTGTAGTACCAGGAAATCTTCCTGTATTTTCATTAGTAATTTTTTTAAACATGTACTGCTATACAAGCATAGCCAAATGACAATCAAGCTAATTTTTTTGATGTTTATTTTCTTATACCATTTTTGAAACTGATTGTATTTCTTGTACTGTTGTGGATAATGTTAAGACTCAAGTTTAATACTTCTGTTGTATATTTTTCAATTTTATATTTTTGTCTAGTATTTGTAATAGCTACGAAATTTTACACTGGTTTGATATTTGTTCATAATCTTTAAATTCATAGAATATTTAGATATTATTATCTTTATTCCACTAATCAAATGATGCGACTATACCATGATTTCTTGAACATGGAATATTAACATGCTAATGTAGGTTACTTTTTTGTGTTGTACTGCAAGAGTGGAAGACCAACTAAATGATAAAGTGATGACCTTTTTTCTCTTCTAAACTAGTCTCTGCATATAGACAAATTTGTCTCCCTGTTTTAATTCACTTTCATTAAAGTGCACTTTTGTATCCTCTCTTTTTTTGGTTCTTCTTTATTCTTGGTCATTATTGCAACTTTTGGCAAGACTTTTGCCTTTTTAAACTTCAAATTTAATCAACATCATGTACTTAAATGTCGTTTTAGTATAATAAATTGTTTTAAAATAATTTCCATTTTAGAAATTTAAAACTAAAGTTGACAACTGTTAACATTAATAAATATGAACAATATATAAGAGGAAAAATTAATCTACCTTTATTGTACTTTTTATTATTGGTAATGAAAGTGAAAAAAGCTAAAACGACAATTAAAAGATGTTTTTATTTGATGGAGTGTATAGTACTCATACTTTTAGAAATCCGTCTTTATCATCTCTAAACTTGTTTAAGAAACTTAATTTGTGTTGATAGGAAAAGCAAAAACTTAATCATGTTCCACAGGAGATTGGTTTGACGTTTACCAAAAATTTTGCTGAGTATGGTTCAGTTTTCTTTTGTTTATTATTATTACGGTCGTTTACTAAAATATATGGCCAATTCAATTCAATTTCTCAATTTTTCATTTCAATGGTCAAAGCTCTCTCCTATGAAACTAAAGTAATTCTTGAAGAAATCAAAGTCTTAAAACACCTAATATTATATCATCACTATATATAAAGACGTACATTAATAGAGCTTCTTAGTTCTTGTAATAGAATCATATTCAGAACCAACTATAATTTCTTCATTCAAACTTTTTTACAATAAAATCAAGCATGATGTTAACTCAAAGTAACAATTTTTCTTCTCATAATGGTCGATCATATTATTACAATTTTTTTTCACAATTTACAAGTGAAGCAGGAAGAGTTCTGAAGGAGAAAAAACGAATATATTTTATTACCATTTCTACAGAAAACTCCTGTCCCTACTCCTACACCCAATTCAGGTACTGGTGCTCGTACGACTAGTGTCATGAGCAGAATTATAGAGAAACTTTGCAGGTCATAAAGAGACGGAAACTCGTCCTCCTCCTCTTCTTTCTTCAAGTAATATTTCACAACATAAGATCACATATATTGTAGTTGACTTATTGACTGCTCATTGAAAATATAATTTTATAAGCAACAGTGTTGTAAATTCTAATAATTATTTTTATTTAATTTATTTCTATATCATTTCATTTATTTTAATTAACATGCATACTATGTATAACGAGATGCTAATCTATATGGGCTTCAATAATCAATATATATTGATAAGTATAAATTAAATTGTCTATAACGCGATATATATAGTACTCTTTTAATGTTTCTCTTCTTATATTTTTGGATGAGAAGCCTAAAGGGTATAAAATTTTAACAAAAATTCCGAAACGGTATATAAATTTTCATTTTAACCAAAACGGCAAAATCGCTGGTAGAGCAGCAATTTTGGTCGCCGGAAAAAGCAAAATCGGTGCAATAGCAGCGATTTGCTAATTTGAAATATTTAAAAAGAATTTTTTTAAAAAAAAAAGAAATCGCTACAATGGCAGCGATTTCCAATATTAATTTTTTTTTTAACTTAAATTATTTATATTAAATTTAAAAAAATATATTTAGTGCAAATCGCTGCTCTAATACTTTTTTTTTTATACTTTTGTAAATTAAATCGCGATTTAAATAAATTTTTTAGTAAATCGCTGCAATGCAGCGATTTAACATTTTGAATTTTTTTTTAAAATTTTTTTTAATCAAATCGCTGCAGATGCAGCGATTTATACCATTTTTTAAAAACATTAATTAAAAAAATGGTACAAATCGCTGCATCTGCAGCGATTTAATTAAATTTTTTTTAAAAAAATCAAAATGTAAAATCGCTGCTACTGCAGTGATTTACTAAAAAATATTAAAAAGAAAAAATTTAAAAATGAAAAATCGCTGCAGTAGCAGCGATTTACTAAAAAATAATTTTTTTTATTTAAATCGCTTCTTTGGCAGCGATTTAATTTACAAAAGTAAAAAAAAAAATTTGTATACAAATCGCTGCCGAGGGCAGCGATTTGCACTAAATATTTTTTTAAAAAATTTAAAATAAATAATTTAAGTTAAATTGCTGCCGATTTATTAAAAAAAGATTAAAAAAATTTAATATTGGTAATCGCTGCCACTGCAGCGATTTCTTTAAAAAAAAATCTTTGAAATATTTAAAATTAGCAAATCGCTGCTATTGCAGCGATTTTGCTTTTCCCGGCGAGCAAAATCGCTGTTCTACCAGCGATTTTGCCGTTTTGGTTAAAATGAAAATTTATATACCGTTTTGGAATTTTTGTTAAAATTTTATACCCTTTAGGCTCCGGAGTCATGACGTTTCTATTTATTATATATATAGATTTAGTTGGACCTTACAATCTAATATTAGTATAACAAACCCTTTATTCGAAGTTATGTCAATATTTAATTATCAATCCTACGTTAATTAGACTCTACTATATATATGCGTTCTCTATCTATTTAATTTCAAAATGAATAAACATGTAAAAATTAGTTACAAATATAAGGCATAGCTTAAGTCGTGCCTTCAAAATCGGATATTCGCCTACTTCAAGGTAATTAATCGGTCCTTAATAAATTTAGACAAATTATATAAAGGCGAGTAATGACTTTCATTTTATGAATTCATTCTTCATCAATTTTTAAGTTAACCAGGCATAAGCAAATACAATTACAGATCATTGTATTTGCTTATCATTTGTAATAATATAATATTATTGTTCCAAGGATATATCAAAAATACAACATGAAGATTACAATAACATCAGTTTTCCTCCTTGTCCTTCTTCTTTCAAGGATGGAAACAAATGAAGCAGCAAACTTGCGTCCGGTTCGATCTCCGGCACCCCGTGCGGGAATCAGCCCCAGCCCACATCCGGCCGGAATTAGCCCCAGCCCACATCCGGGAAAAGGAGTTACTGAAAAGAATTCTGTTGGTCCTAAAAAAGTTTCTTCTGCTCCTCCTCCTCTTCCTCCAACAACTAAAAAAAATAATGTTCCTTTAGTTTCGCACAAGTCTACTACTCGTGCATAAATGTCTATGACAAACGTCTAGACAAGATGATATATAAATGAACTCATTTTTGTAACATTATTTAATTAAATCATATACTTTTTGAGAATAATTAATTTGAAATATTTGCACATGAATATGTTGGTATTCTGGATAACAGGAACAATGTTGACTAATCGTCGCTTTACTTTATGATATTTGAAATATATATTTACATAATGAAACATATTTCTTGCTGTAAATTTTCAGATATTGCACAACAAATTATTAACCTTACAGATGAAATATACTTAATATGTTAAAACTATTCAAAGTATAACCAATGCAAATTTAATTACAAAAAAGGCCTCATTCGCAAAAATCAATCTGTAAGGTTTCACTTTTTTATTTTATGTGTAAATTAAATATTTACATTAATTAAGAAAATAGAAAAGATTGATTTTTTTTATATAGATTTTATTGATAGTGAGTAAAAGTTTTCCTTTAAAAAAACTTTGACTTAAGCTAGCCTAGAGCTAATTAAATTAGTTGATCATTTTACAAAAGTTGCAGGCGATCAATGGGACATTTTGTCTGAGAATTCGAGTACATGAGCTTATCATGATTACGAGATATTAAACTTGTAAATATTACTTAATCTTGTACTTAATTAATCACAACTTTCACCCTTGGTAATTAGTGGAAAAATTGATTTAGTAGACACTTCTCACCTCCAACGTGTGTTTGCCTTCAAAATCATAATCATGAAGTGTTCCTAAATCATATTATTATCCACGTGTCCATTACATCTTAAGTTAATTGCTTAAAATATGTCATCTCTGTTTATTATAAGTGATTAGCTGATCTACGCAATGAATATTTAAAAATATATATGCAGAAAAGATTTTTCAAAATTTGATTTGAGAGTATTTAATAGAAATTTTATTATGTGCTCAATTAAAATATATAGTAATTAAAAAACTTACGATATTCAGCTTGCAAAATCCAGATCATTACTTATTAGGCCTTGCTTTCACATTTTATATTTAATTTTGAGTACAATCTTTCAAAGTGGAAAATGCCTATTTTAGGATTTGGTAACATCAAACATGAGATAGAACAAATGTCTTTTTCTCGAGTCCGGAGCCTAAAGGTATAAAATTTTAATAAAAATTTCAAAAGGGTATATAAATTTTTATTTTAACCAAAACGGCAAAATCGCTGGTAGAGCAGCGATTTTGCTCGCCGGAAAAAGCAAATCGCAACGATTTGCTAATTTTAAATATTTTTATTTTTTTTAAAAATAAATCGCTGCAATGGCAGCGATTTCCAATATTAAATTTATTTTAACTTAAATTATTTATTTTAAATTTTAAAAAAAAATATTTAAAGCAAATCGCTTCCCTAGGCAGCGATTTGTATAATTTTTTCTTTTTTTTTTTATATATATTTTTATAGCAGCGATTTACTAAAAAAAATTTTAAAAAAATAAGCAGCGATTTAATTTTCAAAAGTAAATTCTTTTTTTATACAAATCGCTGCCTAGGATAGCGATTTGCTTTAAATATTTTTTTAAAATTTAAAATAAATAATTTAAGTCAAATCGTTGCCTAGGCAGCGATTTATTAAAAAAGATTAAAAAAAATTTAATATTGGAAATCGCTGTAATGGCAGCGATTTCTTTAATTTTTTTTTTTTTAATATTTAAAATTAGCAAATCGTTGCTATTTGCTTTTTCCGGCGAGCAAAATCGCTGCTCTACCAGCGATTTTACCGTTTTGGTTAAAATGAAAATTTATATATACCGTTTTATAATTTTTGTTAAAATTTTATACCCTTTAGGCTCGACTCTCTTTTTCTCTTTGTTTTGCCTTACACCCCACCCCAATGCTTGAAGTTTAGCCAAGCTTGTTTATAAAAGTGTAAAATACCTAGCTACTAGTATTATAAGGTTGATACAAAAAATGGTCTAGGCTTTGTATATCTTGCATATTCATTATCCCATGACCATCACTATAATGATCAACAGATTCCATTGAGCTACTTTGTGGTGATGAGTTGGACTTGAGATTAATATAATTTGGATAATTAGTTGGAAAGGATGAACTTGTCATTTGTCCACTTGATGATGTCATATTAATATTGTTGTTAATCCATTGAGGATTATAACAATTGTTTGAATTCATTAAGCTTTGTGCTAACTGCCCTTTCACTTGCATCAATTGAGATTGTAAATAAGCTACCTGACAAATATATCCAAAACAATAAAAATCAATTTCACAACTCATAATTGGAGCATTTTGTATTTATCCATGCAGGCATTTTTGTTTATGTAAATGATGGTAAAAAGTTAAAAATAAAAACAAACCACATGAACTAGTTGTCATATATTTACTTTTACACTATGATCAGTGTATTATTTTAGTTGGTAACTTATATTTTTACAAAGTTATTCTAAACTTAATTATAGTATATATTAGAGTGTTTTAACTTATTATAGCATGTAATAAATTAACCTGACTCATTTTCTAGATTACTTATTCCAACTTTTTGTAAATACACACTATTAAATATTAGTTGAAGTTAATTAAGCTACTTCCTAATTAGTTACTCATTCCATTTTTTACGGTTGTTAATGTTACATCTTTTAGGTGCCATAATAATATCAAAAGTTCTTTCAATTTGAACTATCATTTTTTTTAAATCCAAATTATTACCATTTATGTACTAAAAAACACACCTCAACCATCATTTATTTTCTTTTCCTACATAAATTATAGTGATAGTTCAAAGGAAAGACAAACGATAGTAGCTAGAGTTGTGTTTTAATGCATCGATGATGATAATCCATCATTCGGGTTAAAAAAAAAGAAAACAACTGATAGTGTAATCATTTTTTAATACATAGATGTGATAATTCAGATACAAAAAAATGAAAGTTCATGAGATGTGAAACTCGTGAAAAAGTAATTAAAGTACATGTACCTGTTGTTGTAAAGCAAATATGTTGGCAACACAACCATAGACAGGATCTTTAATCCTAGCTTGTGCTTCATAAGAAATAGTAACAACAGCATCACAACGATCATCTATAGGTACATTATGCAACAATTTAGACACATTACTTGCTCCAAACACTTTATGAATTGCAGCAAATTTTGAAGGTCCTTCTTCTGAGTTAAAATAAGGTGCAAATATACAATCCATAGCACATTTTCTCCTTAGAAATTTACATGCACCACATGGTGATCCACTACTTGCCATACCCAAATTAAATGTGAAAATTTGATAGAACCTTATTATAAAGTTGAAAAATTAATGGGGTGCACGAATACACTAGGAAATGATGGAGAAATGAAATGTAAAGTGAAGAAAGTTTTAATTTATATAAGTGTGAAAGAAGAGACATGGAAGGTCTATGTGTAGGGATTTAAGGGGACAATTATTAATGGCTTATGCCATAGTCAACAATGTCTATTTTTATATTATTCTATTTTTGTACTTACTATATACATATATGATTGCTTTTTTTAACTCCTTAGTATATTAAGTAGTTCCAACTAGTGAAAGAAGATAAGCCTTTTTAAAATATTTCCTATATATATATTAAAGAAATTGTTTATTTTTCAATCTCAAACTCGAAAATTCTAATCAAATATTACCCTTTTTGGTTTTGAAGGAAAATAATTAATATTATTTTATTATAATAATAAATATATTCACATAAATAACATCTTTATAGTAATATTTGACTGTGTTTATTAGTTTCAAAAGTTATATAAGTCTATTTTGAAAAATATGACATTTTAATTTTTTAATAGAGGGTGGGGGGGCCAAAGTAATTTGTCATGTTGTATAATTGAACGGTTACGTTTTATTTTAAAAAGGAAGATAAATAATTTGTCCATCTCTATTTCTTAAATATTTTCCCCGCCGATCGCCGCACCTGGGAACTGCTGCTTATTTTTTTCTTTCTCATATTATATACTTTCTCGAATTTTATTATTATTATTATTATTATTATTATTTTATTTGTTTTATATTATTTAATTTTATGATTTTTTAAAATTATAAATTTGACTCTAACTTTCTTGCGTAGTTAGTTAAATAGTAAAAGTATTATAGACAAGAAGTAGAAAAATCTTCTTAATTTATTAAAATAAATTTTTAATGTAAGAATCGATTAAAATGTTACTAGTCTTTTTGTAGCTAATGACAGGTGGAAATAAACTTACCGACAGCTTTATTTTGTTCATATGATAAAATAGTACACTCTTAATTATTATAACAGAGTTTAGAGGGTCAAATATGGAGTAACGTATTATTTTTAATCTCTTCATTCCTTCGAGAAGAATAGAAGCAATATTATATATAGTCTCCTCATTAAATTAAAGTTTGATATAAAAAGACAACACATGGTTCTTTTAGGCGATACATTTATTTACTACTACTCCATCAACCATTACTACTACTATAAATTGTCTGTTTTTATTTTATTCTATACTAGCAGCTCAATAAATCATTTATGCAATATATAAATTGTGTATATTCAGTGCGATAGATCATATTTGTATCATACGTACACTGATTATGCAGGCGCAACAATTACAATACGGGTTAATTTAGATGGGCCTATTGTTGGACAGATTCAGGACCGGCCCATTAATCTATGGGCATATTGTCGGACAGATCCAGGATCAGCCCATTAATGTATTGGGCCTATTGGGCTTGGTTTTAAAAAGCGAAAAAAATTGTGCACCAGCCGGGAATCGAACCCGGGTCTGTACCGTGGCAGGGTACTATTCTACCACTAGACCACTGGTGCTAGTTATTAACTTTTTTAGTTAGTTAAAATATCATATAAAACTCATTAAATTAATTAACAATTATTAGTGTGTATCCTTTCATGTTTTATATAAGTTTTTCGAAATAATTATACTAAAAAAGTATGACCTCCTTTCCTTTTTACTTTGTTTAAAAAAGAATGACCTCTTTCTTTTTTTTTGGTAAGAATTTTTCACGTCGCATGTTTAAGGCCAAAAGATTAAAATGCAATTTCGTACATTTGACATAACTTTAATTTAGGACCACATGATCAAAAGTCCTCTTTATTTTCTTAAACTCCGTGTTAAGTCAAACTAAATATTCTTTGTGAAATGGAGGGACTAGTAATTTTCTTTACTAAGTAATTGTAGATCAACAAACGTTATCTAAACTAATTAATTAGTTTGCAAGCGTACGTTCAACCTCATCTATGGATGCTAACCCTATATTTATCTGAGTCTTATGCTAAAAAAGATTTGCTTTTAGTTTGTCTTCGCCCAAGTTCGAGATGACTTGCAGAAAAAATGCTTTCTAGGGTTGTCTTGTGTCTCCGAAACAAACGGTTCATTTATTAATGGGCGAACGACGGAGATTGAACCCGTGATCAGTAGATCATTATATTGATTAGCATGCCTCCTCTGAATAGTCTATGTGGACCCTAATTTCTATTACTATTAATTTGAATTAATCCAATAATGCATACAATTTTTACTCTCTTAATTAAAGAGCAGAAGGTTTAGCGTCAACTCATTTAATGAATGTTCTTTCATCCACTCATTATCTTTAGAGTTACTATATGAAAAAGAAAATATCACACTCCAAATTCACTAATTATAGTATAACATATACAGATTAATAGTTTAGTTAGGTCAGAAGAACATATGAAATGCCTTAATTTTAATAGTTAAGATATTGTTCACATTTTGATAATATTTTTTTGAACCACTTCAACATTTTAAGGGTCTCACAGTTCATTCCCTCAAATTTTAAACCAAAAAGGTGCCAAATAATTGATTAATCTTGAAATTATATTAGGATCTTTTAACTTTCTATTTCATTTTATGCAATTATTAAAGCACCTTAAAAATACGAAAATGATGCTTTTGCTCAAAGACCATACTACTAAAACAATAACTAAACCTCAAATCCTCGACTATATGAATCTTCATTGGTTCCATTTAATTAAGCCAGTCTCCGTTTGGGAATTATTGAGAAATAATAATAACAATTTATTCCCTTTTGAATCTATATACATATTAGTACATACTATTATTTCAAAGGATGATGACCAAGTCGAAGTTCCAAATCCAAATCATTTTCTTCACTCTTCTTTTGATCCATAGTTTCTATTACATGATCATGTGTAGCTGCAGTACCAAAATATTGAAAGCCCCAATCATCTCCAAATAAATTTAGGCATTGAATATTGTTATGATCATCATGATGAGAACTATTAATACTTCTATTTTGATTCAAAAATATCTCATGTCCATTTGTAAAGGTAGATGTAGATGCTGGAGAATATGTTATATAATTTGATTGTGACTCACTCACATTGTAACATCTAAGATTAGCACCTGCAGAGGCGGATTTATAGTGTTAGAAGGTATCGTAGATTCAGTTGAACTCATCAATTTTAACTTAATTAGACCACGTCCACGTTATGATACCAGGGCGAATGTAATTCATAGACAACAGGTTCAACTGAATCAGTATTTAAAAAACATATATATAAGCAAAAAATACTGAAATTCCAAACAAATATATACTTGATTTTTTGTTGCATAGGTGAACCTATATAGTGTTAATAAAAGTAGATTCAATTGAACTCATCATTTGTTCAACCGAACCAATATTTTCAAAAACATAAATAATTATGGAAATTCCAACAAATATATATATACTTGATTTTTGAATAATAACTTGAAAAGTATAGTATGTTCGGTACTAAGAACTTCTAGGGTTGAATCTCAATATATACACACATATAAAACTGTATCAACTAAACACTCTTCATCAGAAAATTATAAATTAGGTCAATATTACTCTATATATACATTTCTAGCTCCGGTACTAATTGTATGTTTTTGTGTGTGTGAGAGAGGGAAAAAAAAAACCCTAATACGACATAAATTGAATAATACTTACTTGAATCCATATATTTGAAGGAAAACTATAATTCAGAATTGTTTAAATCTTGAATCCGACACTGAGTACATACCTGATGATAAGTTGTGGTGGATTTCATGCTTATTAGTAGTATTGGAGGTGAGCAAATTGTGAGTAGTAGTATTAGGTTTGTTCCTGCTGCTACTGGATAATTTGTCTTTCCTATGAATATTCATATGACCACCTAAAGCTTGAGCTGTGTTGAATCCTCCTTTGCAATAAACACACTCATAAGATTTGCCAACACCTCCCATGTAGTACTCTTGTTCTTGTTCTACCTCTTGCTGGTCAACTTGTTGATCGATCGATGCGTTTAACGAGTAATCATGTTGATTAGAGGACTCCATTAGTTAAATCAAGCTTAATTATATATATAGATCATCAATATTGTTTGATCTCATATATATTGACTTTGGAATATTGAGTGTAAAGAAATTATATGGAAGATGGGGATCATGTATATGAGTCGGAAATAACAACCTCTCTACCTTGTAAAAGTAAGGGTAAGGTCTATATATATTTGTTTTACAATCTTAAACTCTACTTGTGAAATTACACCGTCTATGTCATTGTTTGTGTTATGGAGAAGTATATGATACAAAATATTTAAGGGCTTAAAATCATTTAGACGAGAGAAGTCATACTATAGCTAATTTGTAATTCCACGCCGGCCGTTTAGGAAAGACTAATATATATAATATGTAAATATAACTTATAGCCATTGATGATGAGAATTTTCTAAATTATTTTACCTATCGATGCATTTTAACTTGTTACAACTAGTAAACTACTTATTTTCGGTTAATAATTTGTACGATATAATTATTATATTGAGTCTAACTTAATGCTGTGAAATTGTTTTAACATTGTTCCATGAAGTTAATTAATATAGAAAGTAATAGCTTGAAAGTAAGATGTTATATATAATTACAAATTAAATTATACTAATAGTGTCAAAAAATAATTATATGGTCTGGTAAACACTAATTTAAGTTATAGTAAGAGACAGGAAGCTTCCTCCATGACCAAGAGAGGCTGTAAAACGACTTGATCAAATGTTACAGTTTTTTTTTTTTTTGTAGTTTTCTTTTTGTCTTTTAATAAGCGTTTCATTTTCTTATTAACAATATATAATATATATATATAGGTTAAAGATAAACAAATACAAACACCCTTTAAATTATTCAAATAATTTTCGCCAGAGTACTTGTTTATCTATTGGTACTGGCTGCTTTCTGAAAAATAACATAACAATATACTCAGTATAATCTCAAATATGATACGATAAAAAGGCATGCTCTTAGATGCCCCCAAACCCAAATCTCTTGCAGGCCAGGATTGTTTATGAACATTATATTATTCATAATTAGCAAGTGCCTAAACAAAATATGATATCTATTCTTAGCCAATGATTATGACTTTAATTATAATCATATATTATTTCAAATCAAGGATGTGTATTCCAATAGTTAATTTGTTATAAAACCTTTTAGTTGGTGATTCGAAAAATTTATGGTATAAACGACACTTAAATACGTAAGAATATGTTACTCTATTGATTGAATTATGTCGAAGCTCTTTGTTCTTATTCATCTGAATTTAAACGCTTTGACTTGGTCCTATATATATATTTGTGTCTGAAGTTTGTGGATTAACATTTTATCGTATGATGTGTTTTCTCTTGACAAAAAGAATTGAAGTAGTTGAAAAGAATGAAAAGACAAGACAACAAAACCAAAAGAATAAAGTTTGTTGTTTTTGGGGGCTATTTTTTTTGAGCCAAAGATCTATCAGAGACAACCTCTCGAGTCTCAATCCCATTACAGTAAGAGTATGATTTACATCCTATCCTACTCTTTTCAAACCCCACTTATATGACAAGTTATTTAAAGTGTAATTGTTGTATAATTGATGAATAACATATTAATTTAACATCATGTTTGTAGTATTTTTTTTACTGGACATGATGACACTAATATCATTTTAAGGTATTGTTCAATGTTTATTTTTGATCAAGTCTTACCATATACAAAGGTTATTGTCAGTGTGACAGATCTTAACTGCCGCACTCTACCAAACTGTCATTTGGTACAAACAACGTCATTTTTTTTCATAAGCTAGAGATAAAGCTGATGAATGTGGTAGGTTTCGGGGCGAAACTTTTTGTCTTACGGGAATCAATAACTTTTGCACGAATAATGTATTTGTATCTGTATTGAAAAATCCAATAAATATATTGAAATACGACTTAGTCCAATGGCAGAAAAAGGAACAATTTAACCTTTGTTGCCCTCTTAGGAACCACAAACTTCAAATTCTGGATCTGCCGCCAGTGCAAAATAATTAAATTGTGGCAAATCCTATAAACATACACAGAGGATTTATATAATTGATTTCAAGGAGTTTTGTATACAGATGTAGCTGATTGATTGTTTATTGAACTTTGTGATTTGATTATGCTACAAAATTGTGCTCAAAATTTCTGTAGCAAAATTGTGCTTAGAGTTCTCTCTCTCAAGCCTACAAACATTCCAAGGTTGACATATGTTTATTGGCACATCTGGTCTCTCCCCAGTTTGCAATTTATCAGCAACAATCCTGAAAAAGAATTTGATGCATAAACAAGGATTTCGTATGAATCCAATAAAAAACTTTCAATTACAGCGATGGACAGCCAAACAACACCGTATCTACATAACCAACATAAATTACTGGGCCACGAGTTTTGACGTGTGGACTCGTATGAATTAAGATCAAGGTGAAGAGAGATATTTCAGAATGTATACTATTTCCTAGAAGAAGATTGTCGTTAAATTGATGCACATTGGACAAAGGTCTCCTTCAGGATTTTAATCTGTCACTAGCATGTTGCTTACCTCCCACCTGCGTGAACGATACTTTTCTAATTGGGAAAGGGAGGGGAAAAAATGCAACATAAAGGAGCTGAGTATGCAAGTTTATGTATGAAGATAAAAAGAGTTCATTAGAGAAGATAATGATATTGTAGTAATATGATTGCAGGGCGCGATGTATTAGTAAGTTCATAATGTAGTTAAAGAACAAATAATCTACAATGTCAAATCAGCATATGCAATTATGAAGCAAGAAACAAGAAAAGGAAAGAAAATAAATTAAGTGAACCTCTTACATGTTCAGATAGATAGAAAGGCTCTTGACATGTTGCCAATGAGCACTCGAAATTCCTGAGTAGCAGCATTGGTGAGTGCGTTAGCAGTCTCATTTAGTATGCCTGGTTTGGATAATCTCGAAGCCTAAATCAGTCGTTGAAGTACATCAAAATGCATCAGGTAACTTCACATCTTATGTCCTCTTTTACATTTGTATAGTTGTATTGAACAATGTTGATATGCAGAATCCCAGAAGCAGAATCATCACAGATTAGTCCCATAAATCTTTTCTACTTAGCTGCTAATCGAACAGAGAATATGGATCTTTGCCTCCAGCTGAATCACCACTGATGGGAGAAAGACTAACTCCTTGAGGGGTTCCCTGATAGCTGCAGAGTTCTTTTTTGTTATCAAAGAGAGTTATATATATGCTAAATGATATAACAACCAATGTTCAAATTTAAGCAAATTTTACCTGTGTCATTCTATGAAATAGAGTAGCCAATGTGACTGCCTGTACGTTATTATTCAAAAGTACACCAGCTTGCAATGTATGTTCGAGCAGCACCAACAGAGTGGATGTATCAGCTAGCCAATAGGATATTATCATCATTTTCTTGGGGCTTTAATAACACTACATTTTACAATGGAAAGCTACCAGCTTTTATTAAATCTGATCAATTCTTCAACATCCAAAATTCTAACAAACTTTAATACCTACCTCAATAGCTTGAGTCCTATTGATTTCAAATGACTGCCACTGCATAAGGCACTTGTAGATAGTGCAAGCATGACCATATCTGTCCTCAAAACAGTCAAGAAGCACAGTGTAATACAGTGTATGAACAAGTTCTGGTACTCGTTTTTCTTATCAAGTGATTTTTGCGGTCTTCCCTCGACCTCTTAATTAACACTAGAATTCAGTGATGTGCTATGTTGATCCTATTATAAGTTCCAGTTCTTAGTTAACTGATAGAACAAGTAAGCAAAATACTCGAATGACAATGTAATCTACAAGCCTTTGAATTACTATGTTACCGTTTTGGCTTCAGACCTTTAACAATATCACATAATGGGTAAGAGTAAGCAAAGATAAAGATTCTAAAGTCAAATATGAGGAAGATTTTGCCCAGGATTACCTGAATAATTGATCTGGAGCATCCAAACAGCATGTATTGCTCTGAGCCATTGACAGAGTGCTGTTTCTTTTCCGAATCTAGGTTGGTCAGCTTTTCACCAACCTATTGGAAAAGGTTAAATAGTTTTCTCATAACTAAATCCAGAAATTTCAACTATTCCAAGATGTCCATTTTGTAGTTCAAGGATATAATTAATAAACATGATTTTGGTGCATCATAAATTTTCATTGTGAGTTACCAAACAAAGAAGAAAATGAGATTTGTTTCGGGTAAGAACATAATGTGATAACAAGTCTATGGATCAAAATTTTATTTCCCTACTTGATCCTGGCAGCACCATTCGTTGGAGCCATACAACGAAAGGGTATTTAAGAGTTCTGCATGCAAAAGGAGTGGCTATAACTCATAGAGAGCAGCAGGCTTGCAAAACAGCTCTTGCAAGTGTACGTTATATTGACCATTTTACTTAAATTACCCACTTAATCACACATAGGTTCAGGACATAAGAGAGTAGTTCATGGAGAAACTACAATACCAGAATAATTTTTTGTTTGAGAAAAACTGTACCTGATCATGCTGCTGTACAACGGTAGTTGTTTAGATCTGGTTGAGATGCCTGCTAAAAGCCAAATAGGCTAACCATCTAAGGCTAGCATGTATAGAGATATACCAAATTGAAGAACATTTTCCATCAGAAGAAGTCATCAAATATCCCGTCCCGGTCATTTTCCCAATTTCCAGAACCTGCACAATGCAACCAACCAAAAGAAAGAAAGGATGTATAATACAGTTTTCTGAAGCATGTTCAGTTTAAGAAATAACCAAGAGAAAATGAAGAATGTAGCTACAACTAAGCTATCAATATCTATGGATAAAAGGGAGACTTCTACTAATGGAGAAAGAATCTTCTTCCTCACATGAGAATAACTGGAATTTAGCATAGTCATTTTGCTCATGGAGAACTGGTGCATGTTCCCCTACACTTTGTTTTTTTTTTATCTCAGTAAATGTTACCATACTTTAGAACTAGTAAAATTACTCAACCTACCCCAAGGGACACTATACTGACCTGAGATATCAGCTGCTGCCAGATCCTGAACTATAAGCTGAAAAGCACGAGAATCTGGAGAAGAAATTTGGGTTGGAGTTGAACCAGGAGCGGGAAATGTAAAGTCAGAGTTGGTACACGTAGCATCAGCTGAAGCAGATGTAGCATCATCAGGATAACCTCTAGAAATGAGTCCGGAAGCTGAACTCTGGCCGGAAGAAGGATGTAATATCATTTTCAGCTCTGAGAATTGATCTGATATACTGTAAATCATCCTGAGGCACACTAGATCATATCTAGTATTAGTCATATGGCACGAGATTCTAATGTTAAAAAGGAAACTGTAAGATGTAACTCCAACTTATAGTAAAAATCTTATAGAAGTCTTCAAGGTGTTGAAAGTTTAATGATGACCCTACTTATCATTACTTATCCTTAGTCACGTTTGTCTACTATGCTTGTTCTCAGTCCAGTCTCTTCTCCAGATGCAGCCTAAAAAGTCGCTAATTAAAAGATCTAGGTGATTATATCCCATTTCACCAAAGACACAAAGATTGCTTTCCTCGGTAAAAGAAACATGCACACAAGGTTTCCAAATTAATTCAACAAAAAAGCAGGAACAGGATATCCCTCGACAAAAGTGGAACTTCATAAGAAAAGGAGCTAATAGATAAGTATTTTATTTAGAACCTAGAAAGAAAAAGCCTTTCCCAATATAAACAGTTCTGCTTTTTTTCCTCAGTAGGAGGGAAAATGCTGCCTTTTATGATATTACCAGCCATACAAAAACAAAACATATATAAAAGTAAAACAGAAGAATGCAAAACAAGGAAATTTTAATATGCCATGGATATCGTTATATGTTGCTACTCCATTCTGGTCTGAGCCAAGACTTGAAGAGAATCTTCTTCTTTATTACTAAGAAGAAAGTAGATAAAAGTGAGAGGGAAACAAGGAGATCTTTTTTTGTTGTCTTTACTGGGAGGATGAAAGAGGACAGAAAAGACCAGCTTGAAGCTGTCAATGATTTGAGGCAATCTTATCCATTAAATTCTAGACAGAGATCAATTATATCAAAGGTAATTCTGAAATGAAATTCCATGGATGCCTTTGCACCAATGAAAAAGCTTGAAAGCTTCATTTAACTCAGCCACTAAAAAGAACATCAACATTATGGAATGCATGTAGAACTCCAGATTCAGTTTTACCATAAAGAATCAGCACACATCTGTCTTAGTAAGATTGTTGCTGATAACAATCTTCGAAATTATATGTTGCCAACAACCAACATATGGATCCCCGACTACAGTAGGATCTAACATCTTCAGACTTACATGATTAATGCAAAACTACTGAAGATGAAAACTTTTGTTTCAATTCTTGAATCAAGATGCAGCACATAACTTCTCAAGGGGTCACCAGTCATATTCTGCTCTTGCTAAAGAATGCTTAGATTTGGAGTTCTGGTGGAATCAAATGCATTAGTGATACTATGATAACATCCAATGATCCAAACTTTCAGTGAAAACAAAAGGGACAATACAAAGGAGACCCCCAAAATAAATATAGAAGGTTATAGAGGACGACAACACTTCATTTAATATAAAAAAAAAACAGAAAAGAAATATGCATTTATACCAAGCTATGAGACAACCAGTCGAACAACTATACGGCAAGAAGAAGATAGAAAAAATCTATTCGAAAATTTCCAGAGACCTACCGGGAGAACTTGACAAATTCTAGAAACTTCCCTGACATAATTGCCAATGTACCCTTAGATAACCCCAGCCCAATCTTGCAAAACAGGAAGTTGATCATGTTTAAATTATCATTTCCATCAAGTAGTCCACAATGATTCGACCAGTTCTATACGGCCAATTCAGTTCGTTAAAAGAAGATAATCGTCCAGGCCAAGTGGTTCAGTAATTCTTTTTTCTTTCTTTTTGTTTGATGAATCAAATAAATCATTTCATTAATAAGCACCAAGGTGATGCCGAAGTTACAACAATTTCGAAGGTGTTTGAAAAATCCATTCCATTGTCTATACATAATGGAATGCTTTCTTTACACCGACAGTATAGATACAATATGACTCTTGACCATCCATGTGATTTTCAACTCCCCCAAGCATCCCTTTTTCCATTCTCTTCATATTTACCAAAAGATGTATAGGTTGCTAACCTCCATATTTTCCTCCCGTCTCTCCCCACTTTCATCCTCCAAGATGCTAGTTTCTGCATTAGTTCTAGGGAGTACCCAAGAGATATTGGACAAAGAATACACCTTACTCCAAGGTTCTGTTGCATAGTTGGAGTGAAGGAGCAAATGATTGGTGTCTTCTCAATTCTTCGTGCACATACAACACTGGTTATAATGATGCATCCCCTCTTCCTCAGGTTATGCGCCGTGAGTATAGCATCCCAAGCAGCACTCCTTGTAAAAGATATCTAGAAAATATGATATTAAGACTAATTTGTTTATGCTATCTTATATGTGTATATTATAAGCCAATATAAAGAGATGCCAATTATTTGTCTTGGCTGAGCATTTTGCCATGCTGAGCAGTTCCAAAGCAAACGAAGTTACTGAACTGCTTACAGAAATCTATCAATGATTGAATCAAATAGTATCATGTCATTTAGAATCAAAATAAAAATTGTACACAAATAGCATCATGTCTTTAGAATTTTCCTGAAGGACACATATCACATTTCTTCAGAGGGACACTAACTTAAGGACCCTTTCAGGGACATTTTGAGCAATTTACCTATTAATCACATGACGAAATTCATATGAGGTTTGTACAATTAAAAACAGAAGATGATGTTAGAGTTAGGTAAAAGAGTCCTGATTAGTTTCTGCAGTTAATTTCTGAAATCTAACCCCCTCACATGAAATGGTTAGAAAGAACACCCGGTAATTTCACTCAGAAATATAACTCTCAAGTTTGTATTTCAGTTTTAAATGGTTCAGAAAGAACAAGAAAAAAGATATATCCCCCTCACCCCACCCCCCACCCCCCAAAAAAAAAAAGTATATTAGAGAGCATTTTCACAGTTGATAAGTTTATCGACTCAGAAGTTGGTGATTTATATCGTTACAAGATGAAAGGACTAAATCTGGTACCAATTATTCGAGTAAAGGTACCTGTTAACTGAATCCTGAAGTTGTTGAACTTTTCTTTCAGTTTCTTCCAACTTCCGGCACTTCTCTTTACTTGATTCTTGAACTTCAGCACATTTCCTCTCAGAATCATCAGCACGTTGCTTTTCTTTTTCATATAACACCTATCAATAGGTATAAGCATGAGAACATCAACATTCAACCATATGTAACTGGAAAAAAGATGAATGCTTTCACCTATTTTTCTCTATCTTCTCTACTCATTTTAGGGTTAGGGCGAGGGAGTGTGAAGCAGAAAAGTTGTGGGGATCATTCCTCAGCTGACTGTTCATACCTTTAAAGTTTTCAACTCTACAGTTAAAGATTCAATGATTTCTTCATCCTCCACAAGAATTGGTTTTTTATCAACAGTCAAAGAGTCTTCTTCAACTGCTTTTGGAGCAGCCTCATATTCCCTGATGGGCAGTGTATCTGTTTCACTCAGTTTGCTTTGCATGTCTCGCATTGAATTCTTCAATTTTGCTATTTCCTGATCCTTTGCCTCTTCCAAGTCCATCTGCAAGTTATTTTCCTATTTGTGAGTTGCCGAATGCTTCAAATAGTTCAGCTTTCTCAAAATGGAGAAGTCGTAGTAACCCACAATCCTAAGATTGGCAAGACTGATATATACATGGTAATATCTTATTTTATCAATGCTATCCAATTAAAATCCTCAAAAATGTATGTAAATATAGTGCAAGGAAAAAGAAAGATTTTATCTTCTTAGCACAAGTATATCACCCTAAGACGTTTCTCCAACTGCAACTGCAATCTAAGTTCTTCCACCTGTTTTTCAAGCTTATCCTTTGCCTCAATAAGTGCACCTGTTTCTTTTGAAGCCTGAAGTATTTGAAATGTATATTAGCGAAATCCATAGAATTTAAGGAATATATTTGTAACATTCAACAGATAAGCCTATCAAATTGCAAGGAACAGTTTTGATGCTCTCTACTGTATTTCACGTGCAAAAAGCCAATCCCGATCCCACAGCAGGAAATTTAGGGGAATCATGTTACCAAAAATGGAACTAGAAAAGAACTGAGAGACTGCGCTAGCTAAGACCAATGACTTACGCCTGGTTCTTTTTCAAAAGCATGTTTTACAATGTGCATAGCTGTGTTAACCCGATGTGACCACTTACACTAATATCTACTTGCACTTAAATATCTAACTATCAGCATGTGACTTATATATCCAAAGTAAGTGAAAAAAACATACATATGTTCTTCCAATTTGTACAGTTCCTATATTAAAAAGATATCAGTACTTCTGATCTGTTTTTAGAATTCTAACCACTTGTCTACAGGGTTTAATAACAAGAATCTTCACAGATACTTCTTACTTTCCACTAAAAGCTTCAGAGAAGTAATTAAACAACCCCTTCATCTACTCTTGTTATGTAAATAATAGTAACAAACAAGTGAACCATATACCATTTCAGTAATCAAGCTCTATCTAACAAATAGATCATCCAGGCCATTCATATCATCACCCCATTGCTATGCTAAGGAAATCGGAAACATATGACACAGGTTATAGAAGAGTATAGTAATCCATAACTTACCATTTTTAGTTTGCGAAGCTCTCTCCTTGCAACAATTCCCCTCCATCTGCATTGTGTAAAAATTGATGCCCATATGAGTTTCTTGTAGTATGAATGGACTTTGTGACGACGCTCATAGGCCTGCAAAAATCTTATCTTGTCAACACTTGAGAACAAACTTTGTAAGACCTCTGAATCTATACATAATACCCAATAAACTAACCTGTATAATCAGAGCTCCCTTGGTTCGTTTTTCATATCTGAACTTAGCTCGTGCTGCTGCCACTCGAATTCCAGTCTGAAGAGCAATGACTGCTAACTTAAGTTTCGTGTAGGATTTTCTGGCTAAGTGTCCACGCAACTTTGTCTGGATTTTGAGAGAAGCAGCCTCTCTTTTCAAGGCAACATATGATTTGAAAGCAAACCTTGCTGAAGAATATGGCAGAGTGAGCACATAAATTTATTGAAGGCAGAAAAAATGAGCAGCCTATTGGAATGGTAGACTGATGTTTTCCAAATGTCATTTCAGTCCAAAGAGGGCGAGAAAATATAACTATTATTTCCATGGTGCTCTTTTTTACAACAACAAAACATGCATCAGTGATCTAAGTTTAAGCACCTAACGAGGAGGATGTCTGAGTGATGGTATTACTTTACTATCATATAGTTCAGACAATATACACAGGCAATTGTGTTACATGCTAAGCTGCCAAATTACGTTTGGAAGAGCCCTTAGACCATGGTGATGGAAGGAGATTATGGAAAATCTAATTAATGGTTAGAAACTCTGTGAAAGGCAAAAAAATAAGTATTCTGAGAACAAGAAGTATCTAAGAAATTTCAATTAATAATTTTATTAGGCTCGAATCATCTAAAGAAGAATTTGATGATAGTACAGATATGAAAGCAAAGTTGATTTGTTTCGTGGTCTTTTACCATCTGTAATAAGACAATCAAACATACATCAATATACACAATGGTATACTGATAATCCGCTCCCCCTTCCCACATTAAAAATAAATAAAAAAATGAGATGGTTACTTTTTCTTAGATGTAAATCTCTACAAAATATGACTCCCGTTATTTTCTTTGAAGTTTTAATTTCCACTTTCCCCAAACCTTTGCCGGAATACCTTTTATTTGACTGGATAGTAAAGGAATTGAGGGAGTAACACATTACATGATTAAGCTACCAAAATGCCTCAGCAAGTACAAAAAATGAAACTTAGTACATGAGTAAAACACCAACTTTCAAAACAAAGTCCATAATGTGCAATAGAAAAGGCAAAGAGATAATGATAGACAAACCTCGACACAAGGATTGTAAGCAAATTGCCACCTTCTGCAAAGAAGCATAATCTCTCCTAGAAATATGACATCTAGTTTCCTTTTGTATTGTCTTAACTGCAGCGGTTAGCTTTAGTGCTCTGTGTGCATCTAGCTCTGCCATCTGCCCTGATCTCAAAAAAATCTTTGTTTGTCCAATCTGCAAAACAATTGTAGCAACCCTAATTGAAGTATAACTTGACTTGTAAATTGGGAAGTTATTTTTGAATGAAAGAAAAGAATATCAGCAGTGCCTAGTAACGGGAGAAAGAATTTCAATGGATACACAGTATTGTGGAGAAATTTTCAAACATCAACTTCAACTACAGATATCAACGGCGACTAGTACCGGGAGAAAAGCTCTCAGTGTCTCAGATTAGGAAATTTCACTAGCAATGCTCAACTATATGCAACCATCTAGCAGATAAAATAACATACAATGCAAGTACAACACAAAAATATCAGTAGTCTTGAAATTGAGAGCAATTTAACAACGTGCTTGAAGTGCAAGAGAATGATTTCCTTTTTTGCATCCCCCCACCCCACCCCACCCCACTCACATAAACAAACAAAAAAAGAACTTTAGTAAAATATCTGAACTTGCTGCTTGAAAGATGCAATTTGTTTACTGAGGCAGGCCTTGCAAGGTAGGTAAAAATTTGATATAAGCTTTAAGGATTGGCTTACATTCATCAAGATGATGGTGAAGGAAATATAAATTCCCCCCTAAACTACAAAGAGGCACTGGATGAAATGGAGCGCACACACATAAATGTGTACCCATAAGAGTGAATGATTTGATACTACTGATCTCGATATTCAACAAATAAAATAGATTTCCAAAATAGAAAGAGAAACATCAAATAACCTGATAACCAGCAAGCCCTATCTTTTCTAATATCTTTTTGCACACAACTTTTTCATCATCCCTGCCCACAAACAAGTTAAAAAGAAAGATAAGAAAATCAACTTCTAATAATCAAAGAAATAGAGGAAACCACAAGATCCTTTCCTTTTTCTTGGGGAAGGGGAGGGGTGGGTGGGGGGTGGGGAGGATCGAGAACAAGACCAGTACTTACTGCTCTTGGAAGACCTCTGGAGCAAGAACACCAAATCGATTCATAAACTCAGAGAATGTCTTATGCGTGGGATAGCCCGCACAACTAATTCTAATTGCCTCTAAAACACCCTTCAAACAACAAAATATAAGCACATAATTCAAGACTTAAAAAGAATTTTATACATAAGAAACTGTGAAATTTACTCACACCACAACGTAGCTGCTGCATAATGTTAATGTTCTCAAATATTGCCGGTTTCAGAAGACTGTTAGGCTTCACACATCTAATGTAATGAGGTTCTGTAGAATTCAGAGTTTCCATCAATGATTGGAGTTGTAACTGCAACAGTGAAATTGGAACATTAGAATCTTTCACATACAAAGTAAAGACTTGGAACTAGTTTGTTAGTTCTTTGGTGAAACATATTCTTAGATCACAAAAATCTAAAGAGGACATAAGGGATAAAGTAATATATAGAATTAAACTTGTGGTTGAAATGGAGAATGATATGATAGTGATATGAAACTGATGATACCTATCAAATATAAGGCAAGATTTATATTATGGTTATTGATCAGCAATGTTAATGAGAGTGGGAGTTGGACCTCTAAAGTGTATCATATCCACTGGATGAGTGTCAAAAATCGCAGAATTAAGGTGGATTTGCAATGATACAATAATAGACAAGATTAGAACGATCATATCCCTGCACTTTGACATCTGATGTAGACATGTCTCTACATGATGTACTAATCTCTAAACATACAATCTAGTCATGATGTAAAAAAAAAAAAAGAACTGAAATAATGAGATGAGTGTCAAAAGTCTTTTTAGTATGTTTACAAAAACTCTGATTTGGATAAAACTACAAATTATTTAGCATAGGGATGAAATAAAATGGAACGATCATTTGGGAAATCAAACTCATTTTCTATAGATGCTTAGTTGATTGATAGATCACCAAAATTCACAAGTATATAAGTTTGTAACTACCTTGAAACGAGAACCAATAGATGAGAACTTGGAAGATTTGGATGAAGATTTAGTTGACTCCTCAGCAACAGGAGGAAAAAGGCCCACTACAAATGGGCATTTAGAAGCACTTAACAAATCCTGATGCTCAGGAACGACATAGTCTTTGTTCTTATCTAAAAACTGATCAGACTGGTATTGAACCTGGTGGGGAATAAAAAGGAAACATTTAAAACAAGTAGTAATAATACTCCATATCCACCGAGAAGCAATTGACTAGAGTTCAAGGGAAATACACATATCATATTACCTCTCCAGCATAATGCGCAATGGTAAAATCAGTGCGGGACAATTTTGGTTTGACAAAGCGTTTGTTGGTCTTGAATATCTGATAAAGCTTCTGTGAGAATGTTTCATGAGTTGACTTGGGGAACATACTGGAAATTCCATTTCAAAGAAAACATAAATTAGAACATTTGTCTCTATCAGTGAAGCTCAGATGAATTGTTACATAACTTACCAGGCTTCATCAAGAAGAGCAATGATGCCTCCAGGTTTCTGTAAACAACAATACAAATCAACTCATCATATGCAACTTCACATGATACAGTGATTTGAAAAAAGTGTTACGATTTTAAAGCAGTATTGATAAGGGATGAACCCAAGGTAATCAATTCTTGCTAACAAATGCATGGTGCTTTTACTGAATATGAGCTCACATTAAACATCAGAGATACTCCTAAGAATCTGGCTCACTTAGATGTTCTAGTTTCAGATTCTTAATTGCCTATCTTAAAGGATATGATAAAGATGCTCTGTTCTAAATTCCGGGTGAGTTCCTAAGCAATATTAAGGAAGAATAAAGCAGAGAGATGCATGTACATTTTATCTGGGAGATGCGAAATGGCCATGGACATGAATTTAGATAAAGAAATGTCAATTAGAGGGCTCTTAGACTGTATTAATAATAAAAGTATGCATAAGGTCCTTGGGTCTAAGTGGACTATGCCGAATACACAGCAGATCTTCAATTGGTAGAACTTTTCAGATCTCTATAATTAGTTTTTGGGTTCACAAGTGTTGATTTTTGGAGGTGTCCTGCATAGAGGAATACAAATTACCAGTTTCCAAAAAAAAATGTGAAACCCGAAAAAGTAGCATACTCACAATAGTTAAATGATACTTAAAAGTTCAACATGTAACTTAACTTAAGCTGTTAAACAAATAATCAACTATAAGTATAGATGTTACTTTGATTGATATTTATAATTAATTCGACAATTACTTAACTGAAAATCTTTCCATTTAATCTGCTGCATGAATATTATATGCATCACACAAATTTTATTCTAACCTTGACCAACTACTTGGAGTTCTACATATAATATGATTATAATGAAATATTATCATATTCAACTTCTAACATTTAAACATAAGAAACTTATTCTCAAGGCTATGACTTATGAGTTAGTACGCAGGCGTGTACAATAGTATTCAGAAGCTAGAATCCAAGAAGAATCTGACGATACAAGTATCCATGGCAACTATTAGTAATAGCATTAGTTGCACAAGTTTCGCTGCTCAATGCAGCAATGGAATAACATACAGATGACAACTACAATACGCAACATGATATATTTGTATATATGAGGAGTAAAAAGATTCACTATACCTTTTCAATAAGTTCTAAAACATCCTGGTTGTCCACGAATTCTATATAGCTCCAGTCTATCTCTTCCTTAGTGTATTCCTCCTGCTCCATCTTGAACATGTGCTGGAAAGAAATGATTTCACAGTAGTTGAATTGTGCTCAAAATGGAAAGAACTGCTTCTATAAAATTTCAACTAGCATACCTGGTTAAAATGTTGCTGCAGCTTCTCATTAGTATAATTAATGCAGAATTGTTCAAAACTGGAAATAGAAGTCAGAAGAGTCAAATGCAAGACACCGAATTTACTAGTTGTTTTGTTTGTCCACCAGTGCCTACCTATTACTTTTGAAACTTTCAAACCCATAAATGTCAAGAACACCAATTAAAGATTTTGAGTGAGGATCTTGTCCAATCGAATTATTTATTTTGTCCACCAACCTGTGAACAGTAGGAAGGATGTGTTTTTAGAGACAATGTAAGCGATCAGAACCACAGTAATCTGGCTGTGAAAGTTGAAGCATACCAGTCGAATAAGCGAGAATATAGTGTTTTAGCTAATCCATCTCTGCTTACTGCTGCAGCTTCAGGATCAAGACTTCTCTTTATAACTTCTTCAGGAGTGACCATTACACGTCTTAGTAGGGCATCCTCCAGTGAAGTAACATCACACCTGATAGAAGAACTAAATCAAATAAAAAAACTCATGCAAGAAAAAGCAAAGGAAGAATAGTGGAATATAAACGGCAGAACATACATCAGAAGCTCTGCAGTAGTTTGAAGATGAAACCTAGATTTGTCATCTTTCACAACTGATGAATCAACTTCATTGCCCTTTTCAAATTCTATATTACCAAGATGAAGAACAGAAGCCACAACACTAAATATTGCTTCCTGAAGAAGAAACAGTGTAGCTTATTCGAATCAGAAAGGGTAATTGCAGGACAGACAAAAGCAATTAGAGAATTACCTGCTCTTTCTCGCTAATTCCAACAATATCCATTGCCCTCCTTATCTCAAGATAGTCATGGGCATCACTAACACCTACTAGTTCATAGCAATTTGATTGGTTGAGATAGCGAAATGATTTGGGATCCCCCAACTTGTACCTTTTGATCTCCTGTTAAGATTGGGAAAATCTCAAACGGACATGGTGACAATCAAATTAACTCGGGCTGATGAAAGATGTAAAAAGGAATAACACTGGTGAAAATTACCTCCTGTGGTGCTGAACATAGAAGGTAGAAACAGTGATAGTTCCGTTCAGGGTCTGAAACTTGGCAAACTCGAGATCTTTCAAGAAGATACGTTCTAATAGCTGCTCCAGATATTCTTCCATTCTTGTCAAACTGAATCTCCACAAATTTACCAAAACGGCTGTAAACAACAGATTCTAAGTAGATTTAGGATATAAAAAAATCTCAACCGAGTGTTGAAGCAATTATGAGTCTATTTTCTTATTGAAGCATGCTTAGAGCAGTATTACCTTGAATTGTTATTTCTAACTGTTTTGGCATTGCCAAATGCTTCAAGTACTGGATTTGACTGGAGATATAACAATCATGAGTTAAAAGAATAATATAGGCTATAGCCAATAGAAAATACTTTAAAAGAATAATATAGGTTATAGCAAATAGAGAAGGCTCTAAGAGAAATAGACAAAGAAACTATCAGTTTGAAGCCCTGTCCACTTGATTTAGTGATTTAGTCTGTTTAGACATGAAACATAGCCTCTAGGAAATTATTTGATTCAAACGGATGTGAAACCCTTCCAAATACTATGAATTTTCACATACACATTGACCCCTCTACAAACTTCCAATCAAGGAAACTACCATAAAATTCATCAAAACCAAATTTACATTTATTGACGAATGTCATTTCAAAAATTTCACTGTATGTATCATAACTAATTAAGTTCAGAAGTTACATCAACTCCGCAGATTCTTTTTTATACTCTATAATCTTTTTTATAAGTATTCTACATCACTTTTCATTTGAGTAATAGAATCGTTAAATTTACTTTGAAAAATTATTGTACCAATTTTTGAACCACATCCTTTTCTTAAATTTAATACCACATTAAACTCCACTTTAATGTAGTATGCGAGCTATTGCATAGTAGCTAGGGTTTTACCCTGTGCTCACCCAAAGGGTGGCGGCTGCGGGTTTTCCGTGTCATAAAAA